>JAVJGG010000007.1:17002158-17037424 GCA_035590195.1 Aviceda cuculoides
AATTACCTTTTACAATGAAAAGGCATGAAAAAAGTATGCTGGGAGATAGAGTTTGATTCTTTGTGATCTGGAGCTACAAAATCTATCCTAAGAATATACAACTTTCAAACAGATTGCAGCAGCCTCAAGTCTGAGGGGCAAATCAAGACCCCACCTGCTGCAAAGATTGACTTTAGGCTGTATTTGTCTTCATGTGTTCTGTAATATACCTAAATTCACTGCTGTATAATCCGAGTGATTTTGAGTTTTGAGTGCTACAAAAAAATGAGTAAAACTTCTGTATCTTATATTTGCTTACTTTACATTTTCAGTTTTTCTTGTGACACGAAGACATAACTACACAAAATGTCACAGTAGCAGAACAGAAGCATACTGTTGTGTGATGGGATCACAGTCAGCAGTCTTGGCTATACTTTTTTGAATCTGAATGTGTACAACTCAAAACACAGGTTTATTAGGAATCATCAATCCCAGTTTATGCGAAGAACAGACAGTTCCTTTATGGTGGAGCCTGTTTGCTAGTCTGTTACACAGCTGGGTATAGCTGAAGAACAAGTAGGAGACAAATTAGAAAGTTTGATTCTTGAAGTAACTGGCAATATCTAAGCAGAAATACGCTCCAAATCACAGGCTATTAACAAGAGAATAGGAGGTACGAAGTACATTCTTGTGAGAAGCACAGTTCTTTAAGACAGCTCCCGCCTCTTTTGAAAGGAGCACGCTAGCCTGAACTTCTCTGGAGATCTGCGTTGCTGCTAATGACAGCGTGCGTTTGTGTGAAGGCAGAAGGATCTCAGATCAGAAGGATCTCCTGAACTGAGAACCTGGTTCAGGAGAGTTGGCTGCTACGTTCTGCGTCATCCGTTCACCCTGCTCCAAAAAACCCACAACATCCCGCCCCGGCAACTAAGCATTTGATGTCCATTTAACTTCACTACATCCTAATGTCTAATTACATCCTAATAACCTTATCACTTGTACACTTGCTCATGCAACTTTTACTTAGTGTTTATCATCTCTGCCTGCAAGCTGTTCTATTGACCTCTTAGGAGCTAGCTCCTAAATAAGCTGTTGGCAATGTAAAATGATGTGTGCTCCAGGCGTGCTTATCTCTACTGTGTATAAAGGGACACTGTATAGATAGCTCTTATGTAGATGTTTAACTAAATGGTGGTAGTTCTCACATTTTTTATATCTGTTAGCTCATTGCAAGACTTTCTCACAGAAATTGAGCATTCCTTTACTTAAAACGTAGAGTCAACTTACTTTTTACTACTATAGAAATGGTGACAAAAATATTAGAAATACTTAATGCTGTCAGTGGTAAGAGTTACAAAAGAAGAGGAGAAATCCTAACAGCTCTTCCAGCTCCTGTTCTGCCAATCCATCAGTATTTCCTATATTGCATTTTATAGTGTCTTGTCTAAATTCCAAGAGTTGTGACTTCCATCAAAGATTTTTCCATAACCCAGAAGAACTCATTATCAGAGAAAATTTCTCCTCTGTGTTTTCACTTTCTTTTCACTCCACTACTTTTAGCTGTACTTCTAGGGTATCATTCACAATTAAATAATAATTTTCTTTCCAGTTATGCATTCTGCCCTCTACAAAAATCCAACATTGTGTTGCATTCTTATGATTTCCTTAGGTGTCATCTTGTCTGTGGTTCAGATATGAAGACAAATTCTTCAACTGCATTATGGTATTCTGTGAAGTTTTGCCATGAAAAGAATCCACACAGTTTTCCATAAGGATATTCCCAGCATGATGGAACATCCTTATGGACTGCCTGAACAACTGATTATGTTGTATGTGGTTGAAATGCGTCTTCGTTTCTTGCTGGAGCAGGACCTTGTATCCATCGCTTACTGAATACAACCCTGATCAGCTGTAAAGCTATTCCGAGTTTCTCATTGAGTTCCCAGGCAACCAGATTGCTATTTTACCCGTGTATTTTCACTAGTTCTTTGGATTATGTCTCTTTCCTGACTGGTGTTCCCAGAACATACAAATCTCATGTCTGCTAAGTATTTCATATACACACAGTTCATTTTCCCTATGTTTTTTCACAATACAAGATGGATTTTGAAGCTGGTGCTGTGAGAACTTTTATTATATGAAAAGCCCCTTCATTAAAGACAATATTTATTTTTTATGATAAACCTTTATTTTGCAAAGTGATTTTTCCTGTTTCTCTTCAGAATCCTTTGTGCGTTATAGGTGGTAAATTGAATGTCTCCTAGGAAATTATTTTTCATTTCTGCGGAATTACTAATATTGACGACTGTGAAAGTCCATCAGTAGTCTGATGATAATACTACATTTTCTGTCAAACAAAACAATATCCACATCACAAGGCCAGAAAGAAGGCAGGTCGCAGAACAGTATAGATTTTCTCTTTAAATAGACTGTATCTTCAGTTCCTCATTTCACATTGTGTTTCAAAAAGTGGAAGAGGTAACAGTAACACATACCGTTGTGTTTTCCTAATAGCATAAATTCCTAAACTTTCTCCTTCAGAAAAGTCAGATATAATGTCTAGGGTAGAAGTTAAAACTAACTCTGCGTGAGAAGACAAAGGCACTTGACCCAAAGGCTGTCCCTAATTAATCTCCTGAATAATCCCTTAATAAACAGTGGTTCTGTAAAGTATGCTGTATAAAAAGTACAAACAGGTAGGTTACAATATAGCTAGTTTACATGTGTTGTGCACAATGTTTTATGGACATTTTATTGTTGCAGTGTGTCTGGAAACCTTGAAAGAAAGAAAAATACAATTTAGTTGTGATCACAGTGATCCAAACACCTTAGTAGGGTCATGAGATCATTTGCAATCAAACAACAAATCCTTTGAAATTTTTTTTGTCGTTCTTATGCACAATAAATAAGTTTTCCAGAACCAGCAGGTTGTCAGCTGAACTGAGGCAGAGGGTTAAGTGTGTGAAATCAAAGAGATACTTATATTGATGTTTTATGGGATAATGATAATTCTTCAGAGCTGATAGAACATTTATGGATTTGGATACACCATAATATTACTAATGTAGCTGATAGTTAAGGAAGAAAGAGACTAACAGGGGAACCAACCATTTCCTTAAAGAAACCATGTTTTATTGTCAGAATTCTGGGTACTTGGTAAATGATTTATGAAGCTTTTCCTAATTATTTTACAAAGTTATCTATAAATTTAATCAGGAAATTAATCATGCTATAGCTGTATATTTATGTAATGTAAGATGATATCCTTTTCCCTATTAACATATAGAGGGGAATGATTACAATTACATACATGTCTACATCTTCTCAAATGATGTAATAATATTGGAATGATTTACAGTTTATATCAGTTTCCAAGCTATGCTTCTATGCCTTTATCTGCCTCCCCAAATGAAGGGCAATCAATGCCTATGGAGGATGACTGGAAGGAGATACCACCTCCTTCTTCAGAGACCGTGCCGGGGGTCCTTATGGGAAGAGTTACATGCAGACCTTAATTTGTGGAAGAAGTGTAAAGCTAAAATGAACTACTGGAAATCTCTGTTAAATTCCATTAATTTTATTAGAGAAACACTCTACCTAGGTCAGCTGCCTTTGTTGAGACATATATGTCATTGAAGACATTTTATCTCATTTTGTCAAGTCTGCATTTTTCCATTTGTAATCTTTTTGTTGCTATATTCCTTACCACTCCTATGGCAGACGCCTACACGCTCGTATCGGTGATGAGGATTTTCTCTGCTTTTTTAAATGTGACAGATACATTATCCTGTATATTTTCACTTAATATGCTGCGTACTCCTGACAAAAATGCCACCAAAACCAATGAACAAACCCGCAGTTATACCAGACCCCTCCAAACATCTGAAAACAGAACATCTAATAACAGAACATAAAGAACGGAACATTGATTTTCTGTAATCCATGGGTTGGGATATCAGCAAAAAGCAGAAACTTACTTTCTGAATTAATTATCTAATTTTCTTTCCCTCGTCCCTGCCCCATTTCATTATAGCTGATTCAATACTGTTTATTTGCGTATGCTTGAGCGTGAAGTACGCTATTGCCTGGAGAACACGTACATTGAGATTAAGCAAAGTCACTCTTCCAGTAAATGATCCACTTGGCAATTGACAATACTGACATGGTGTAAGTGGAAAAAGTCTTATATCAAAATTCAGCTTAGGTATTTTCTCATAAATTGTGTAATCTTTAGTGATTGAGGTTGTACTGAATCAACAAGGTGCCTTTATTCCTGCCCAAAGCTTTTTTTGGGACTACCGCCTAACAACCAGTTGCCATCCAGTCAGTTGCTTTTTGATTTTATTGCGCATTAGAAAGTAGCCAATTAAGATCTGATTCCCGGAGAGAAAAAGAGGGAAGATAACACCTGCTCAGTAAATGGCATAAAATAACACTAAAGTAAGGATGTATTTAAAGTGTGAACGTATGAACACAGATGTGCTTTTCTTTATGTGAATTGGTAATAATGCTTTTGAGACTTTTGGGAAACTTGCCTTTGTTGATCAGTTTGTCAAAGAGTTAAAAGAACAAAATTGTGAGAGAGTTTTGCTTCACATCAATCATTCGCTTCACAAATTGAAGATCACTGTTCCTTTTTAATCAGCGCATGGAATATATTCTCTTTTCTTGGAGAGGGCAATTTGTGGTTTCATTACTAATTGAAGTAGACTAATTATAAATGATTAGCATTTGAAGAAGACTTTTAACTGCTTTATAAGACCAGTTCAGTGCGCCTTTCTCTGCACTTCTTGTGAGTGTAACTTAAAATACATAATTTAATAAAGACTTTAGTATAAAATAGGATTAAGTATACTTATAAGTCTTTATCAGTTATTTCTGCTGGTCTCTAATACTAAACAAAATGATGCTAAATATTCAGAATTGCAAAAGACAGAAATCAGGTAATTCAGTATAAACATGCTTACTCTCTACATGAGATATTCCTACTATTTTTCCGTGTACCATTTTACTGCAAATACTATTTCATGAAGAATATTAAAAGATACCTTAAGCTTTTAGTTCAAAATGGACAGCAGCCCAGAAGGTAATACTGATCTTGTAAATCCAGCTGAAAAGTATCATAGAAATCTACACCGAAGAGAATTGGACAGATTCTGTAATTGTTTGCAGTAACAGTAACAGTATTGATAGGTGCATCGGTTTAGAATAAAACCATTAAAATAAACTAATTTACATGCCTACCTATGTGCAGAACAGAAATAGGTTTGCTAGCTCCTTGTCTCTCTCCTTGCTGTCTGGTTATAATGGAGAACTCATTCTGCACTATAGAAGGTTCCTCATCATTTTCAACCTGTGAGCATGCATGTGACCTCTGCTTTCAGAACGACTCGCATTTGCAAGGCTGGGACAGGGAGAAGAGCAAAGGGAAGAAGCGGAGCGACTTCTTGCTAGAAGCCCTTCTGTGAGGCCAGATTTTCCCTTGCTGAAAGGGGAAGATTTTTCACTTGACTTTTCTATTTTTGTCCTTTACAACTTGTGTCAGTTCTCCAGATTCTGTGTTCTTTGTGAAGGCCTCTATCTCTTCTGCAACTATTTCCCCCTCTCCTTTCTATGAAACATCTTGGGACCAGCCTTGGATCTTGGACACTCTCTCAAGAGCTTGTAGTTAGTTCTGAACACGGAGTTGCAGCCAGGTGGCCCACGTGAGAACATCCCTAAACAGCATTATAAATGTGGCAAGAGTCCTGGTTATGCAGTTGGCTGTGCGCTGTATAAATGCACTGGGGAAGATCCCCGCCCAACTGATCTAAGAGTAAAATGAGATACCAGATGCAAAAAAGCACAGTCACGGTATGCTGTAGTCATAGAGCTTTACAAGCGTCACTATCTTAAAGTTTTCGGAGGCTTCATAATAAGGGAAATCTTTTATGAATGGAGGGGAGCAGCAGCATATTGAATAAGTGAGGGGAGACTGAATACGTCTTGTACTTCTAGATAAATATGATATTGAAATGCTGGTTGATCAGAGCTAGAAAAAAGAGGTTTTGTTGTGAGGATGAGTACACCTAGGAGATGCCAAATAGAAGAATTTGCAAAACTGGCTGCCAGATTGAGAGAGGCTAGTGAAAGGTACAAATAAAAAACCTGTATCTTTGGATTGTTTACTTGAGTGAAAGAATGAGGAAGTTATCCAAAGTGATTAAGAAAATAGTGGAAAAATGTTGCAAGTGAATATCATAGAATCATTTAGGTTGGAAAAGACCTTCAAGATCATCGAGTCCAACCACCAACCATATCAGTACGCCTCTTTTAATTTATTGAACTTGAAAAGTTGATAACTAACCATTCATAAGAAGACGTCAAAAGGACAAGGAGGCAATGGGTCTGGGATGGTGAGGTAGGGCTGTGAGTTGCTTTAAGATAGTAGTTAAATTTAAATTTGCAGTTAAGAGTACCCTGAGATAATTTAAAGGCAGGAGAGGAGGAGACAAAATACGAAGTATTTTGGAGTTCCCACCAAGAACTGCAATAAAATCTGGAGGGTTCTGTAGAAGAAACGCAGTGAAGCAATGATCATAGTGCACAGTTAGAGAATCCAAAAGGAGACTGATTTGAAGAAGAACTTAGTTGTATTGAAGGGAGCTGACAGTTCAAGGCAGGATATGGAGTGCTGTTTCTGAGTGTAAAGAGATCAAAGAGAGAGGAGAAATGGTAGTTAAAGAGGCAAGGGGAGTGGGGGAAACATGTTTGGGCTGTGACGTGAGAGGATGTGAAAGGAAGGCAAAGATTGAAACAGGGAATGAGAACAGACACTAGCAAAATCTGAAGTTCTTGTTCCAGTGTCGTGATAGGGAAAATGAAAGTAAGTTGCAGGGAGGAAAGACCAGGGTTTGTGATGAAAGCAAATGGAGAGGACTGAAATAAGTTCTAAAAATATGGCACAGATCTTTCTTGTGTTATCAGACGGTGATCTTTCTGCCTGTTGAGGATGATGGAAGTAGTCAGGTCCAGATATTGCAGGACAGACTGAATTATGGCTTTCCATGCTTATCTATACCGCTCTAATCCAGACTGCCTTGTTTCCTGGCTAAGGCATTGGAAAGGGAAGCTACGGCTTTAATTCCTTGTAATTAGGCTCAGGTGGATCTGAACATACATGTTTCTGCATGAGGCTATTGCACAAGATGAGTGTCAACTAAACCACTAAGACTGCCTTTTAAAGAGAATTAGGAGTGGGTTAAGCATGCCATCAGCAGGTGCATGAACATGCCCTGAGCACACACTAGAATGAGAACCTAAAGACCCAAACACTATCCTGTCCATTTTCCGTATTCTGCTGGGGCTTAAACAAGGCAAAATTGGGACAAGTAAATGTAGAAATAAAGTTTCAGATCAAAACCAGATATTCAGTGTTTGCAAAACCTTTGTGTTCGGGGACACAATGAACAGAAGCTATTTGGATCACATAGGTGAAGCCAGATATGCAAAGTCATGCCTATTTTAGAAGTTTGAGTCCTTTTAAGGACAGTCTTTAGGCTTTTCTTTCCATCCCTTACTTCAGAATAGATCTGCCATTATTGTCTTCTGTTATTAATGTTTAGTAGCTGTAGGGACGTTGATGTTCCAAACAAGGAGATGGCTGGGGACATCCTTCCTTTTCTGTCTCCGTTGTAGAAAAGTACCTGGTATAGCGTATCATGTGTAACAATATTTTTGTATTGTTATATAGATAGGAGTACATTTTAGCTGTACGTTATTATCTACCAATATTGTGTATTTAGTGTAGATACGCTCTACGCAAAGGAAAAACAAGTGTAGGGAAGTGAGTTATAAAACCTTCCTTTTAAATATAACACAGAAAATAACTGAAGTGTACTATGGCAAAGTGAACTGCGAGCAGTTTGCACAGCATATACTGCATGTATTCTAACAAATGCATAAAGACAGAATATAACCACTAAGTGTTTAAACATCCTTGCTATCATACACAACTAAACAGTCTGTACAGTTTCTTTATATGTGAGGTGATTCTTTCATATGTAGTTACCATATTTATTTTTTTTCCCAGTATCTCCTGTCTTTTCTAAAGTTTGAGTTCAGAAGTACTTACCTGTGTAAAAATTCTTTACATTCCTCTCCCTCTCTTAATTTCTCTCTTCTTATTTCTTCTCTTGTATCAGAAGCAAAGTATAACGGTATTTGCAGATTTCTCTTTTTTCTCTCCAGCTTTTCTCCACCAGCAGGCCTTTGATTTGAAATTGTAAGGCACTTAATCTTTTGCCAGCATTCTTATAAACAGATTCCGCTTGTCCTTTTGCCGATGCTTCAGCATGTAGCCAATTTCCTCTCTTTTCTTGCAGTTTAGAAGACCTCAGATAATTCTTCCTCTGTTCTCTCACAAATATATGAAATTCTAAGTAGTCATCTAACTTCCATCACATTCATGAGGCAATTCCATCACCACCAAATTGCAGACTTGGCAAAACATTGTCCATCTGCCTTTGAAATGATATAAGAAAGGATTGAATTTCAGAGATGCTGCTACAGACAATCTAATCTACTACATGGCGGCTTGTACTTTTACAGAATAGCCTGTACTTTTGCATATCCCAGCATGGAATGCTTAAACTACTATTCAGCTTGGTTAAAGTTTCCATTTAATTTACCAGTGCTTCACGTTTTATTTGATGAAAGACAAGGTCACTAGGATTCATAGAATTTGGGCTAAAACTGCTGATCTGCAGGAAACAATGCCATTCTGTATAGATCTTTAGAAAGGACTGATCTGATGTCAGTATGTGCTCTAATGGTGCTTGGCTGCAATTTTAAAGGCTGCTGAAGTAGAAGCGGTGACTGCTTTTACTTGTGTTACAAACTCCTAGTTAATGCCTTTGGTGGTAGGTTATCTAGGAACAGAGTCGTGTATTAATCCCTCAGGTTTAGTTAGATAACCCCTACAGAAGCTTTAGGCAGCTGCCGCCTCAGATTCTTCAGGCTGAATCCAGTCAGATCATCTGTAATCCATTTTTTTTTTTCCCTTTCCCCTTCATTTTAGGACTTTCAGTCCGCAAGCTGTAAGCATACACAAAAGAATGTGAGCAGCTGCAGTTACAGAGACATGTCTAGTAAGCGGCAATGTGTGATTCACGGTGGCACTGCCTTCTGTGTGGCGTTCTTTAAGGAAATATTTACCCTATCTCTTTAACAATGTATTTAGAAGTAGGACAAGCAAAAATTCTGACTTTCTGTCCTGTCTTAGCAGTCACTGTCCCTCACACAGCGGTAGTCCAAATATTCCAGTGTTAACTTTCAAGAGCACTAAATCCACCACAGTCAGGAAAGATATTGAATACTCAAAAAAGAAATATACTGACTAAGTTGCTGGCTCTGTTCAGTCTGAACAGGCTCATACACCTTTACCCTCCATGGCTTGTAGATTCTGAAGTAAGAGAGGAAAAGAGGCCCTGTATTTGGAGGGAAGGCATTTTCATTATGTCAAAAATAAATGGCTGAAAGCTGAAGCTTTCAGCTGAAGTGTGGCTAGTGCTGAGTGTGCTTCCTTGGCAGGAGCCAGCAAAGCCTTTGAGATGTTTCAGTGGTCCTGTATTATTTATTTTGATCACATAAATGTTTATTATCTGTCTCTAAAAATAGATTAAGTGAATTTGAGAATGTTGCAATGTGAATAAGTGACAATTTAATGAAAACTCTTTTGGCAATGTACCTAAGCTGCAACCAACCACACACAATTTTCACTTATAAAAAGACTTTTTTTTTTTTTTTTTGGGTGGGGGTTGGGGGGTGTTAATGTCTGAATGTTTGTAGGCTTCGTGGGTTTGTGTACATTTGTTGTGACCATTTTGTAGTGAAATAACCCAGAGAAGAGATAGGAATCAATACAGCATAGTATGCAGCATAAACAAACTTGTGTATGTTTGGAATATAGTAGTTAAGATTTTATCTGGTCATGCTTACCCAAATGATAACAGACCCCAAATACATAACTGACTGTGGAGCTGCTCTAAACCGCACTATACACCAGGATAGCTGAGCAATAATCCAAGAATTTGTAGCAACAAACATGGCTTTCTCTTGTTCCCAACTATACCTACCTCAAACTGTTTGCTACTGCAAGCTGAACTCAAAGATGCTGATGTGTGTAACTGTAGTGATGGGTTTATGGTAAGTAAACTGGATTTTTGTGAGATTTATGACCTATATTTCAGTTAGTTGTGGAAAAGCCTTGGAGTGGTTATAAGCAATCCTCACAATTTTTCAGCTCTTGTGAAATCTTATTCCTCAATTTGTGTTCTGTGCATTAGGATAGCACTTATAAGTGCATATTTTAGTGAGTTTTAAAATTGCGTAGTCTTTTAAATACTACTGAATGTTTGATCCCTTATTGAATTGTGCCCTTTATTTGGTATGTTGTCAAATACCATTTCAAAGTTCCTTCTAATACTTCATCAGACTGACACTTCTTTTGTCTCTTTCTCCATCATCTTTGGGAAATCGCGACAACATAACAGAATAACAAAGTCCCACTTTAAAAATCTGTTCAACATATTTCGTAGGGCAAATAATGTCTTTTTCCAAGACAGAAACACATTTCTGAGATTTTAGTAGACATTTAGCACCCTTAAAATAAATATTTTTTAAAATCTATAACAGTTTCGTCTTTTCAGCAAAGTAAAAAAAAACAAACCCCAAAACCCAAACAAACCACAAAAAGCTGTGTGATTAGGAGAACAGTAGCCCTAAGGTTATTCACTCCTATCTGTTAAAATCCATTCCTACCAGACATAACAAGAGCTCAACTTCATGCCAAAATTGATTTGAAGTATATCTTCACTCTTGACTTTCTCTGCGGTGGCTCATTTCCCTTTTCTGTGCTGCTTTGTAATGGCCTTCTTCCAAGCTGTGAGACCGAGAAGTCAGTACAAGCCCAACACTGATTTCAGCAGGGAACTGCAGAGACATTTGCCCTTTATTGTAGATGCAGAACATAAATTGAATCCAGGGAGAGCAGCATCCTAAAATTACCCCAGGAGTAATTTTTCTAGACCAGACATTTAGATGATGAGCATTGTTCCCTTTTGCTAAGCTTTTTTAATATCATAGAAAGTCAAGTATGTTCCTACTGTAAATATTGTATATCCCTTTTTTAAACATGATTTTTACAAGAACTCTTTTGGGTGGCAATACAAATGCAAAATACTTAGGATCCATATTAATTCAGAAGTAGAAGATCCAATTTGGAACTTTGCACAATAAATAACTGCTGACTGTGGATTTTGATGGAGCATAATTTATCAGATAAAACTGTCGGTCGCGGTGCATTTAAGGCCTCTAGTTCCAATACTGGCTTTTATTGTAAAAACAATTAATTGATTAATTAGTTATAGTCAGTCATTTATCATCCTAATGACGACATTTCTTCTCTCTTAAAGTCAGAGTATGTCTCTCTTTTAGGAGTAATGCTTTCCAGACCACTTTATTTTATTTTATTTTATTAGTTTGGGAAAGGAGTAGGCAGACCTCAAAACTGCACAGTAAGACGTACTCTACAAAGGCAAAAATCACGGACAACGCTTTCTTCTGCAGAGAAAGAGGTATTACAGGCCTAAACTAGAAACCTGAGTGTGTTGTTGTCTTTGCCAAATTGAATATAGGGATTGTATTCAGAAATAGTTTATGAGACTTTTCACAGTAGTTAAGAGCCCAGCCAGCCTTGCCAGAATGTGTTGTTTTTAGTAACAATCAGAAATTCCTCTTAGCTTCTGTCCATTAAGAAAGACATACCTCCTAACTCTACATACCAATTACTGCTCTTACAGAACACAGCGGTTAGATTTGAACATTTTTGTTTTCCTGGAAATAGTTTGTTAGCACTATATCCAGAGAAGAGTTTCAGCATCATCATAATTGTCGCCGAAGTGCAGTTCTTGTTTGATAGCGTGTGTATTGCAAAGGGGTGCGCACAGGCCCATATCCAAAAGGCATTTAAGCAGCATGACATTAAACATGGTAGTAACTATGCTCAAAACCAATCATTATGTCAAAAATCTACAACTCTTCTTTGTTCCCTTATACAAGGAAGAGTTAGGTGCATCAGAATGGGATCCAGAGAACACAGAGCAATTGCATCCAGTTAATAGGAAACACCGAAGGTAAGAATATATGTAAGCAACTTCAGAAGCTGTCTGATATTCTTACCAGGGTCCTTCCTTTTCTGCAATTACCTATTTAATCTATGCTTGTCACATGAAGCATAGCCAGAGAGGTGGGATCAGAGGAGATTTAAATCTATATCTTCCATGTATCTGCTGTATTTCTCCTATGGGTTTTCTACAATTGCATTGCCTCTGTCTCTCCTTTTGAATTTGTTGTGTTTTGCCCAGAGCAATTAAATATTCAGGGGGCCAGCAAGAAAAAAGAGGAGGAATATCTGGTATGGGAATTCACCTGGGGTAGGTGCAACCTTAGTTCATTCACCGGCTGATATTTGAATCTAGCACCAAACAGTTCTTAGCTAGGGTTTATTTAGGGACCTTCAAGCGTCTTTTTATAACGTATCTTTCTATCACAGTTCAGGATTCATCATTTAAGTGTCTATGATCAAAACTTCCTCTGATACCTGGAGATGCTTTATCCAACAGGTGATATAGACAAGCTTTGTGTATAAGTTTTCTTTAATTCCTGACCCCTCTAATAACTGCCTCATTTTGATGATACGTATGATTTATTATACTTTAATTAGGAATCCTTGTTTTCCTGCTGTTGATATTGTACGTTTTACTGATCAGTTCTTTGACCCTGATATATATTTCAGTTATTTCTTTCATATGAATTTAACTTTTCCATGTGAATCCCAAAAAACAAACAAGCATGAAGTATTTATTAAATGTTAATGCTTCTTTGGAAGTCATTGTTAGAGACAGTCTAGTCTGTGTTGAAGTAATGTATTATTCTATACAATTTTCTGCAAAAACAATAAAAAGGAGGAACAGAAATTCACCGGTTGGGTTTTGCCATCCTGAGAGATGGCCATCATCATGAAAGTGCTTTAGTTCCTAGTGCTTATGGCAGATTACATTATTAGAATCACAACAGAGAAGATGCTTAGTACAAATTCAAATAATAATTATCCATGGGACAAGTTCTGGTCTCACTTTACTGTTCTATACTTACAGTAACTCTGATGTAGGGGAAGCATTTGCTACTCCGTATATAAAAACAACTCCACATCTCTAACTTTTCATCTCAGTTTGTGGTTTATATATGACTTTTTTTGCCATGTTCTTCATGTCCTACAAGAAACAATAAGAGACTCAGTACACTGTGAAAGGGCTCCACTAGGCAATAATCTGTTTTCTGATGCTTCCCATTCTCCTTGCCCCCAGCTGAGTAGAATGATGGGGTATGTTTAGGCCACGAGACTTCCGAATTTCAAGAGATGCTGCCTGCTTGGATTTTCCCTACTCAGGTCACTATTTTAGTACTTTCTCAGGCAAAGGACTTTTTTTATTTTTCTTGAGTAAGGTAATTTTTTAGGTGCACTAGGATTTCAAAAATACCAAACTGCATCTATCTATCCTCCAGAATGTTTAACAGCACTGGTTGAGACAGAGATTCATAGCATCAGTGGATCATTAGTACATTTTGGTCAAGGGTCTTATTTCTTCTTCAGTAGATGCTGTAAGATTCTTTTTACACTTGGAAATCCAGCATGAGTTCATTGAGACTGAACTGAACTTTAATATGGAAATATATGATGGTTATGTCATGAAGTTTATTCTCTCATGTTGGGGAAAAATGAGTAAAATATCAGTAAAAAACTTGATCTCTTTCCATGTTCCATATTGTAAAGAAGTCATCACAATAGATTGGATCAAGAAGCTTCTAAAATGGCGTTCGAGTGAAACCCTTTCTTCACCTTTTCTAAATTATATTTGTAGTCCAAATATTTGAAAAGCTCCATTATTATGTTGGCATACATGGTTGCAAATAACAGCTTCCAAAGGAGAGCTGGGCGTTTAATGCGACTCTCAATTTTTTAAAATAGAAAATGGAGTCACGTGGAAATGCTAAATATATCCTACGTAAATAATTGAAATTCGCATATCATAGGGAAGTGTCTGCCATAGAAAGGTTGATTATAATGGGTTTTATTACACAGGGAAAACATTTTTGTATGCTGATTCAATTAGCTTTGAAAACTTGCAGTAGTGTGCCAGCGTTGCTTATTGCCGTTATTTGCTTCCAGGCCAGCAAATTCATTGACTGTGTTCAGGGTAAGTCATAGGACTGGAATGAAAGCATTCTCTCTGCAGGGGCAATGTGGATACACCCTGGTGCTCTAGTTTTGCCATTGAATTTAGTCAACCTGGACTAAAAATTGCTTTGGTATTCCATGGAGTTTTCAAAGCTCAATCAAATATTTTCAAACAGCGTATTATTGCAGCTGGAGTTATTAATTGCCAGATCCAGCGCCCTTTGAAATCAATGTGGTATTTTTAAGGCTCTGAACTTCAGACCACTTACTCAAAGACAAGGAGGTATGTAAATGTAATGTGATTCCCTGTCCAAGATGAATACATGCTTCTTATCATATCTGTATGAAATATTTAGATCCTGGTTTAAAGCACTTCGGTGCTATTTTAACGTTAAGCATATGAGTCGTCAGTCACTGTTTGGGCTTAGAGTTATCCATGAAGCTGAGAACTTAGTAATCAGGAAAGTTCTAAAAGTAGTACTTAAGACTTTTCTTTTGGTTAAGAAATATTTTCAAATAAGTTTTCCTCTCTAATTCTGAACTCATGGTTTGCTAGGTCATTGGAAATGCTCTCTTTCGAAATTACTCAGTCAGAATAATAAGACTCTTTATATGAAGTGGCCTATTATCATAAATGAATAAAGCACAACCTCTTAGGCAATTGGAGAAGTTTGTATGATGAGTAGATCTGAGTCACGTACAATATCTCCTTCAAACGTGGGGAATTTTCATGAAAATTATAGTACTTCAAAAATTCTCTTTCCTTAATCTTTGCTAAAATTACTTGACTTATGTCATAAATCACTTCTTCTAACTACCTAAGGTTATCTACTTTAAATGGTAATGAGCTTTATGTTTGAAACTTTACAGGATTGCTGGTAGGTAATTCTGGAAGAACATCTTAAAAGAGAATTTGGGGCTCTAAGCGTTACAAAACAGAATGAGCTATTTAAATTAACAAGCAAGCTGTTAGTCAGATTAACAATTAGTGTTGTGAAAAAAAAAATCATAGTTAGGCAAACTTCATTAATGTGTTGCAGTAGAAACAGCTATTTCAACCATTTCTTAGTCATTAAAACTCTTTGAATCCTACCGTGTCTCCTAGTCTATAAAATCATGTAAAGTTATACAGGATCAGGGAAGAGAAGAAGAGGAGGGGAAGAATGTAAAACTGAACTATTTATAGCTTGAACTGAATGAAAAAGAAAAAAAAAATAGATAAAATTATTTTTTCCATTTTCCCATGGCAAAACACGTACAGCTAGTCTTGATTAATTACATCATGGGATAACAAACAGATGGGAAGAAGCAAATTTGAATTAAAAATATAATCACAGTAGTTACCTACTTTTCAGGGCAGAGGAGGGAGTGACTGTTACAGAAGCCACCTGGGTAACATCACACTAAAAACTTTCCATCTGCCTGTACAAAGGTTTTATAGTACTCAGCTAGATCTTGAAAAACTCTTGCCAGTTATGCTTTACATGGGTTACAATGCCAAGTATGTCGTTTTAAAAAGCTCATCCGTCACTCTAAGGTTATAGACTCTTTTTGGTAAATGTGCAAATGAAAAAAAAAAATTTGCTGAAAGTATGAAGCAAACTTGATTGTCTTGAATGAAATGGGATGTACATTTAATCTAATGGCAATACATGTTCTGATGAACAAGAAAGACCATCCAGGCCTGCATGGGGATACTCATTGTTTTATAAAAATTTGAGCCTTCTGCTTTTCCATTGCTCATTATGGAATGATGTTCCCAGACTCTGCAGGGAGAGGAAAAAACAAGTGTATGTTCAACTCTTTATGCTTTTTTCCTTTGAGAACTTTATATGGATATAGCACTTGTGAAAAGAATTCAGCTTTTCTCCATATCTAGTAAGGTTTTATTCTCCTTATTTGTTCTCTTATTTAAAATCAACTGTTCATACATTTTCCTGTTCTGGAGCATCCAGAAAGCTGGCTCAAATTCTTTTTTTCCAGTGATTCTAGGACTTGCACTTGCACCTTTTGCCTTTCCTCATATATTATTTAGCCAAGTGTTATCTTGGTTGCCAATGTGTGTAAGAAAACCAGAAAGCCATGGAATATGTTTCTCATACACTGCTAACCACTCCAGAGAGAGAGAGATCAATATATCTGGTACAAATAGTATCATTGACCCAAATCCGTCAACCATTAACTCAGTTTTGCCAACATAAAAAGAGGCAATATTTCATATCAAAAGTTTCCACTCTGTGAAATTTGCTACCGCAACAGCCCAGCCTGCCCCTCCAAACAAACACACAAACCAACAAGCGAATGATATCTAACAAAATAGCAGTTAGTGTAAAAACGATAGTTTGGCAGGGCGTGTTACAACCAGATCATCTTTTCCAGGTCATAGGCTCGTTATTGCAGAGTTTTATAAGGAATGTTTTCCTCTGTAGAATATAGGAAATTTGTATTAGTGCACTGATTTTGTTTAGTTGAAAGAAGTGGTTTATTTTCGTAGTCTGAGAGCATTTGCGCAGTTTTCTTTCCTGCAAAGTAAAACCTGTTGGCTTTTGCTGGAGGGGAAAACACAGGCTTTGTGGCCCGTTATGGAAAATGTTGCAGTTCGTTAAGATGCAGTGAGACAAGAGAAGGTTGTATAACTGAGTATATCAGCTTGCAGTAAACCTCTAATTCTTCATCAGTAGATTATGTTAGGTTAGCTCTGTCCCTCTTCTCAGTGAAATCCCCAGGCTCTGCTTAGTCTTTTGTGGCATCGAAAATCTTTGTGATCTATTATCAGATTATCCTTGAAAGAGTACTATATGTTTCACTCCTACAAATAAGCAATCTACTCTCTAGCACTCACCATTCCAAGGAGTCATTTGTTACAGCAGAACTTTGTCATTCAATTATGCTTTTGTATAAAGCGCATGGCCAAAAATCTCCATCACAAGTGTCTAAAGTTGGTTAAAGAAGCGGTCGGTGTTCCAAACTTCAGAGGCGCTGATCCGGCGCCTGAGTGCCAGCGCTCATGGCAGAGAGGAGCCCACTGCAATCACCGGCAGACTTCTGATCCTTTTCCTTGCTCATTTTTCAGGCTATGAGCATTCCCCTATGGCATGTGAAATACTTTTCCTCCTTCTGTAAGTTATTTTTCTCAGCATGCAGTGAGCTGATAAAAGTGAAAAATATTTAGCTAAAGCTTTAATTACTTTAGCCTACTTATTATGTTTAACACCTTGCTGTATGCCTCATTTCAACTTCTTTTGATCCACGTTTTCATGAGAAAACCTGATTATAGGTATTACAGGTAGAGACCTGACTAACAGTAAGAGACTTGTGGCATAGCAGAAAACCTGTCAAATTTGTAACCTAGTTGTTTTTATGAGATATATTTTGTTATGCTATGTAGAAAGGGATTTAAATAACTGATCACTCCTTTCCCCAAATAGGTCACCCTTCTTTTAGAGTTAACTGTTGCTAGCAGTCATAGTTTAACTGCTTTATACCCGAGACAAGAATTCCTTATGTTTCTGTATGCAGTAAATGTTAGGGATAAAGTAATGTATTGACATAGCACAGGATCAGCAAAGCAAACTGAACTTGTGTAGCCCAGGTGGGTCTGGCTTTTGTTGAACCTTCTGAAATCCACCAGCCAGGAACTGTTTGTTCTGGCAGTTACTCCATTCCTTTCTTAACCAACAGGTAAAGTAAAAGCGTATCATAAAGCAATAGGAAGATGATGTAGAAAAGGTAATTGCATCTGTTCTGTTCGTTCCCAGAGGCTCAGAAGGCAGGAACAGGAGTTTCTGTGGTGGAAAGTTAGTCTTTGAGAGCGTAGAGACCCTGGAAAGAGAGAACAAGCCCTCAAAATGGCATTGCTCGGGAAGGAAGCTTTGGACTTAGTCTCCTTTTGAACCACCTGCTACTGCGTATTCTCTCCACTTTTGCTGCTTCCCTCTTCAGGTCACTCCAGAATTTATTGTATGGCTTGCCCTTGCCTGCTGTCTCTGCTGTGGGGTCAGTGGTTGGCTAACGTATGCAAGAGACTGTTAAACACAGTACAGTGGAGACAAATCTCCTCTGACCAGCAGTAAAAATGGTGCACAATCAGGATTTGTGTTTAAAAAAAGATTTCAATCTTTTTTTCTCTTTCAGTAACTTGGATCACAGTTTATTTGTATTTATACTAGGAATAATATGTATCCAGATGAAGTGTTAATCTTTCAGTGTAACTACTGGGTCAACGGTATTATTAAGTCTTTTCTCCGCCACAAGGTACTATAAACGTGGCCTGATTTTATAGAATTGTTCCTATTTTATAAAACGCAAGTTACTTCTCTTTGTCATTGTCTCGTGTAAAACTCCCCTCATTCTAATTGCATGTCATCCCTTTCCTTTTGTACTGAGAAAACATACTCCATTAACTGTCTGACTCATTCAACAGTTACCAGTTCTCAGGGTTTCTATGGTGCTGGTGCAATAGTTGCTGCTTTAGTGACTCCTTCTCCTGAGTCCTAGAATACTATAACAGGGCAGTATTTGAACAGGTTAATTCTGCTAAACAACTGTTGATTATTCTTTTCAGAGAAGAAGCGAAAAGTCACATAAAATAGTGAAGCGTTCAAATTTTCATCGCTGTACTGTACTGGGAACAGGGCCCTGCAATTCCTTCCCCAGTATGCTGTTTGAATCTGGCAGCAAAAGACAGTCGTTAGAGAGGAGCAATGACGGCGTGACAGCACCTTGGGCAAGCTAGCAAGCGCACGCAAAGGTCAGCTAGTGGATGAAAGGGGAGCGCAGGAATTAAGTGAAAGGAGGAAAATGCCAGTGTTATGCTGACGTTTTCATTAAGAAAACCACCGAATACATGGAACAAGCCTGACATTTACTTATACAGTGGTAGAAATCACTGCACTGTGTGTTCTGCATGTTTTCCTGTTCAGTCAGCACATTGTACAGCTGTGATAAAGGGGACTGTAATAATTTCACAGTAACGGTGATACAAAATTGTTCATTGACTCAGCTTTTTTTCCATTATGTGAAATATATTACGACTGACCATGTAAGTCAATTTCTTTCATTATGCCTTTTTCCACCTCTACACGTATCATGGCTGTAATCATCCTTTTAAAATGATTTCTCAGATGTTGCTCCTTTCTATACAAATCGCCCACCTTTCCTTTCTCTTAAACAGGTGTGTTCACTAAATCACTGTAACTGGGCATCATACATTGTAAAGTCTGATTTTAGTTATATAGCTAGAAAATTTCGCTGTAATGCCACTTAGTGAGAGGAGTCATTCATCAGGCCTGAGTCATTCATCACGGACCACGGTGTGGTGCATTTCTGCATTCAACAGTGTAACGTGCACATGGAAGAGTTAACTCTCCTTTGGACTCAATCCAAATTACATCACTTTGGCAATATAAAGAGGTCATAAAAGGGTAAAACAGCCTTTGGAAACACTCCCCACCTTGGAGGTGTTCTGGGGTTACAGGCAGGCCCAGAATGGTCAATTATCTGGCTCTTCTGGACAGGTGGATGGCTCGTAAGGGATGCTTGCAGCCAGAATATGAATTAGAGTAGCTTTAAACTTTCTCTAATTGATGCCAGGAGTTCAACAGGTTCCCAGGCAACCTGAAAATACAAGGAATGCAAAGGTGATTCAGAAAGTTTGGTGGTAAATTTCCCCCCTCTGGAAGTCAGTAACAAAATTCATACTGAGTTTGAGGGTGGCAGAGTGGGAGGCCAGATTTAATGCTTGGCATTTAATCTGCTTGGAGGAGGCTTGCAGCACTGAGCCAGCAACCCTTGGGGTATGACACATGGCCTGTTTATTTCAATTTCATATCCTTTAAGTTTCATTCCCTCTGCTGTTTCTTTGTCTCCATTGGAAGGACCATTTGCACAAAGAATGGTATTAAAATTAACACCCATCCAAAGACATAAGAAGGCCCTTCAGACATTGATTGGTTATATTTTACCACACACTGGTGGGATGTGCTGTAATACTGCCTTTTCACAGACCGCCAAAAAGGGATACAGGAGGAACATTGGTGCTGCAGCACTGATCTTTGGCTATCGTCGTGAAATTATCACTGCGAAAGGGGAGACAAATCAAAGGGAGATATTCAGCGCAAGGATAGCTGTGACCACTTAGCATGGTCCGTGCTCCTCCTCGCCATTGCTACTCCGTGAACAGCCTACCCCAGCCCCGGCACGCTCCTCGCTCAGCCGGCGGCTGTGGCAGCGAAGTAGCAGCGGTGCTCTCACAAATCCGCTTTGGTTCTTGGGGCAAGGGAGTGGTAACAAGCAGTTTTGGGAAAAGTGGTGTCCTAAATTTTTCCAGCTCTTTCTACAGCATGTGTTTAAGTATGTAAGAAGGTCACACAAGGAGACGCTAGTTAAAATGCTCCGGAAGGGAGGAAAGGGGAATCCTCATTGATTGCAGGCTCCTTCCTCAGACCTTGAAGGAGGGACGCGTTTCCATCCAGGGTCCTGTCTCTTCCCAAGGACTCACTAGGTTGACCGTTTGCAACGTAAAGCCAAGAAGTGTCAGATATTACCTATGCTCCTCATCAAGTCAGCTCTCTCAGTGGCCCTTGGGACCCTGTTTGCTGATCATCCACAGTGCATACCTGGGAGTTTACTTGCAGGCTTTCTTTTGGAGTACACCAGCCAGTTCCTTTTAAAATAAAACCTGGATGTGGTTTTGTGCATAGCTCGCTCAAATGTATGCAAGACCTTGGGATCTTTGTTTACGTGGTCTTCCCACACCGTCTTGGCAAACCTTGCACCCTAAAATATCTTCGTATGTCATGTGCTATACCCACGGCACACAATTTAGACTTTTGGCATCGTCTTAAAAAATATCTTTCTGTCAGGTTGCATTACGGTTGTTATTTTGTGTGTTTCGAACAGCAGAAACAACCCCCTTTTTTCAGGGTGCATATTGAAGCAGCAAATGGGGCCAGAGTGATTAAAGCCAAGCACAGCATGGGCTGCAGTACACTTTGGACATAGTTAATCCTTTACTGGTGGAGTTGAACCCCAAGGAGATGTAGATGCAAGCTCGCTGTACCGGATGGTCTGAAGCCAGAGAATATTTTTCACAGTGTAGATGAAGCTTTTATCGTCTAAGTGTTACCAAGCAAGGCCAAGGTCATCAAAAAGGTCTGGTTTGGGGCTGACAATAGGTAGAGGAGTTCCTGAGTCCTAGCCCCAAAACCTCTTCTTTTTCTGAGTTGGAGTTGTTTCTTTTCATGTGATGTTTCCTTTCATGGCATCAGTTTAGTTTACCTCCAAGAAAAAATAAGAGGATATACCAAAGGATATGGCCTTGTTATTTTATAAATGATAAAATGACTGAGGAATATGGGAGAAAAGTTCCATATTTTGGACTTTATCCTTCAAGTAAAATTCAAGTCCATGCTGATAATTTACTGAATCTGATATTTCTGATAAAAAGATCACAGAATGAAGAAATGAATCGTTCTGTTCCTCTCGGTGCAGGATGGGCTTAACAGGTACCCACTGGTGGGGTGTTTACTAATATTCAACTCCATGAGCTACAGTCTAGCCGAAGCAGGGATTTCTAACTTATTCCACTGTAGTCCTGTGGGCAGAGCCCCTTCCATAGGTACTGGACTATAGTCCCTGTAGTCAGAAAGGAAATGGCATCTTCAGTCAGCCCCCCTGTGAGTGTAATAAAAAGGAGATCTGTCAGAAAAAAAATACTGACATTTTTTTCTTTTATTCTCCTGGGCAATACAGTAGTAATAGATTGATAATAATCAAATTATCTGTCTCCTAAGGGAACTATATTTGTAAACAAATACATTTCCTGTATTTGCAGATGCGATAAACCAAAACCCAGTGATGTACTGAGGCAAAAGACATATGCCAGGATGTATTTCTACCAGTCCTACTGCTCTAGAAATTCTGGGTTTAGAGTCTGTCTTTTGTTTCTGTTCCCCCATAGTTGAAATGTCTTCTGTTTCATGTGCTTTCCTATTTTCAGCAGTTTCTGTGACAATGTCACATAGTCATTTCTGCTAAATGATCATAATTGTTAGCTTGAGCTTGTTAGGTGTTTAACAAATGTATAACCTACCAGAATTAACAATAGATTGTGAAAAACTGAACAGTACGTTTATTCTTATTTCTGTATGCTTTGAAAAAAAGTGCTGTAACTAACCATTTTCAGTTAAAACATGAACACTTAAAAAAAGGGGGAGGGGGGGGAAGCTGAATTTAATATCCATAATATAACCGAGTGGGAATGAATGCAATACATATAATATACTTTTAAAAAGCTAGATGCCCATTACAGTATGAGAATTTTGCACTCATGATATTTTTGTTACAAAAATAGCGTCATCTGTAATAGTTGAAGCACATGAGTTGCAGCTATTACGCATGTATACATTTTTATAGTATATATTTTTATAATAAACCTATCATCAGAAAGTCAAAATACCTAAAGTATTGAAATAATCATTCTAACTGATTCAGGACAGTCCTGATGGTGGTGGCTGGGTACCATGGTTAGAGTCATATTATAAATACATAAGAGCAAGACAGACAATTTAAGGAGGCAGAAGACTTCTCAATGTAACAAAATGTCTCCTGCAGGTAGCAAGTGGGCTTTGAAGAAATTCCAGTTGCTGCTGGAAGAGGCCAAGTTGCATCTTGAAAACATAATAATAAATATCCAGTAAGTTTTAATAATGGGCAACTTAAAATAGTTTTTTTTTAGCCAAGGTCATACTTGTAATATGTGACAAGAAATGTTAAATGTACAGGCTTTATACCGACAAGCTTGTTTTGTTATAGAAATGGCTATCTTTTCTGAGGCTGTCAAACCTTTCCAAATGGGAAATAATCACCCAATACTAATTACTACAAAAAATGAAATAACCCAGCGTTAAAATGCTGTTTTATGTGGTAGATCTCGTCCCTAAACAGATAAAACAGTTAGGGTGGTGCTTGAAACCGAGTTACTGTCCAGATTGTGCAGCACGCTGTCTGATTTCCCTGAGCTTTTTAAAGAGATGTATCTCTCTGGTATAGATCCCTGTGGTCTACTTACAGAGAAATTTCATTACCATGCTGTGCGGTCCTCACGGTGCTGAAAGTAAAATATTGGATTGACAGGCACTCGTTGTGGAGGAGGGCTTATTGATGATGGAAAGACTGATTCAATCTCTAATCCTGAAGAACGACCTGCCACCTGGAGTGATAGTATACAGATGGGTGCAATCTAAACTCTCTTTCCGCCTCAAGTTGCATTTGGCTGTAGATTAACAATGCGATTCCATATAATGAAGATGGTTGTTTGGTGCAGTGGCAATTTTCCATTACTGACATGCAATGTCAACAGTTCTGACAAAGCTGTAAGGACAATGTTTAAACGTGCTACATCTGGCTGGGACGGTTGCCAGGTTATTAACAGCCCCATTAAAATTACCTGCAGAGATCTGCTTTGGTAGAAGATAACGTAGAGACTGTTTCCCCTGCAACTATCTACACAGGCGTAATAACAGTCCGATAGCACACACTTGGAATAATACAGTGTTATGGTAGTGGTAGCAGGTTTTTTACAGTTTTATTTTGGTGAGGGAATATTTTATAGCTTTAATTGTATTGAATCTAATTCCTGTGGCCTTACTCAGGCAAATATCCCATTGAAGTCAATGACAATTTCACCTTAGAGTGGAGTTACATTGGTAGGTCTTGATTTTATTAATGGTATTTCCAATAAAAATACTCTGAAGATTTATGCATGCATATAAGCATTTTTTTAAAGCGAAATATGAATGTCCTTTTAATTATCTTTTTTTTTTCCCCCTTTCCTCTTGAATGACTGGGTAACACTCCCAGTGAAGTGTATATAATATGAAAGGGTTTTAAGGCATTTTTCTGAGTAAGAGTAAAGGGCCATGTTGTCCCAGAGGACACCGCAGAAGGCACAGCACATTTTCTGGTGAGACTCCTCCGCTCCTTTTGAATGCAGAGGGAGCACTTGCCAGTATAATGATAAATGGGCTTGTGATCCTAGCTCTCTATAAGCGGTTTTTAGTCCAAGTTGAAGCATTCCCTCTAAGTTCAGTACTTGAATGCTGGAGAAGATTCGTGCACCCTCACTTCTACCAATCCATGCAGCACCTGCCATAATTTACTTCCAAACTGTGTCTCTTTGTGTGTGTCCAAAGGATCTCTGCATACTGAAAAATCCACCAGCTGCCCGCTTGCCATCCGTATAGCCTGTGAACGCAAGTCCACGGCTTGTGGTGCGGTTACCCGGCTGTGCCTGGCGGTGCGGTGTCTCACCAGGTGTGCTCGGGAGGGCTCTGCTGGGGACGACGTAGAAATACCGACGACACCTCAGCCGGCTTCTGAACGCTTCTCGTCTTTGTTGGCACCAAGTGTCATCTTCAGGATTACTGCAGCGTTAGTCCGTAATGTGCAATGAGAAAAGGAGCCCAAATGCGGTCATCTTAGCTTATTATGGGTATGTGATCAATGGCGTCAATAAA
Source organism: Aviceda cuculoides (assembly GCA_035590195.1). NCBI lineage: Eukaryota > Metazoa > Chordata > Aves > Accipitriformes > Accipitridae > Aviceda > Aviceda cuculoides. The sequence continues at coordinate 17,026,933 of JAVJGG010000007.1, forward strand.
AAACTGGGAGCATTTCACATCTGATTGTAGTTCTCTTCTCTGGGATGCTTTAGTGAGAAAATTCATTTCTTTGCAGCCTAAAGAAAAATACAAGTCTTTGAGTGCTTTTGTGTCAGAGGGCACAGGCTTTAGTCTGTGTCCCTCCTGCTTCAGCTGCCTGAAGAAGTGGAAGAATTTTCAAAAGTGTGGGGCAATGCAAGGGCTCTTGACATTTATTACACATGGAACTTTCCACATGTGGTAGAAATAGAAGACTAAGTTTAGAAAGAGCAATATGACTTAATGTCTGTTATGCCATATGTTTTTCCTGCTGCTGCCGTACCAGAGAAAAAGCATGTGGAATAACCTGACCTCATTCTGACCATGGCTGTCTTTGTAACTCCTTAGGGCTGTTACAGCCACACGAAGAATTCTCATTCTGTTGCACCATGGAACAGGCAGATAAAATACACATATATGACAAGACCTGGAGCGAAGGGAGTACAGTTTTGCACCTGAATTCTGCATACAAGTCTGCCATGGATACTCTGAAACATGTATTACCTCTTATTTAAAATTTAATTTTTTTTTAATTACCTGTGTAGCTCGGTCTACTGTGATATGAGTCACAGCAATATACTTGTCATAGCAATAGTAGATTTAGATTAGATATAAGGAAGAGATTCTTCACTGAGGGGTAGTGAGGCACTGGAACAGGTTACTCAGAGGAGTTGTGGATGCCCCATCCCTGGAAGTGTTCAAGGCCAGGTTGGATGGAGCTTTGAGCAACCTGGTCTAGTGGAAGGTGTCCCTGCCCATGGCAGGGGGGTTGGAACTAGATAATCTTTAAGGTCCCTTCCAACTCAAACCATCCTATGATTATATGACTATACATGTTATACATATGTTTTGCAGGTCATGAATCATACATGTTTAGAGTAGGTGACATAAGAGTTCCATGCAAAGACACAAAGTGTAAAATATATATAAACTTTAATTTGACTTGGAGCTTGGTCTATGTCACGTAATGGATGTTCTGTGCTTTAGAAGTAAGAAATGAAAACGTCTGAAGACTAGTAATGTCATAGTGTTCAGTGACACTCAGGTTCATGCTTTCACCGATCTTATTGCCTGGTGGTAACGCAGAAGCAGAAACACAAGCGTGTGGTCTGAACTGTCAGACTGGGGAGAGGGAGGGTCAGTCCCACAGCTGAGCTTTCTTAGTTTGTCTTATGTTTTATTCACATACTGAGATAGGTCTAGGTCTTTCAATCCAGCTTAGGAGAGGAAAGGGCTGATAAAAATAATGAATGAATGTCGTAAAAAAAAATCTAGCTTTCCCACTAGTGGTTAGAAGTTCCAGTGACTGAACATCCAACTGTGCTCTCTGGACAGAGTGTTGATTTAAAGAGGCGCCATCCAGTTGAAATGATGGGCTAGTTCCATAGCGAATATGCAAAGATCAGTTTTAATGTGACTTCATGGGACTTGCGCCTGACTATACTAGCAATTTAGCCTCATACTTTTAATGTAAATATCTTTTACTTAGACTCTGTTGGAACAAACAAATTATGTTATTTAAACTGAAAAAGTAAAGAAGAATGTTATGCTGCTATTTTTGCTATAATTACCATTAATTTTCTCATTTAAAAATGAAAATAGTCAATTATAGTCTGTTTCAATTTCAGATTCCAATATTTGGAGTAGATATTTTTTTAATCTTTTCTAACACTAGAAGTAAGTACTTTACCTTCTGATGGAGAAGGAGGAATCCTCCATATCCATCTCAAGTATATTTCAATTAACTGTATTTTTATGAAACTCATTTGTATAGAAATTAATATTTGAGACAAATCTGATTAAATGGTGTCTCTAGGGACAGACATATAAACGACAGTATTGCAAACTCAGTTTGGTTTTTCCTCTAGAGAATCTGAGATTGTCTTAGAATATTCACGCTAAACTATACGGTTGAATTAATTGCCTGGTAATGTTGCACTGGATAGATACAACAGCACCTGTGTTTAGATACTACTCATAGTAATGAGTATGTAAGATGAATGGTACCAGTCCTATTAGTACACTGGCTATCTACAGCCAGATAATTCCTTTCTTTTAAAATTAATACTCTGTTTTTCATAGTAGGTCAGATACCATTTTCATTTCTTTCTCTATCCCTTCTCAGATACTGATAACTAATGATGGGTCTCTTACATTTCAGGGTTTTATTGTAGTTTCAGATGTCTTTTTCTTTCTTTCTTCTTCAACAAGTTTGACTCTTTGAGCTCTCTGCCATTTCCCTTCACTTTTTGTTACTTAGCTTTTATTTAGCGTTGCATCTTGCCTCATCTTGCTCCTCTTCGTTGACATGACCATTTTTTATTTGTAGTTCTGGATCAGTTCCCTCACTTAGAGTCTTGGTCATTGTCTCTTCTTGATGTGGGACTTACCTGACCCTGCTTTTTTTCATGGTCTACTAGCTGCAAATTTGTCTTCTTTAATAATCAGCTTATTTTGTCTTACATCACCCTGTCTGTTGAGCTCTGTCTTTTGTTGTACTTCTACAATCTCTAATTTATCTACGTAAGGTCTTCTCTCATCCGATTTTCTTACCTTCTACTCTAAGATTATGTTTATACTCATGGCTAAACCAGGTAATGGGCTAAAGCCAAAGCTCACCACCATCTGGATCCACATATGCATATGGCTGGTAGGGTGCAAGTGTCCCTGTATTTAATGGTCACACACTGCCTAAAAATCCTTGCTTTCCTTGTAGCAAGTGGTGCCTAAACCCTCTAGAACAGGTTGTCTGAAGTCTCCTCAAGAGCAGACGGGATATCTAGTGGCAGCTGCTCAGGCAGAGCTGTGTTCTTCCAACCTACAGGACTGTCATCTTCTAGGGCCGGCACTACAGAGTTGAGTAAGTCTGAGTTTTTGGGTTGCCTGAAGACAATGCCATAGTATGCGTTTGTAAAATGGGCCAAGACTTTGTAGAATACTTTGTCGGAGTATTGTACCGTCTGAGGTATCTTCTCTTCCCCTTTGTATCGATTCTGACAGCCTTTGAACTACAGAGAATTATAGGAGAAACCCCCTCCTTTCCAGCCCTGAAACAGAGACTAGGTAGAAATCTTGCTCAGCATGTTTTTTTAATCACGTTTGTTTGCTTTTGTTCTCCCTGATTACTCTGCCTGTTTTTCTCAGCAGCTGTTCTGACAACTTCCTTGCTTTGCTCTTGTCTTCTCTTTTCTTCCTCTCTTCCTTTTTTCCCTTCAGATCTTTTGTGGTCTCTTGCCATCCTTATGAAAAAATCTCGTTTCACCTTTCCAGCCACCATATGGCAAGTATCAGACTTGGATATGTAAAGTCTCTATGATGTTATTACAAGAATAAATGTTCCCAGGAGTTATGTTATTGTGTAATTTCCAGATGTTAATGGGAAGAAAAATACTACAAGTAATGGTGGGATGCAGACATACTTTTGCATATATTTTCTTACCAGTAAAGTTTGTGAAAGTAATGAGCATGTTGTAGAAGATCAGTTGTTAAAAATGCAAAACACAAAGAACTGTCAAACAACTTTGATGGCCTGATTAAGAATGCAGTTAAATGGGAGGTTTAGAAACGAGTCCATTGCTTCACTTTAAAGATATGCAAAAAAAAAGATATTTAGGATATTGGTGAAGTAAACTGAAAATACTGATTGCTTGCATACCTAGAAATTATTTCTATGGAAGCAGACAAGCTATTAGGATGACCCTCAGGCTTCATAGATAAATAATAACTTAAAAGACACTGTTAGGGTAGTACCTGGAAGGGGAAGATAGGCTGACAGACAAAGACGTCCACGTCATGGAGGTTAGCAACTGTAGGGATTAAGTGAGAGCTGTTAATGTTGAATCTGTGTTAGACTTTATAAAGGAAATTTAGATCTTAAAGGCCTTGAGGAACTCTGAGGTGGAGATTCAAAGGATGTTTCTAGCAGTCCAAGATTCTGAAGTAGTCATTCAGTGATAGTAGGGAAAAACTTCCTACTGAATTTTAAGATAGGTTTTGATGAGCCTCCCTTTATTACTCTATACAACATCCACTTGCCTTACTCCTTTAACACTTTTCCAGATAACCCGTATCTGTCATCTACATAGCTAGTCTTTGAAATTAAGGCCTCAGACTTGCCTATCACAGTTTGTTCACTGGACTTCAGGTGCTCTTATTTTTCCTTTAACACCTGAGAAAGAACAAAGCAAAAAGTAAAACTAAACACATGGCAGGCAAGAAATGAATACAAGTTAGGAAGGAATTTATTCTCCACGGAAAGGTACATATATTGGAACAACAATTTTCATTAACTGCTTCGTCCCCCAGTGTGATCTCAACCTGCTGTGATTCATGTTTCCTGGGATTCCTCCTCCTTTTCTATTGTTTGTCTAGCATTAAGTCCACAGCTGAGCAATTCTCTATCCCCAAGGTTTGTATTTGGAATGAGAGATATGGGCACCGAACCCCATGCTGCTAGAATTCCATTATTACCATCTGTATTTCAGTCACTTTTCAAAATGTAATATAGATTCAGCACCTGTCTATGTTTTCCAGATGTCCACCGTAGTAAGGTTTAGACCTTCCAAGGTCAAACTCAGATATACCTGCCCATGCCTCTGGAGCATCAGCTAAGACAGCCAAGGTCAATGTCCCTAGATTGCCATGTAGACAGCTTCTCAGTGTTAATACTTTATGATGTGTCAAGCACATTTCTGTATAGGACTTCAGTGTGGGTTACATGATATCTGGCTGTCCCAAGAGTAATTTTGACAAGACTTCAGTACACGAAAAGACTACATTCTTTACCAAATACAGTTATCTATAATGGATTTAACAATTCAGGACAGAAAAATATAACTCCTGCTTTTAACACTTCTCTGAATAGATATCTAAATTTTGCTCCTACTTCTGAGTCTATTTCTGTTCCTCTCCCATGATCCTTGGTCCCTGGAGAAGGCCTTCTTGCCTTAGGTCTTAACACAGTCTTACCTCTCCCATGCTCTTGTTCTGTTTTAGCTGTATTCAGTATGCTGGCTTAGATCTACCTCTTCTTCCCAGGTGCACCTCTCTTTTTCCTGACATCTCCTCTTACATGTCCATCAGAGGTTTCAGCATCTTCCCTGTCATTCAGGCTTACAACTCCTATGTCAATTTTGACACTCTCTTCCCTCTTTCCAGAGCAAGTTGTCACTCCATCATGTCACTTTTCTCTCTCTAACTCCATCTTCCCTCTTCTACTTCCACGACTGGAACTGCTGTTCAGGATTTAGTCTTCTTTTATCTCAAGAACTGCAGGTCTAATGCCAGCTTGAATCCCCTGCATTTGTCCCAAGCACATCCAGGAGACCCCTCTCACTCCTTGCACTGGCTGGCAACCCTACACCGCACATTTTTTGTCTTCCACAGCTTTCAAATTTCTTGTGTTTCAATGGAAGTTGTGGGACTATGGGACTGAAAACTGGCGGCAGAGGCACTGCATCTCTTTACTAAATCTGTCGTCCAGGCACAGTAAATCCACTAAGCTTTTATTTTCCAAGAAACCCATGCAGGTTAAGTGCTCTCCCTAAATCATCTGAGTCAGTGTGCATCATTGGCCAGGTGTTTTCATCCATTCTGTGGGCAACAGGATCCTTTATGGGATCCTCTGATCAACTTCTCTGACTAGGAAGAAATTTGCGTTGGTCTCTGGTCTTGACTTAGGCAGCGGATTACTTGGGTTTTTTTAACTGTTTTGAGGTTTTCATGTCTTCATAAACCTATCAGGCATAAGCAGTATGTTTCATTGTGGGGGGGTTAAACGTTAGTTACTGGCACAAACTATTTCTGATACTCATGATGGAGAGATTCAGCATTTATAGTGTACTTGTGTAATGCTGCAATTAGCAATATGGGACAATGTGATGCTGTGCTGCAGTTGTGGCCTGAAAAAGTAAAGGTACCTGCTCCCGCCTAGTTATTTCTACTACTGTTACGATATTTTACCAGTTGCTGTTCACTCTAGCTATAGTACTTCTCCACGTAATGCATGCATAGTCAACATGAGCCTATTTACAATCCAGCTGTCTCTTCGTAGTGAGATTTTACACTAGCTCCATGACTGTACTTCCCAAGCATCACAGTACCTAATGCAACGTTAGCTACTGTAACGCAGTCCAAAACTCAAACAGTGAACTTTTGTTTATTGTTTATTAACATTTCAGAAACTTGCCATGGACTATAAAAGCTTTCACGAAAAGTGACTGTTCCAGTTCTATAAGGTGCAGCCTTCCAAAATTCACTTCTTGTTGGTCTTAGAAAATATTAAATTACTGTTCATCCTTATTTGACTGATTTAAAAGGTTGAGAAATACAAGATTATGGATGTTCTGTTTTTTCCCACGTCTCTTCTTTATTGCCTTTTTTCTTTGTTATCTCTCCTCTTCTTAAAGTCTTAGTGTAATCCTCACCCCCTTCTACAGGGAACTAAATACAAACAGTTCCCTCGACAATGGTTAGTACAGGGCTCCAGAAAGAGCTGGCATAAAATTAAAGCAGCAGGGAAATTTCCAGTAAAAATATTGCATAAGCTATGCATATACATAGAATATGTTTGCAGCATAATTATGACTGTGTCACTCCCTTGATACAACTTCAGTAAAGTAGCTTGAGATATTTATTATCAATAACTAAAAGTTAACTTCAGTTAAGATCCCTTTATCCTTTTATGTCCTCTCTTTATTTTTCTGTTTCTCTGTGTGTATAAGTGTTTCACTCTTTCCTGTCATTAATTTCCAGTGAGGGTCACCTCTCTGCTGCTAGTTGAGAGATGGGGATGCACTGATAAAAACTAATAGCAATGTTCGCAACAGTGAATCACTTGAAAATCAAGGGACCTTTTCCAAGATAAGGTGCTTCTGTGGATCGCGTTAGGTATGTGTTGGTTATTATAAGGATCAGGGTCCGGTGGTGGAGGTGTCCCTGCAATCTGTGATACTGAGGCTCAACAGTGAAAGAATGAACGCATGGGTGTCGGGACACCACCGCCTGTATCTAAGCGTGGGCTTGTAGGAATACTGTACAATTTCCTAGGTTAGGAATGAGAACACACACGATGTATAATACTGGTGCATGACAAATGAATGCACAATACGCTTAAAAATCTTGTACCTATTTTTTGCATACTCGGCCTCTTTCCGGGGGTTTACTCTGGCATTTCAAGTGTAGCTGCTCAAGTATCATCTTATAGGATCCTATCATCTTAGGAAGTCTGTGTCAGCTAGGGCTGTCTGGGAAACAGGAATCTGCTTCCTGGACATTTTAGTTGGGGATTCAGTTTATTTCTCTTCTTTAAATGTTTATAGTTAAAAAAACATATCCATGGGGGAGAGATTCATATTAAAGCTGCTACAGCCCCATTTGCTGTGGCACGTCCTAGGCATGTAGGAGATGACAGTGCCAATTCCTTCCCTCCTTGATTCCAGCCCATGGAATCTTGGTCTTGTGGCTTATCAGCTGCCATTCACACGTAACAGCCCCAGCCGCGTACATGTAGAGAGCCGCAGCACCAGCTTCACAACAGGTTTGTAAATCTGAATTTCTCCATTTTTTTTCATGAGTTCCTAAGTCATCAAGGTGTCAATCTCGATTTTGGATCTTCTGAAGAAAGGAAATACATTTATTAACATTACATTGCCTACGTTCCTCCCTTCCTTTACAAAGGTGCAATAAACTAACAATAAAAGTTAAGTACATTTGAAATGCCTTCAAAAATGTCCTTACCAATTCCAGTAGCAACAAATTTTCAGGTACATAAATATAAAATAAAAATTAAATATTCTTAAACTCTCTAGAATAATTTTAATACTGGTGTAATATTTATGATATATATAATATATAAAATTATATCTTTTTATGATTCCAAGGCCAGGTTAAAACCAGTTTTGACAGAATTCATAGCTTCAGAAGAAACTTACTTGTTTTGGATGTTATATATTCCCCTGTTTTGCATTCAGTATATCACACTATTATGTGTATCAATGTATAGGCATATAAGAAAACAAAGGGAAGCAGAAACTAATGATACTGTGATATTAATTCCCATTTCTCCATTAGTTTCACATTGCCTGAGAGAAGATTCGTGGCTATATTTGACTCTCTTTCAGCAGAAGCATGGCAAATGATAAATGTACTTCTAGCCTAGGTCTGCTTGTGTACTGGAACTAGTAGAAAACAGGATGGAACAGCAACGACATGCTATGGCTTAATTCTGTATTCCTGCAGAGCCTTGAAATTGTTTGGCTGTGATTTCTGTGTTTCATTTTTTTGCTGCTCCAAATGAGAGTGAAGAATTCCTTCCTGTAGTTAAAATGTGTTTTGAATGAGCAGGTGTTAATTCAGTCAAATTTGCAAGCTAATTTAACTTCCTGGGATTTCAACTGTTGAGGCACAAGGGGAAATGTTTAAGTGCTGGCAACAGTAATCGCCTATAGATCGTTATTTCAGATTGTTGTTGTTGGAGGAAATGTGGTGCAGTGTTTGGTTCATCAGCTCAAGTTCCATTTTATGGTATCAGTCGGTTTTGGGGAGGTCAGTCTGGACCCAGAAAGATCTCTTCTGAAACTCTTTTGTTCTCTAACTCCATGAAAGTGTAGTTGGAAGCAAAAAATAGACACGTCACATGAAAGTTGGTATCTTGGCGTAGTTCCATTAACTTAACTGGAGTGATACTGATTTACACAAGCTAAGTGTCTGCCCTTAAGTCTATTGTTTAGAAGTCACACAAGAGTATTTTCATACCTTTCAAGGGGAAGTTCAGATGGTCTTTAAAACCTGTGACACTTTACTAACTGAAGTGTAAAGCTGCAAAGCAGTAACCAAGGTACTTTCTTTTAAAAAAATTGCACTCTTAAGAAAAATCAAATGCTACAAAATAGCTTTATAGGTAAAAATAGTTCTGTCTCAGTGATTTTGAAAGTCCAGATGCTGTGAACTTAACTGTTTGTGTTCAGGCTGTGCTAGGGGTTCTGCTAGTAACTGTGAGAATTTCTTTACATGCTGATGATACAAAATGTATTCTTGATGCTACTTGTGATCAGGCAGCTCTAGATAATCCACACTATTTATCATGGGAGCAGCAGAAAACCTTTTATTCTATTTCTAGATTAGCTAGAGTCTGATTTTTTATCTAACACCACTCCGGAGCTTCACCCTTTCTTAGAAAAGAAAGGCTGGAGTAAATAATAGAACATCATACCTATTTCTTTTCACTTATATTGAATAACCTATTTCGGCATTTGTAATGTATGAAGTCTTTTTGATACATGAAGTGAAAGCATGGAAACTGTCTGCAAGTCTAGAAAACATTCCATACTGGGAAACTTGTACAGACAGCTCTTCTGTCTGTGTCTGTATGCAGCCTCTTAGATCCATTGTGGAAAAGAACTTGAAAAGCACTCATATATGTTAAAAAGTGGATAGTTTCTATGATGCTAGTAACCTTACTTCTGTCCCTAAACTGAATGTTACTCAGTTTAGTTAAGTCTGTAATTGGGACTGCCTAGGCTTTTCCTATCAAGCTTTTTTTGTCAAAGAAAAACATAATTTTCAACTGTCCATCAGAAAAAAAAAAGTAAGAAATGAATGTTTTGATTTTAATCTAGACGTTTAACCAAGTGAAAATTCATCCTTTCAGTTCAGGCAGATATTAATGTATATATTAGCTACTTACCTGATGCTGTTGAGATATCTTATGTTATCCCATTTTCAGTCCCCTTCTTCTCTGTGGAGAGGGCTCTTTGACTAGACTAGATGGCAGATTATGCTCTTCCCTTGACTGAGGTACAGAGGAGAATTGGTGAGTTGGAGTTTGTGCCATTCCAGCATCTTGGAATCCCCTGAGAGGGTTGGACCACAAGAACAAACAAAACTTTGTAGGTATCTTGATATGCTTCCCATGTGATCCCTCCCTTCGGAGGTAAAGTAACTGTGTTCAGTTAGAATTAAAAAGCAGAGTAGTTATTCCAGAATAAAATATTTGTTTATCCTTGGAATAGAATATCCACATGGGGGAGTTATATCAGCATAGCTATGGCACTGTAATTATTCTGTTAAAGTAAGGCCACTCAAATTCTTCTTCTAGGTAAACCCCAATATGACCTGTTACCACAAGTGGGAAGAAAGGGAATAAAGAAGGTTCATTGGGCTCTTCATCACCTCCCACATAACACCTTCAAATAAAAACTGTAATTCTGGTGGATAAGAACAGCAATGAATGAAATAAAGTGAAACATAGAAGCTTTTTTTTTTTGTATATTATTGAAATGTTCTGCTAACAAAATGAGCCAGACAAAAGATAGAATATGATGATATGGCACAGTGCCATGCTCCATAGAGATGTCTAAGCAGTTCTGAACACCTGGACTAGTGTAATCAGTACCTTATCTTATTAATACATTGAAATGAGTTTTTAAAGACAGTATTTTGCAACTTAATATCC
>JAVJGG010000007.1:17037524-17067442 GCA_035590195.1 Aviceda cuculoides
TTAATATCCAGAATATTTAATTTTTAAATTAAAAAGACATATGAGAGTTGAGAATAATAGATGAGGTTTTTAAAAGTATGTAGTTTATTTACTTTAACTGAATTGGGGTGACAGAATAAATCAAGACTTCAAATTTGCTCATAAGGAGATTAAACACAGTGCTCTCTTAAAGGTCCGAGTCATAATTCCTGGTTAGATTCTCTCTTAAAATTCACTTGTAGTAATAAGAAATTTAAAATGACCCCCTAGTTGCATCTTATTACAGTAATCCCCCAGTCATTTGTTCTCTAAGGCTTTAACACTGAACATTACTGGTGCGTATCATATTGCCTCACTGCATTTAAATTTTGGTGAAATATGTCTATATGAAAGGCTGTTTGTTGTTTGTAAAGTCAGTTTCTTGGAGAAGTTGTTTCTCTTATTAGTTTACCAAAGTCGCTCTAAGTCTATCTCTTTTTCCTTGTGATACAATACTTTGTAAAAATATACAAATTGTGTAAAAAAGCCATGCTCCTTAAAGCACATCAATTGTTTGATCAAGGTAAGAGACACTCTCAAGAAGAGAGTTTATTAAAAAGGAATTGTTGATCATTTTATCAAAGAAAGGTTTGATACAAAAATCATGATGGGTGCAAGGTAAGGGTTAACAATTCAATATATGGAATTTACGAGTTCCTAAAGTATAGTTTGTAAAGTCTGTTTTAAGAGTAGCTGCTTTCTTGAACTATTTCAATGAGAATGACTTCAAGCTCTTCAGGGAAGGAGCTGTTCCTTTATTCTCTCTTAAGCACCTATCAGGATGTAGATGCTCTGAGATATGAAAGTGATTAAAACAACACTAATTAGCTTGACAAAGTAAGAGATTTAAATGTGGAAAACCTCTAAGAGATCCATTAATGTTGTAAAAATTAAAAAGGGAGTGAGTAAACCCATGCCCATGGAGTAAAGACCATAACTCAGCCAAAGTACTGATGGCAGCATACTCGTTGTAGGGGGGATGCCAAGAAGTTACTATAGCTTTGGGGGTAGGAAGTATGCAAGAGAAAAAGCAGAGGAATGAGCTGGCTTTTATTTCCAAATCTCACCCGTGTCAAAACCGCTTGGATGCCCTTTCGCAGCATCCCACCTGCAGAATACTTGGCCAGCTCCAAAGCCTGTAGCCTCGGCTCAGGGATGACACGGATGGAGAAGCAGGGCAGTAGAGACTTCTCCCCGCAACCCGTTCGAGGTCTTGCCCGCAGCAGTGTGTTCCCTGAGTATTGCTAGCCAGGTAAGTCCAGTAACAGCAGCTGGTTTTACAGTAACTGAAGGAAAAAGGTTCAAAGGCTTCAGCCGATTCATTATGGGATAACCCATCATAGGGTTATATTACCATCATAGGTAACAAAATCCATTCCTACCGTTCCCTCTAGCAATAATGTCATGCTTAGGAGTGTAGGTGAGACTAGACTAGAAGTAGATTGTGTAGCCTGTAAAACTAGGAAGCATCAGCTTTATGGTTGTCTATGCAAGCGTCATTCTTACCATTTTTTAGAACACACATAGACTTTCATTAGATATTCAGATCACCACTTTCTTCCAAGGGACCCTTCTTCCCAAAGTGGACGAAGTCTGAAGACACAAAGGGACAGAGCTCAGTTCTCACTTGCATTATAAGCCCGCTTCCCTAAGCTTTTCCTTTGTCATAAATGTCTTTCAAGAGATTGGTTTTGTCCACTAGGTATCATTTTAACATGGGTTTTCAAGGTTGGCTGTTTCTTTTTTGGGGAAGCATATCTGAAACACTGACAGTTTGTTTCTTTTTTTTTAATGTAAGAATTCATTATTTTAATGAAGATAACCTCAAAACACATGGAATTTAGCAAGACTACATACTGCTAGACTATCTACTTGTATTTTCTAAGGTAATAACCCCAAACCATGTTTCATGTCTCATTGTGGATGTTAATTTAATTGATTATGCTACATAAATGCATTATTTTAAGTAAGTCTTAAGAAATTATTCCTAAACTCAAGGCTTAGGTTCTCTTTGGAGTTTTTTAGTTGTTAACTGCTCTGGTAGAACAAAGCTTAGTCCACTGCATTCACAGTGACTGTGATGGCCTCTCAGATCAGCCACTGCATGTAATCACCTGAAGACACAACAGTAATGAAAACATATTTTCCAAATAGTTATTTGGCAGCAACTGTGCTTGACAGAATTCCCAGTGGAAAAAGGAAATTACTTGGATTCAGCATTTTCAAATGGATGTAAATTTGTTTAATACAAACATAAACTTCACTGCAAAGTGAAGGCTAGTTATTAAAAAATAAATAAATCTGGAACAGACATACTCCAGTAAAAAAGATTGACATGAGAGTAGCAGTTATATTAAGAGGTATTAGATTAACATCCTCTAATTTTACAAATCACACGATGTGACAGCTCATTCTATATATATAAGTAATTCGTCAGAAGGTTTCCCCTTTTAGCATCACAGAAATATATTTTACAAACCTTTACGTAAGAGGTAAGATGCAAAACAAACGTGTACGAAATAAACAGAGTTAGATTTACCCAGCCTGAAAGAGCCATCATCAAAAAATGATCATATGAAATTTTAATTCCTACACATGATACCAATAATCTTTTTTGGAGAGACAGGACGTGGCACTAGTTCTAGGTAACAATCCACTCATTTTCTTCACTGTGGATGGGCATGGTTACTTCTGAAATGCAACCACTGGCATGTGTTTGTATTTTGCATCTAATCAACAGCTTTGAATGTAATTATGTATTTTGCAGGTGAGGTGTTAATGCGGGTTATATGGCACATCAGCTGTGTGCTGCCACTTGAAATGGTCCACTGGAAAATCTTGAGACAAACAACATTCAATTAGGCGCACAGCCATGAGCAGCTGTGCTAAGTACCACTGGCATCGCCTCAGACGTACAATTCGCAGTGTGAGCCTACTGCTAGCCGCTTTTAAAATGTGTTTATGTTGGTGACAAAAACTTTCCATCATCAATTCTTCTTAAACCTCTATGCCTCTTAGCTAAAAAATTACAGCTGCCTGCAAGGGGAGGGATGCTCAGTCCTATTAATTTTCATTGAATGAAAAGGATGTTTTTTTCCTTCAGGCTAAAGGTTTAACCTTTATGAGTTTCATGAGTAACAAAGGGCAGCCAGATTTATATTACATGGGGTAGAGTTGTGCATTTATTCAAAATAATCAGCACTGGGCAATCTACTGCATATCGATCCAAAACAAACATTATTACCCATGTAAGCTGTTTCCTTCTCAAGTCTACATTTGGCATAGGAAAACAAACTTGTTTAATCATCAGTTTTCAAATGCTTACCATATATGTCACAACAATCTGTTATAATGTTTGAGATTCATGACAGCAATACTATTTGGGGAAGTGCATCAACAGATTCTGTAGGATTTTTTTCCCCCCTCAAACATCCCACATGTGTATTTAGAAGCTACCTTTCTGAGCACACAAGCACTTCCACAGGTATGCTGAGTCAAAAGAGGAAAGAGCTAGCGACACCTTTACAACTTTATCTTTGCAGCTGTTATAAAAGTAAAAGCCGTACAGGTTTTTTTAATTTATAGAACAGTGCTGGCTGATTTGTTCTGACTCGCTGCGGAGGGTGTGGTTTGCCAACCGTCCTGGTGTTGAAGAGCGGAAGACATGCTAGAAGGGCTTTTTGGAAAGAAGCACTCAAGCATGCTGATCATTGAAGGGAGGAGGGGGGGAAAGGAGGAGGACAGAAGACAAGGAAGAGCGTTTAGGTTTAGTTTTGGAAGCCTCTTTTAGTTACAAAAGCCCAAAGAGCATGGAAGCTGTCTTTTGACTTGTTACCCTATGGAGGATGAGAAAACCTTCAGCTCGGGTGTAGTTACACAGGCATCATGAAGGTATGATGGATGAGGGAACAGCAGTTGGAAGATGACGAAAAAACTCATGAGGTCATTAGTATGACTTGACAATGAGAATATTGCTGTGTTGAAGGGACTGAAAAGAAATACAAGCTGAACGGCAGTTTGATCGTTAGCAGCAGTTAGGATATGAGAGTTGTATCTCTTTTTTTCAGTGTATGTGTCTCTCAGCCCTCTCAAGACTTGAGAAGGACTTCATCTGGTCTTGATTTGGAATTGTAGTTAAATACGAGTCATATCATACATCTGGTCTTGATTTGGAATTGTAGTTAAATACGAGTCGTATCATACTTGGGAGGTACTGGAGGTAGTGATACTTGTAAGCTGATAATTGGGAAGTCAAGTGCAGCAGCCTTGGTGAGACAGCAATGGAGGGGACTGAGGCATACGAGGACCACTGCCTTTGCAGTTTAAGGATAATCTATATATGGCAACAATCTATTTCTATGTGCTTTTAACCTCTGGTTGTTAAGGCAGCCTTTCTCTTTTTTTTTTTTTTTTTTTTTTTGGTGCACGCCTAGCATTTTTCTGAAGGATGAGAATACTTAATATCTGACAGACTTGAACTGTGGGGAATGTGGTATTACCTGTCAAGACTCTAGCAGTATACAAAAGAAGCCAAGTTCTATTAATTCTTCGGTGGTGCAACAGAAGTTGTGAAAGATGACAAATCTGCTGACTAACTGCTAGATATTTGAAAACTACAAGAGGAAAAATTAAGAGTTACAATACACACAGTTACGGTCTTCTCCAATTAGCTGTCATTTTAAAAATCAGAATTAATCATAACAATAAAAAATCATAATTCGTGCTTCTAGGAGACTGAATAGCCATTTGGAAGCAAACTGATCCTATTGATGAGTTAGTGAACTCAGCTAGTAAATAGGTTGTGATGGTGGAGAGATTGCTAACCTCTGGGCATTTCAGATATCTCTCATGCAGAGTTAATGCAGTAATATGTGTTTGTATTGATAGAAATAGTGTGAGTGGCTGAATGAGAGCTTTTAGTTGTGTCTTGAAGTGAGAGCTGCCATCATACATAAGCATACAATTTTTGTATTGTTTTCATTGTTTGGTGTGTAACACTGTGCTAGGTGAAGTAGGGAACGCGGAACTGAGAATAATCTAGTACTCATATTCTCCTCGAGTGCAATTTTAAAACTGAATTAAACTTTTCTACACAACATTCTTCACAACAAATGACATATGATTTAGTTTTGGTAAGCAAAAGTTAAGTAGAAGACTCATTCTTCATCACCTGTATTTTAACCCTAACTTACTTACACTTGAACAGTAGACCAAGTAACAGTCAGTTGTATACTAAGGATGTCGGATTTTTCTTGTATTTACCTGCATAATATAAGCTCCTTCCATATAAAATCTTAGTACTTTGTCTATCATTGCTGGTTTGAGATGTGCAGCAACATTCCTCAGGCATTTCCTCTGGAAGAATATGGTACTTAGCCTCATATAGCTCCTTCTAAGGAAGATGGGAGTAAAGTAGGTGAGAGCTAATCTAGTCTAGTTCTGTATATTTTCTCAGAATGCCTTTGCAAACATAATTCTGAGTGAAAGCGGTCTTTTCTGTATACTTTTAGCTAATATGATTTTTGTGTGTTTTAGAAAGAGAAACAGTCTAATTTTCCTGTAGGTATATTAGTTTGTAATTCCCAATGCAAAACTCTTTTTGTTAAAGTTTAAATTGTCTATTTTGCTTTGCATTAGTCTTTTTTTTACTGGCTCTCTGCAGTATTTCAAATGTAGATTCATCTATATGTTTCATTAGTGATCTCTTCAGGTCAATGTGATCCAAATCATTAAACCAAAACATGAAGATGTTTTTAGTAGTTATTCTTGGGAATTTGTTTTCTAAATTTCCATCCGTTGGTGTTAAGAATTCCTTTTCAAGCAAAGAGTTATTTTGAGCCTTTATGAAATATGTTTAAGTTCCTGCTCTTCCTCTTCCTCCTCCTTTCTTTTTCTTTTATTGTTAGCAACATGACTCTTTGTCATGTAACTCAATTCGTATGTCATTTTAGGAAATACCCAGAAGAATAGCAGAAAGCATACAATCCGAAATCAGTTGTGACGATATGGGAGAAGTTCAGCCTGTGTGCCGTCATGTTTCTTCTGCCACTTTCAGAATGACCCTTAAGAGAGTTAATAAGAGCATATCCTGCATGGAGAGCCGCTCTTTTGGTTTTTAAGATCTGGGGGTTGTATCGTTGTTTTTTGTTTGGTTTGGAGGTTGTTTTGTTACTCTGATATCTTTTCAGTTGCTTCTACTGTTTCAAAGGATGTCATCAAGGAGAAAGATATGCCTCAAAGAGAAGTGGTAGCCAGCGTAGCGCTGATCGAAGTTTTTGAATACTTGGCTGTACAATAACGAAAGAGGTCTTGCATAACTCCCTAGTTCTACGAGTTCTTTTAAAACTTAGCCTTCCTGTCACAGTAACAATATGAAGGTTTCTGTCTGATCTTGTGGCTAAAGGAGCTTATGCAAGACTGTGATGCATAAAGGGGGAGTTTTTCTTGGGGAATGGGGTGGGGGCTTTACCTTGCGCGCATCACTTAGAGATTGGTACTACCATTTTGCCCATGAGACTATTGTCCCTATTTTAAAGGTTGTTAAAAGACTGGAGGGATTGTAGAAAATAGTTACAAAAAAAAAAAGGAAAGACTGGATCAACTGTCTTTCAATAAAAGATTTAAATAAGTCAATCTGTTTAACTTATCAAAAAGATTGAGAGATGACTTAGTTGCAGTATATAAATGAATGTTTTGATGCTAAGACAATGTTGAGTACTAAAGACTCTTTAACAGTAGTGGAAAAAGGGGTAATAGGAGAAGGGCTAAAAGGTTGAACCAAACAACCGACAATTAGAATTTGACAAATGTTTTTAATGGAAAGGGTATTCTTTATGACTGGAGGTGGCAGATTCACTTTTATCTCAGGATGTTTTCAAATCCATCTGAGATGATGTTTGCTTTAGACAAACACACCTTTCAAGAAGGGTTGATATGGATTTGGCAGAGGGGTTACTGGTTGGAGTTAATGATCTACAGAGTGTAGCCAGTCACTATTTCTTTCAGTGGTCTGTTTGCCTTTAAACTTCATGAACTTTAAACTCACTCCTGAATTATTATTCGTGGTTTTGTCATATTATTTGAAATACTTATTTGGCCAGGCTATGTTAGGAATGAAGGTATGATAGCCTTCTTATTTCTGTACATTCACACGCTTTTATGTTCTCGGATTTGGCTGGTTTGAAAGTAAGATGCTGGGGAATACTTTTCTCTCCTTTTTTCATATTGACTGTTAGAAGGTGGGTGTTTAAAAAATCTCACTTTACCCAAGACAGTGCTAATGCAAACCCAGATTTGTTAACCCAAGAGATTTAAGGAAGGCTATTGGAAGAAATGAGTTAGTTTCTTTTCTGAAGTGAGCCTGCCGTGTTATGAGACACTCTAATCTCTACAGGACAGTATAGAAAAAAAAAACCAAGAAAAAACTTTTTGTTGGATTTGGCTTTCAGGAACTTTGAAAAAAGCAAATACCTGCTGGACCACCTATACTTACAGTTTTATAGCTGTCCCAGATTAAAAAGACATAGAAAAGACAATTCTAATTCTCTTTCCTCCTTCAATTGTGAAGGAAAAAAATCATCTTCTGCTATCCATAAATTTACTCTAAGGCCTATTAAAAGATAGCTGTGGTGCTGTTCAAGCTAATGAGTTGCAATGCCAAGAGTGTACTACAATCTTGGCTGAACAGCCACCATCAGGCTTTGAGGACAGTGAAGCACCTGAGTGCAGCGGAAACGGGAAGATTTGCAGATGGAGGGGTGTCAGTGGGCTCTTCACAGTTTGCCTGCTCAAATAAGATCTAAAACTTTTGAAATTAGACGGGATTCTTTGGGGAGGAGAAAAACGGCATAGTAGAAAATCTTCTTCTGAAAGTAATATAACTACTGCTGTGCATCAGGTACACATTTGTATACTTGAATTGGTCGGGAAAAGGTTGCTTCCTAATGAAAGATGAGACTATTTTATCCCAGTAGAGATGAGAAACAGTAAGACAATGTAGTTTACAGTAGATAAGGGTAAAGTTTTCTTTTATCTCCCCACTCTCTACATGGCTCTGTGTTGCTCTCACATAGGCTATGTGTCTGTTAACCTGAGGACGTCAATCAGACTATGTTTCAGCAGGAAAATGACTCTTAACGGCATGATCTTGGTGGGAATGCAATTGCAGTAGAGATACTTTGGGCAAGAATATTTACTTCCTTAAAGCTGTATGGGAGTTATCCTTCCCTCATACAGAAAAATGCTTTACAATATTACCATTGGAAATTATCCCCAGGAAGACATGCCATGTAACAGAAGTAGCATAATGAAATGGCTTCTCTGCTACAGTCATTTACAAATTTATAAACTTTAAGCTATAGTAAGAAGTCTTGTTTTGCTGCTTTTCTTAATATGATGCAGAATATCTTTAAAAAATATTCAGGGAAAATGCGCTATGTCCTTTCTTTTGCTCTAATCCTCTGTATTACCTGTACAAAGAACAAGGATTTGCACCACCACCACCACCACCCCACTTTTTTTTTTTTTGCTTATCTCTGCTGCAGTCCTACCGTCATTGTTTGATTCTGCTTAAATCCTTCTGTACCTAAAGGTACAGCCTTATCAATTGAAAAGCTAATGCTATATAAGAAGTGAAAAGAACACAGAAAGGTTTCCTAGCAACTACTGTGAATCCTTCTAAAGTAAGTCAGTTAAAACCATGTAGTACGTGCGATGGGTGTAAATTAGGGAGCTAAGCTGATCCACAGATTTACAGATGCCCACTATAAAGTACAATAAAACCTGTAATAGAAGGTGAATTGCTCAAGAAGAAAATCACATCAGAGTCTTGACAGCTTTATCATTATTTAAATGATCCAGCTTAAATTCTACTATGTAGTTAGCAAGACTGAGTGTCAGAGCTGCAGCAACGGTGTACAAAAGCACGGTTAATAGCATTGGTTAGTGTCGCTGCTGTGATTATGTCTTTTACTGCTCTTTCTAAAAAACAACCAGCAAACGTAAACAAAAAAGCAAACTCCAAGGGGCAGTTGTGGGGGAGCCAATACAAGGTATAAATATACAAAATCTCATCTGTGAAACAGGGTCTTTCTTGTTTTGTTCTGCCTTTGCATACCATGAATTACATTGGACATTTTTAGGTTAGTAGATTCTGTTCAGTAAATTGTAGAGAGGCTAAAAATTATCTGCACTGCTCTCCTTCACTCCCCTATACACTGGTGTTTAATTGTAGGTTTCTTCACTCAACATTTTTTTATTGTAGGTTTTTTTTAAAGAACTCCTTGGACTGGGATTATTTAGGGAATCAAGCTAAACTCCCCACTTTTTTAAAGGCAATACCTTAATTTCTGGAGCATGCTCACTTGACACTTGGCTTGGTTACAGGAAATTTGAAAAGTTTTCACAAAAAAAAAGATTGTTTGTGGCTCAAACAATTAAATTCTTTATTATGTATTTAAGTAAATTGATGGGTTGATTTTCAGTTCAAGTACTGCAATGAGTTTTCATTTGAGTAAAATATTCCTCATTTTATGCTTGTTCAGAAGTGACTAATATTATGCATAAGAGAAAATGTAGGCCTGCAAAAACTAACTTTAATTCTAAAACATTTAAAATTTTACATTGCAGGTGAAATTCCCTCCTTACTCCAAAGTGATTTATAGCACTTAATTAGTTCTTCAGAATCTTCAGAAACAATAAATCATACAGGGGTACAGTCAAGCATATTTGCAAGCAAAAGTGCAATTAAACCAAGTAAAGTTTCCCCATTGTTGTCTAGTAAACAAATGTACCCTCCAGTAAAGAGAAAAGACAGAATGGGCTTCAGCCCCATCCTAATGAGTCAAATTCATGTCTGAAGAATGGTGCATGTTGGAGAATGCCATTTGGGACCACGATTTTGTGCTGGTGGTTTTTTGTTTGTTCCTTAAGTCATCACCCCTGAAATGAGACTCATGTTGAGACAAGACTCAAATCACAGCCCCTTTACAGGTGTAACATGTGCGTGCATGCAAATGTTCACGTTTTTATTATAATAGTGTTAGTCTTTGGTTTCTTCCATTTTGCATATTCTGATAAGCAAACCTGAAAAGGTCTGAAACATCCACACACTCCGGTACTTACCCAATGCTTATCCCTCCCTGGCTTCTCTAATCTGAAAATCAGGTTGGAGCTGTCAACAGACTGACCTTTCTCACATTATTGTGTTATTTCTGCTTCTTCTTTTTACTTCTCACAGAAAGTCCAAAGGCACAAACATGTTGAAAAGCAAACGAACAAACAAACCCAAAATGGGAACAGCAGCACTCCGAACACCAAACGAGTTTGGAGTTGTTCTGAAGTTTGGCAATAGTGTGAGCTGGCTCTTATTTTTGAGGTGCCTGTTCATCCATTTCGTACTGTGGAGAGTGGACTGACTTTCGTAACTCTTCTGGCGGGCAGGCGTGAAAATTGTGAAGCCGCAGTTCTTGCCCCATACTTCTTCCTTACCCTCTCCAACATCATTCAGCAACCATTGCACTTTTAGAAGTACTATGGTAGAAATATTAATCCACTCAGTAGATTGTAACCTTCATTTAACCAAACAGGTCATGCATGTATTGGGAGCATTGGGAAACTGATGTCTAGCCAGCATCTCCGAGTATTTGCGGCGATCCTTATTCCAGGCATGCGGGGAGCTGCCTGCCCAAGGTCCGTGTTGGTGCTCTCTGTTCGCGTTCACAGGTACAGCTGAACCTGCAGCTTTCCCTTGAGGAAGTATGGGAAGTTCCTGTAGTAAATGGAAAACTTGAAGCAGATACTCCCTAATGCTAAGTGTGCGTGCGTATTACTTGTTTCGTTCCATTCTTTTTTCCCCACCTGCGAAGGGGAAGACTTGAGACAGTTTGTTGCCAGTCAAGACAGTCTGCCTTCTCTGGGACCCCTAAACGAAGGCTGGAGACTTGCATTATCAGGTGAGTGTTACACACTCAGATAGTATCTCTGGTAACTGTATGTAAGCTTGCCTCGTGTTATGGGGTATTTGTTTTAGAAGTTCAAAGAATAAACTCCGGAAACTCCTTTATGTAACTCTGAAGGAAAGGCCTATATAACTTGGCTAATGTCAAGCTCCGGTATAAACTTACAGTCAGTGCATGTCTGTAGTAATGCATTCTTGCTAATGGCTTGGCTGCACAGTCATAATTTGTAGTTTTGGACAGACTTGTTAAGCCATCATCTTTAGCTGTGGCAGCTGAAGCTGTGTACAATCACCCCTGGCGCAGGCTGATTTTTAACTGTGTGCAAAACTACATATACGGTGACGGCAAAACCGATCAGAGGCTTCCCCTTTTACAGGTAAGCAGTATAGTAGATGTTGCTTAGGGGCAAACACTTTTGTCTTCGTGGCGTAAGAAATAGTCTCATCAAATACCATCTTCCTACTAAGATTCTTCAATATGGTGCTGGAGAGGAGGCCTTCCAGTTGTTTGTGGAATTTAATTTTTACCCTCTGTGTAATTAAATTGCCACTCTTGAAGGTTTTTGCTAAGCATAGGGGAATGATTTAGACACACAGTGTAATAAGGCTTCCAGATGGTAAATTCACGAGTCTGTTTTCTGCTGGTATAATTAATTATTCTAGTCTTTCATAACATTTGAACCGTCATTATCTACCACAGTGTCCTAAACATGAGCCAAAGTCTGAATACTTGCTCCTTATGTTTCTTGGTTGTATTCTAGTCTTATGGTTGCCCAAATCAAGGAATTATCGTCAAGCAAACCCAATAAATAACTGTGAAAGTGAGAGTGTAAAAATCTGTTTGCTACTACCCAGTATGGAAATTATTAGTATGCCATGGGTTTTTGGGGTGTATTATCAGGATCTGAGTTTCTGATAGTCTTTCTGATAGTCTGATACCAGCAGCAACATTGTAGTCGTAAGACTAAATGAACTTGCTTTATCTTTACTTTCTGGCTTTTATGAAATGGGCTGAAATTAATTGTGCTATAGGTATTTTCTGCTAGTAGTTTCTCTATATGCAAGGTTTTCTGTTCTCATACTGCATGATTTGCAAAAATTCATCTTGAAAAATAAAGAAGTGCAGTATCTGTAAATCTGTAATCGACATGGGACATTTATTTCAGTTTATCTAAAATTTATATATGAGTGTGAATGAATATTGCTTATCTACTCTGCAGGTGTGTATATGCACATACATAGCATTTAGATTTCACTGTTTACCAGGTCATTTACTTAGCTTTAGCAGTTGCTATTTCTCAGGATAGTACGCATCTAGACTTTCATGAAATTACTTCCTGCAGTAAATCTCTTAAGTATTGCCATGTCCTGAACAGTTTCTCAGAAACATCCCTCACTGTCAACTTCTGGAACCTATTTTCATCAAGATCTTGTGCCCATAATTATTAATATGTCCAAGAATCTTGGAACTAGTACAAGACATTTTATTGATACCTAAATATTCACAGGGAAGAAAAACTATAGAACTTAACAGATCATTAAACAGAAAGCTATATATGTAATGAAACTGCTCATCTGGACTTGAAACTATTTGCCTTATGTTTATAAGAATAAATTCTGACAGGTTACTCAAAATTCACTTCAGCCAGTTTCCTCTCATATCAGTCTGGAGCATGGTGTTTGGATACCATTCAGGGCCACAAAATTTGGAAAAAAGCTTGCTTGCTTTGTCTGGAGAGTCCTCCCCAGTTAGCGCTGTGGAACAGAAGCCCCTGCACAACACAGCAATTGGGTTTGAGTAACTCATGATCATGCACGAAGCAATTCCCTAGATGTTAGATTTATAATCTGTTTAATCCTTTCTTCTCAGTGCCCCTGTACTTCGATTAGTGCCTTTTCACATGCATTTCTGTAATCTTACTTCATCTTCTTGTAGCCTGTGCAGCGCAGGCTCTATTCTTTTTTCTTTGAAGCTGATGGAAGGACTTGCACTGACTCCGCTGTAGAGTAGGTAAGAGCCGGTTTGTTTTTCTGAGGAAAAGAAACCTAGCCTGGTTTCAAAGCACTATGCCCACCTATGGTGATAATTAATTTGTGTGCACCAACCGTCTTTCAGAATGTTCCTATACTTATTCATTTCCTGAAAAAGGACACGATTTTACTACTATCAAGGAGGCATAATAGCATGATTAAGGAAGAGTGAAGTTGGTTCTCTTCTTTACACATCAGATTGCACCTCACTTCTCATCATGAGATTTGTATTATCAGCACTAGTGGTAATATAAAGAAAAAAAGACTATGTTTTGCTTTAGAATTCCCCCCCCCTTTTTTTTAATTTTTCTTTTTTAAAACAGAAAAAAAGTCCACTCAGAATAAGAATATATATAACTGAGAGGGAGGGAAACATCAAATTCTACAGTATTATGTTACAAAACACTTATAGTCCTACTGCACAGTTAAAACTATCGAAAGAAAAGAAGGGAGATGTTCCTTACAGGTAAAATTCTATCTGTACAAGGCTATGCATCACTGAAGTGCTACTTAAACCCCGAAATAAGTGGGCCTCAAGTAGTTTGCAGGTCATCGTGCAACGATGGATTTCACCCTAAGAAATATCAAGTGGTATTTTTCCATCTATATCAATGGTCCGGGAAGCACAGTAGAGTCAAAATACTGTTGATTTATAAATCTATGTGTCTACGGGGTGTATATAAATATAAATACAAATAAATATATGTATATGTAGACAAACACAAAACATGAACACTAAGATGTACTTGCATTTAGTTAAGTTTTACTGATATAAAACTCTCATGTCAGGAGGAGGTTTACAGCTGCTTTTTCTTTTTGTGGAAAATTTTGCAAATAGCGCTAAAGCGAAGTGAGCATTCTGGAAACATGGACAGCATTTTGGTTTACCAACTGTAGAGCAGTAATAATGTTGCTTTTATTTAGTACTGTACCTAAAGATTACAATACAGTAATGCCATGCAACTATTCTGAAAGGACATAGTGATTTGGGCATGAAAAGACTAAAATTACAGGAAAATGGAGCTCAAAATTACATGTCCTCTGAGAATTAAGTCCTTGGTGTGCAAAAGCCAGAATATCAGATATAAGCCTATTATACTTGTTACCTGCCCTTCAGTTAGAAATTGCTGCAAGCCATAAAAAATAGTGTTGTTCACACTGCTCAAGTTTAATTCAATCAGATTCGTTGAAGCTTGGGTCTTTAATAAAGGACATTTTTTCGAGAAAGTAAACTTATCTCTCTCGCCTTCAGGGTTTTGTCCCTCTTATCCTTTTCTAGTGAAACTCTGCTTAAGTAAAAAACAGGAGCACAGCTGCCTGCTATCATGGCAGTTTAAAGTTCCGGCATGACATTGTTTTTCGGAGATCACGGGTACAGATATTAAATAGGATGTCAGCTTTGAAGGATACTCAGAAAGATGTAAGAGGGGCTCTTTAGTACTGACTGAATTAATGCATTAACACTTTGACATTACCTTCCATAAATTCAAAAGGGCAATGCAAAACAAAACAAGCAAAACAAAAATCAACCAGCCAACCAAAAATATCTACGTCTGACCTCAAAGATCAATAAATCAGAATTTCTAGTTCACTCGTTCTGGTGGAAAATTACTATGTCTCTTCAGGCTGAGAAGATATCTTCTGTGCTTTATACTGTATGCTATATTTCTTTGTCTTTTGACTGTGTAATTTCTGTGTAAACCACCACAGACATCAACAATGGATGTGGAAAACTTCATTTCTAAGGTTTGAGAAAGAGAAAATGAGTAACTTTCGGGGTATGTTGTGGACTGTTGAAGTCAGTGGTGATTAAAACCGTGCGAAGTTACCCGAGACTATAAGAAAATGGCCATTGATTTAAAGCCTACGCACTGATTTTTTTATCCATCCTTGAGACTTGACTTTAAGAGTATGTGCAGAAAAATATGTGCATATATGCATCTTTGTTCATGTGCACAAGGGGCAGTAGCAAAATGCCTCATATTTGTGGCTAAATTATGTTAGTATGAACACACAGACTCCTGATGTACTCATCATTTTCTGCATTTAGCTTCCTTCTCTGCACAGCTAAGAAATATGTTGGCACTCTTAATTTTCCCAGATGGTATCAGTCTTCCCCAAAGAGTATATTTTTCTCTGTTTCTTGTTTTATTTTTTTGTTTGTTTTTATTAAGCTGGTTAAGAGCTCCTTGAAATCCCTAGAGTTTGGGTTCTCTTTCTGTTGCCGGGAATTTTTTTTTTCATTACCAAATGGTACTTCTCCCACATTGTCTTATGTACTCTATACTTTCAAACAGATAAACAGTGCAGCTCAGAAAAAAAGATGTTCCCCTCTGTACACTGGAGAAATATAATAGTATGTTGAGTATTGCAATTGCTTTTACCACCTCAGTTGAAGCATCACCAGACCTAAATGAACAGGATGCTTTCGTGTGTACCAGTTTGTTTGAAATCATTCTTAAACCAAGCCCAAATGATTATATCTTCCTATTACTTAAATGAACACTTCCATATTACTTAAATTAACACAGATAACTTCCTATTACTTATATTAACAGGCACTTTTCACTGTGATCCAGCTGTCGGAAATGTTCTTTGGTTGCATTAATGGAAAAGATCTGGATTTAGGGCCCTGTGTTTGCTTTTATAAGCCAGATTTAGCATATGGGATTTATTCAGATTTGATTCTCTCCTCAGAAGGTTCCTTAGTCTTTAAATTAATCGGGAAAGACCATTGACCCTCCTGCTACCAGACCACTGTCTGTTCCCTCCAGCCGATATCCCTCGGGCGTGATGGTAACAAACCAGGGTAGCTGCTTCTCCGTGCCTGGGCTACGCTCTGCACTGGGAGGCAGGACAACATAGAAATCCCGGTGAGATTTTCAAGACATCATACATTTTAAATTCCATTTGAAACTGTAACTTGCTAATCCCCCTTTATACAATCCCGTAACTAGGATCAGTGGATTTGGGTGGAATTGACCTGAATCCTGCTTTTGAGAGATGTCGTGACAGAAATGTTGTGGTCCAGTGAATATTGAATGTCCATATCTTTTCTCCTTCTGCCAAACAGATGTAATAATAATAAGACTAGCAACAGTTCTTCTAAAGTTGCTTTCAAATTTTTCTGATTCTTTCTCTGGTATTAATACTTCTAAGAGCAAAAATCTTCATGTTCTTTGATCTGTTTGGGGGTTTTGTTGTTGTTATTGTCATTTTAACTTGCATTAAGCATTTCTCTGGGTAGTTCTCAGGTGGGGGAAGGATGCACTGCTATTTGCTTAGAGAGTTATGCAATGAGATAAATGGTTTTCAGCTGCTTTCAGAAAAATAAATTAGATGGTTGAAATTCCAGCCATGTTGAAGTCAGGTAACAATAAATTAAAACAAACAAACAAAGTCTTCCAATTATTGTCAGTCAAAGTGGCTGACAAAGAGGTGAATGGTTTTATACTAGTCCTTTGTACTATCAGCCTGCCACAGAAAAATTATTTGTTAGAGCCAGAAAATCTGGATTGCAGTGAAGCTGAAATTTATTTTTAGAGGAGCACATGGCTGAGGTGGCACTACTAAGAAAAGGTTGATCAGTACAGAGTCAAAACTAAACTGGAAGTTGAGGTGTCTCCTATTCATCTTTAGGCAGGGTTGTTAACTCATAACAAGTTCTTCATTGGTACTCTGTTGGCATGAATTTTCTTTCTTAATTTGAAAAAGAGTTCTACAGCACACTTTATAAAATTAATGCCAAGAAATAATCTTTAATTAATGACACATTTTTTTCTTTAAAATTAGAAACACTTATCAAACAGTAACTCACTGTCATGATTGTAAAAATGAATACATTATATAGATATTGTCATCGCAACAGAAATAATGGCCTGATCCAAAGCCTATTAAAATCAATGAGCCCAGAATTGTATTATTCACATTTTAGACTAAAGATTTTCTCTGTAGCTTTTATGAATGTATGACCTTCTTGTTTCTTAATGTGGTCCTGTGTTCACATAACTTGGCATTTTGTTTTATCTTTGCAAGGGTTAAAGTATTAATCTCTAACAAAGCATAGCAGGACACAAAAAGGCTGACTGGAAAGTTTCCAATGTCTATTGTAACCTGTGTAATGTTTTCTGGGTGGCAACAAAAAGCATAATCTGTTTCCACCTCAAACCTTCTGAATAGGCTGTGATCCATATTTAGGTCATTAGTCAATCATTGGGAAAATTTGGTATTTGGTTGGCAATCAAGTACAGCGATTGCCTTTATCACAGAACATCATTAGCCAGAGCCAAACCTCTCATGTGAATATGATGGATAGTTTATCTTAATTTGAGGGAATATTGAAAATCACTTTCAGTGAATACTTCTTCAAAAACTAGTGCATTTTGGTTCCCATTTTTAGGCTCTGTTGTTGTCATCTTTGTAATAGAAATGTTCTTTTCATAAGTACCTGTATAAAGAATTTACTGAGTTGGCATGGCCATGTGCAGAACTAGATTTTTTTTTATGTTTCCACACACTTTTTGCCTTTTTTGTTCATCTACTGGTCAGAAAACAGACAAGATGCTGTGTGATTTGACTGACCAGTGGCAACTAAACTGTACAGCTTGAATAGTGAATTTTAAATACTGTAAGAAATGATCCAGAGAGATGATAATGAATACACTCAGGAAATCATTATCTTCTTGCCAGTATTCTAAAAGCAGAAAATTAAGTTTGAGTAAATTAGGGTAAAATTTGTAGGCTAAATTATCCATTTTGTATTCTTTGTTCAGCTGCATTATTTTCCTTTTTCTAATCAGGAAAATAGAGAAGAAAAAGTGCTGTCGTTGAGATCAGGCAAGTCGCAACTATACCGCAAATCTATGTTATTTGCAGTGGAGTCATTTTTAAAGGACACAACATGAGCACAATATACGTTGGAAACATTAACTAAGACTTCCATAGGTGTGTAGGCTTAGGAAATACTCGGTGTTGCTGCATCCACTCAAAAGAGCTTAACTTTTTCAGTAGTGATTGGGAAGGGCCTGAACTGGGTATTGTGCTTTATTTCATAAGACCAAGGAGTTTCAACTCGTAGGCTGTTAACTTGACAAAACCTGAAGCTTCCCATTTAATATTAGAGGTAGATGTATATGCATGTGAGTCTTAAAATTATATAAAGCCTGCTATTTTAAAAATCCTTGCCAAAAAAAGGTTAGGAATCTGAACCTGCAGTTATCCTCCAACATACCCCTTAGGCTGTAGGACTGGTGGCTGTGCCTCTAGTGCTTCGCCACCCGCTAGCCCCCGTGTTCACCACCGCGTGCTCGAGGCACCGGAGACTGTTAGGGCATGCCTGGAAATATTTGGAATGCTCAGGAATATGGGCTTAGCGGGGTGGCAGCCACGATACTGAACAACAGATAGAAAAAGCTCAAGCTTTCTCCGTTGGTGCGCTCTGGATGCATAGGAGCACGCGGCTCTTTGGAGGTGAGATGCGTTTGGGCTCACAGGTGAAATACGGTATAGATACAGCCTCACAGACTGTCTGCAGAATGGGTGATCTCATCTAAGCAGCAAAGTGAAAACTCTATCAAATGACGTTAGACCCTGGAACCTGACCAAGTCAGGGCAGGTTAATTAAATGAGCAACCGCCGACAGTGTCTCCGCTCGTTTGGGATTTTGCGCTCACTGTGACAGACATGAAGAAGTATCTCTTGTTTTATACTACAGCTGCCTCTTAGGATCACATGAAATCCCTTCTGCCTAAACTGATCAGATTCAGAGTCAGTCTCCTGCCACTGATGCTCTAATCTCCTCTCCTTTTGCATCATCTGTCGGGGGGTACCAATGAACCGCACTGACCTGTGAGAATGATGGAGAGAGAGGGGGGCGTCTGTAGGTTAATATGTCAGCGGTGCTGGATAACAGATGGTTGTAATGATTGGTCCACGGTGTGATGTTACAGTCGGTAAGGTAACAGCACTGGAGAGGCGAATTACAGAGAAAAATACATAGATAAAGCATTGAGGGGAGGGGGGGGTAGGGAGGAGAGAAAACAAACAAAGAATACTTGTTAAATGTACAGGAAAAAGTCTTCAAACAGATCAAGGGAAAGATGAGAGAACAACAAAAAGAATTTAAGATTCTAAAGACGAGGAGCTACATAAAAATAATTGTTTCATTCTGCAGCTTAGGGCAGTACTATAGCTCTTTATTAGGCAATTATTTTCTGTCATTTTGAAGACTTTATCTCTTCCAACAACATAAAGACTCTACCTGAATTCTTTAGCGCCATGTTCCCTCCACCCCTGTGATAGCAGTGTGCACTATTCTGTAATTCTTCTTCTCTCTTGTCAGACGCTGGGCTTTTTGTGCTTCACAGCAACCTGTCAATACCTCCATAGCAAAACTGATAATGAAGCAAACATTTTTGTATAGTAACATGTTTTACCACAATACTATGTGGGCTAGATTCTGATAACCTTATTTATAATGAACGGCATCTTCCTCTGAGTGGTAGAGTCCCTTATGGGATAAAGTGCTATCAATATCTGTCCCTTAAGTTTTAAATTAAAGGATCACACTTCATCAGTCAGTGAAATACCAGCACCTTTGGGATGAGATGTGACAACTTTTTAGCAGTACATACCACTGCTACCTAACAGTTTAAGACAGAAAATGAAGAACACCATCGCCACTTGAAGAGGCAGAGGAAATTGAACTGGGTTGGTGGTATTAACAGGTTTGGTCATTGCCAAGACAACAGAGTTACAACTTGCATGCCTACAAGTGGCTTGTGAGAGTGAATAACGAAAGGTTGTCCCAAGACCTGCAGTTTCAGATTTTGTGGGAAAGGGCAGTGCTTCTTCAAGTCCTATGCCAGCTAGCACGGCGCATGGAATAGCTCGGGACTGACGATGCCTCTCTAGCGCTGGTCCCTGCAAAACTGAATACATCCTGCCCAAACGTTAACTGGCTGTTGCTAACCTGGTCAAAACTGGAGCTGTGACACTGATTTCTTTGGCCGAGAAGAACAGTTTTTTCTGTCTGGCTGCATCAGGGCTGTGAGTCAGTGTTTCCATGCTTTCCTGCCCTGCAAATACTGTCTTGGTAGCTGCAGGTACTAAGGCGGCTGTGCAGAATCGTAGTCGTGCCACCAGTAAGCAGGTAAAACCGTGAACGTCAGCGTGTCGGTCCCCGCTGCTAGCTGGCTCGGATGGCCCTGGTGTCTCTGGATACCTCAGCAGTTACAACTGATGTTATAGCCCCCGTCTGCTAATTTAGCCCTCAGTCTTGGCCTCTATCAGCTAGGGTTAATTGATAAAGTGAACCATCAGTTACTGGAAGGGGCTATTCCCCTTCCCTTTCTGCAGGAGCAGCACCTTTCTGTTGTCTTTCCTCGGGTTTTTCCTTTTGCTCCCCTTTGGAGTTCCACAGTATTTCGCTTTTCCTTTCCCTCTATTCCTATCTAGAGGATCCTTTTGCAAACAAGCGATGGGTATCTGTAAATTATTTTATTATTTATTTTACTGATTTTATATTTATATCCTCTTCTTTGATTTTTTTTTTTCTCTTCTCTCTACTCACAAGCTTTCCAGTGGAATATTGTTTCATATTGATTCATTGTTAAACTAGAAAAAGGCTACAAAATAAGTAAAGTCACAGCTGTACACATCTCTGGTTTTTACCTGCGAGTAAAGTCTTTGATTGCCATAAAGTACTTGCATGTTTTATCTTTCTATGATTTATCAGAACTATTAAATGAGATTGTTTGGTTACAGAAAACCAAACAGACCAATACATTCTTCCACTGTGTCTAACAGAGCCTCTACTGTGAATTTTGCAGTGGAAACATTACAGTTACTGGGATTTCGGTTGTGACTAGGAAATATATTCTCTTTGGCATAAGATACTGTCTGCTAAGCTGTATACCGAGTGGTGCATGCTGGCTGTAGGATGAAGGTTGACAGAGTAGGGGCAAGGAAATATTGAAAGTTAAGTGCATAGATAGAGTCAAAGAGACTGTGAAAGCAAGATGAGAAAAGGGTTAGTGATGGAGTAGGGCTTGAACAGTGAGGGGTAGAATTGGGCTGTGGAGCTGCAAGATGGTTTAGGGGAGATGAAAGGCTTGAGAGCAGAGGGAGGAAAGAAAAAGGAAAGAGAAAATAGGCAGGAAGCTGGGAGACAGAATGACAAGACTTGAAAAAGAACAGGAAAAGTGTGGGGGAGGGGAAACAGAAAAGAAAGCGGGAGGTATAAGGAAAAGTTGAAATAGAAAATCCTGAACTACAACTGGCACTGTCAGCCCAAACTGGAACCATAAAGGTTTGTCTTTTAGTTTTTATGAAGTTCTCTCGATTTACATCAGGTTTCATGAGATATTACTGCAGGGTGACCAGGGAAGGAAATAGATAGGGGAACAGATGTCACAGAATACAAATGAATACAGCAGAAGGAGAGAAAACATAAAGTTAAAATTAACAAAAAAAGAGAGGGGGGATAAAATCAATGTAAACATCCTGAAGACTACTTTACACTGACTCCAGTGGGACAGTGGAAATGCAGAATCCTGGTATGCTAGAAGTTTACTGATCCATTTCAGGACACTTGTGTGGCTAGGCTACTTGTGGTAATTAATTCCTGCCTACTCCACTATTGGTAGTAACCCATCTTAAGTCCGAGTTCCATTAACATTATTTGGCAGGGCTCAGCTGGTAGCAATAAAGTATGATTGTAAGTCCTTAGACTCCCTAAAATATTGCACCTGGATATTAATTGGTTATACTATAGTTTGAAATATCCAGTTTTAGATTCCTTATCTGGGAGGTAAAATGTATTGACTATTGGAGAAATGTTATTTGCATAAATCATATCAGATATGTAAATCCAGTGGAACTTTTGAGTGGAGAAAAAGAAAACCACCAATATCCGTGTTTCTTATCTGGAAAATGGTATGTTAATGTCAATATGCAAAAAGGTGGGAAAAGAGATAAAAGCATTGTTCTTCCTTGGAGAAATGGTTAATTTACAATTCATTTTCCCTACTGTTTTTCGTTACACCCTATTTGTGATTTAGATTTGTTTACAGCTATTATACAGAATACTACATTGGTGATAGAATATTTTTTTTCCTCTCCCCTTTTCTTATTCTCCTTTACAACTTGACAAATGCCATTTCCAGATGTATGCTTATCCCATCTAATACACAGAGTGTACTTTTCAAGAACATGAATAAAACCCAAAAGCAAGTGTGCATGTTACCGAAATGTGACACTTCATTCACAAGTTGTCCCACAGACTGTGTTTTCTAGCAAGTTTTTCTTTCAAATGTGTATTGCTTAGTATATTCATTATGTTCATAAAGGTAAGTGCCATTTACCTAGTGCATTAATTTAATTGAATTAACTGTGATTAGTTCCAATGCCTGACACAGTGTAGGACTGTACTGATCAAGGCGTTTGCTTAAATACATGACTCAGGGCTATTGAAGACAGTAGGGCTAAACACTAAACTGTGTACTTAAGATTAAAGACTGAAATATCTTTTAGGGCTAAATGCGTTCTTTAGCAAATGTACTAAGACCCTAATATTATTACTTACATCCCTCTACCTTCTAAGACTTGTAATGCATGGGGTTTTTGCCAATGTAAATCTGACAAGCTCTCTGCCAGAAGATCTTGTCCTGATTCCCTACCAATAAAATCCATTAAATGCCACTGATCACAGCCAGAGTTCTGGTCATATATAGATACAGTCAGCTGTTGCGGTAGATGAACAGGTGATAGGAATAATATAAAGCTTCAGGACAGAAAACAGCTGGCGAGTAACAGCGAAAATGTCCATTTAGTTTGCAGGATTGTTTCCTGTTACTTTGGTACTTAGCCTTCTTCGCACCATGTGCAGAGTTAGGTGGCAGCAGTATAAACCATACCCATAAAGGCTTTACTGGATTTCTTTATTTACGTACTTATTTTACATTTGCACCACTATTATTGTGGTGAAAACCTAAATCTCTGGTGGCAAGCGTACAAAGACGCACAGATAGCACCTTTAATTGGCAGGATCAGAAAGGGGAGGTTCACAAGGCTTCACTGAGAGAGGATGAATGCTTCTGGCGTCGCTGAAAATCTGTCCGTACCTGTGCTCATAAGCAGTCTGTGTGAAGGCTGTGTACCCTCAGTGAGTACTTTGAAAGACCGCTGTGTCACTTCAATCGCAGCTCCGCCAGAAGTGATGTGCCAGAAAACCTCAGTGTCAAATTCTGCCTATTTGAACTACCCAGAGCATCAGCGTGGGTAACTAAAACAAGCTATCAAAGTGAAAAGCGCAATTTTGTATTACAACAATTTGTTTTCTAGAGAAGGCAGAATACCGAAACAAACCAGCTTGATTTATGTGTCAGTTTTTAAGTTCAGCATGCATCTAATACTTAGTCCTGAAAAGTGCTGAGAACCCACAGCTCCCGTTGAATCGGTATTTGCTTCCAGCCTAAAGAAAATTAAAGGAGGCTATTTCTGAGAGCTGAGGGAGCTGGCACTCAAAGCGATAGGGATTGGCTTGGCAAGTAAATATCATCATCTTCCAAAACTGTTTCTGATCCAATTCTCATAATGACAGCTAAGCTTCCAAATCAAGTCAGACTCAGCAATACAAACAAGTTGGAGCTCTTCCTTTTCACACCCTTAAGTGCTTTTCTGCCCTCCTCTGCAGTCCTCCGACAGCCCTTCTTTCTGCTTCCCTCTTCTGTGAGGCCTTTCTCACTCCTCCCCTCGCTCCCATAACAGGCTGCCAGACCCCCGACAGGTTCCAAGGTCTCTCTGCTCCGCTCCCCCAGTTGCCGGCAAAGGAGCGATGCTTCCCAGCCCCTCCGGCGGACCAGCGTGGGCCACCAGTGCTCTTTGCAGACGTGGACATAGCGCGCTTGAGCATCTCCTGCGCTTTGGAGCTAGGTTTTAATCTCGGAGCAGCTGAGGAAGCAGCCCGCGAACATGTGCAGCCCTTAGCGCTATCGTATACTTCCAGTGGCAGCAGAAGGTACTCGGGGATTAATTCTGTCCCAAACCTGCTGCTCCTGGCTTCAGCCTGAGGAGCTGCACTTTCCTGGCCTGTGCTGGGGGGGTCTTCCCTGCCAGTTCCTCCTCCCCAGACGCTTACTCTTCTTTTTGTGCCTGCCTCTCTCTCTCTTTTTAGGCTTGCACTTAATAAGAAGGGCAAAGACAAATTATCATCCGCAAAGTTGCAAAGAAAAGAAAAAAACCCACTGGATACTGGCACGTTTTCTCCGTTTTAAGTAGTTTATTGGGTTTTGCAGGCTTGGTTTTGAGCATTTGAAGTTGACAGGTGCCAAACCAAAGCACTGAGCAGTTCTATCAGGTCTGAAGAAATTCATGGAGTATTTTAGCAAACAGCCAGACTCCTAGTTTGACTGCTAAGTGTCTATCAATATTGTCACTTGGAAAGTCCACAATAGTAATATTTAGGGAAAAATCTCTGTCCTGGATGCAGCCGTGTTTGGTGATGATGGAGGTGGGATGGGGTTGGTGGTGAACCTGATGTGAAACAGACACTGTCTCTAGTGAGGTTAATGGGGGGGGGACAGTGGCCTTTTAAATCCTATCTTCCGAAAAAAGTTCTGTATGGAAAGGGCATTTCTTTGTTTTGATGGAAGATTTTATTGGACGCTCTTACCCATTTCAAAATACAGAGAAGCTTAGTAAAACATCCCTTAAATCATGCTTTCTGTAAGGATTGCTCTCCTTGTTTCTCATGTGAAGAAGAGAGTATGACGTGTCTCAGTAACACCACCATATGTAAGGGCTTTTTCTCCTCTCATCTAACAGAGCTGTAACTCATATTCGGTTGAGTTGTTTTCGAATTCTGTCTAAACCAGTCTGCTTGCAAGCATATTTCCTAACCAGGGAAAAGAAGTCCTTTCCTTAAATATCTGCCTGTGTAAGTCAGAGTAGGATATGGCATAGTGTCTTGTTAAGAAAAACAAAAGCAATAAAAGTTTTAAATGGGTAGATGATAGATTCCGCTTCTACATTTTTTATTAAATATGTTCCTCTGGACTGAAGGGCAGAAGGAGTACGTGGTATTCATGAAGTCACCTTAGCTTAGCAAGCAACAGTAGTACAAATACTTTTAGCTGTAATTATGAATTTTGCTGGCACATCACTAAATTAGCCAAGTGACAAAATTAGCTGGTTGTTTGGCTAAAGACCAAAAAGAATTAATCTGAACCACTGATGTTACTAACCCTGGGCAGTGCAAGGCTTTTAATAAACCACAGAATCAGAAAGAGTAAAGCAAGAAAATGTAGCTTGCCACAAGCAGTGTTTGGTAGGCGTATGTCACTTACAAACCATTTAACAGATGGCTAAAAGAAGTGCAAGCCACGAGGACGAGTAAACAGACCTGATCTTGCTTCCACTGAGGTAAACCAACACAAATTTTATGGACCCCAAAAGGAAAAGGCTTGTAAGAAGTAAATATGAGAATATAAGTCTTTACAGGTCAGACACTTTGGGCGAAAGAAGGAGAGATCAATTATTTCATAAAATAGTATTAACTTTTCATCTAAATAGAAATACTTAGTTGTGTACAGCCTTCGGAACACGTTCAAAACAAAGCAGATAATTCTGTGCATTGTATGTATATATATTACTTGAAGATATAAGGACTGGTATGAATATCAAAACTTTAATCAGTATAGATCTAGATCTAAGTTCTACGTTAGATGATGCCTTTGATGTCTTCCACTGGTACAGCGAGTTTGTCATGCAAATGGCCCTTAGAGCTTTAATTGTCAAAACTAAAAGATTATATAAGCCTACACAGTTTCCTTGAGGAGGCTTTGAAAGCTTATACATCAAACAGACACACCATTGGCAGCTTTCAACCCAAAAATATCAGTAAAGTACTGATCCGAGTAGGGTAACTGCAGCAAACAACTGAACTGAGAAAATCAAATAATACCAAACTTCAGTTAAATTAAAGTTACTTGCATTTAGGAATTGAGAGAGGAATAGAATTAATGGTAAAATGCTTTGTGTATAGGATCAGTAGGAGAGGGGATGAAATCGCAAAGATAAAACAGCAGGATCTTTCTGTGACGGGAGATGGAAATACATGATAATTAACGTTAAATGTTAATTTTATTTTCGTCCAGATATAATGAGGAAATCTGTTTATCTTGCAGTGTTGCTTCTCTTTCTCTTGGTAAATACTACTATCCTGACCAGACCTTTAGAAAGGCAGCAGTAGAAATAGTGACTTCCGTGGGATGCTATTGGTAACAACATTCACATGGAAGCAGCTGGATTAAAGTCAAACTTGGAATTGCTGGATACACGGCCGGATGCCATGTAGGTGTGCATTCAGACATGAAGGAAGGACAGTAGAAATTATAGTAAATAAATACGGAACAGTTCAACAAAATTTTTTTTTTTCTGGAGCAAAGAATAGAAGGGGCATTTAAATCTGCAGAGAGAAAAAGATAATTATCTTTTCCCCTCTGCTGACCTTGAGGGCTTCTAGGGCCGGGCACCTCTTGGTGCGATTTAGAGTTGTCTCAGAGGTGCTTACTGTAACCAAATCCCCCTCTCGCAAGTTCAAGAGCGCTCCCTGGGCCAGCGGTGGCCAGGGGGAGATGCCGAAAGCTGCCAATGCGGCTTTCTGGCTGAGAGATCTCAGCTGGTTCCTCAATCCAGCTTTGTAAATTGGCAGAAGAATAAGGTTGCCACCTGGCTAGTTAAAAAGACAAAAAAAAAAAGGCAACAAACCCCAAACTGGGGTACCAAATTGGTACCACAACGGCACCAAGGCGGGCGGGTTAGAGACCGCCAGGCAGGGGCCGCGTAGCGGAACGCGGACGGACTCCGGTGTTTCGGCTCGAAGCGGTTTTGACGGTCGGCTGTGGAGTGCACTGGGGTTGCTTTTCAAATATTTCGCAGGCAGGGGAAGGCAGAAGAGGTGAAGTGGCTAACTCACTCCCTGCAGACGAGACACAGCTCAGCGTGATGATGAGCTATAACGCCACAAACCGCTCGCTCCGATTCTCTTCCCGGAGGGCGTTTTGGATGTGAACCAGCAGATAGTTGCTTGCAGGTTGTATACGTTGTTCTGCCTGTCTGTGTCATCGGCCTCGTGCTGGGCTGCTGGAGACGAGGAGGTCACGGCATCTCAAAGCGTTGACCACCACTAGGCTGGGTATATACCCAGTACCCGTAGAAGGGCCTTCGTTGCTCGCTCCAGTCATTTTCTTAGCTTGTTCAAATTACATGCAGTCAAACACAAAATATTAACAACTTACAGAACCGCAAACCCCAAATCCCAAATCTCTTTATAAATGCTCGATAATTTCTATTACACATAGTACTTGCATCATCAGACTGTTTTAAATGTCATTAAAAATTGACATTTTTTCCCATCAAAGACCGAGAATGTATGTTACATACAATTTTTAAAACAAAATATTGTCCTAAGAGCCAGGTTGGAGACTTGTGCTGAGCATATGTAAAGCACTGATGACTGCTTTTAGAAAATCCACACAGTTTAAGAGCAGGCAAGATGATGTCCTTAACCCTATGTAAAACTAGAGAAAACATGAGCTTGCCTAATAAGTGAGATTTTGTTTACCATTTTTAGAGATTATTTTTGTATGAATTTAAAAGGTTCATTCAAATGTCTGAGAGGATTTCAAGTTCTGGAAATACAATTAACTGCAGAGCAGAGGATTAAGGAAAAAGGATATTGAACAGCAAAATACAAGGGGGACACAAAACCCGAAATACCAGAGAAGCACCAGATGAAAAAAAACATCCAGAGGAACTATTGATATTCTTCCAACTTAGCTTCAAAAGCTTATGAACAATTATGAAAATGAGAAGAATAAGCCTAACATAGAGCTGTATTTCTAAAAACCTTGACACCTTTCTAGGTGCTTTAGAAGAATATTTAAAGCATTTCTAAAGAGCTAGAAATGTTTATAGATAATAACCTGTTTTGGTTAGCAACAACTCTTTCTGTTTCATACAAATCTCAGTGCAAGATAGAGCTGCAAAGGACGCCACGAGGTCAGCTAATTCGTTACCTGAAGACACAGACTACGGGAAGATGTTTGTCTAACTTCCTTTTATAAATCTTCCTTTTCAGAGATTCCAAAATGTCCCTGGAATAACGTCCCCTGGCATCTACTCTAGCATCTTACTGCCTCTTATTAGGCAGAAGTTTCTGTAATGTCTAGCTCAGCTATCACTCTGCAGTTCAAACTCGTTGCATTTGTTGCTTTCAGACAGCAGATTCTCTCGTGCATAATAGATGAGAACAACATTACGTTACCACACTCCCCGAAACCTTCTTTTAAATAGCTGCAGACTGTTACGATGTAGACCAAGCAAATACAATTCTTGTTGTTGTTGTTGTTGTTTCTTATGTTTTTCAAAGTTTCAATATTTTTTTTAGTTCAATTCTAGGTTCTTTTAGGAGTCCA
Organism: Aviceda cuculoides; assembly: GCA_035590195.1. Taxonomy (NCBI): domain Eukaryota; kingdom Metazoa; phylum Chordata; class Aves; order Accipitriformes; family Accipitridae; genus Aviceda; species Aviceda cuculoides. The sequence continues at coordinate 17,066,007 of JAVJGG010000007.1, forward strand.
CTCTATATTACCCAAAAGGAAGATGAAAATGTCAAAACATTTTTCACCATATTATTCCAGGATTCATAATCTGAAGTTGTATTTTGCTTTGATAATTGAAAGGATAAACATAATTTTTAAAGCATTTAAAGGGTTAATGTGCAATCAAAATAAAACATTTGATCAAGAAAAGGCAATTATTTTTTTTTTTGCCCCGGAGATGGGTGGGTAATCTTTGAGGACAACAGAATTTATAATCTTTTAAAATTTCTGGTAGCCTACTCCAAGATTAATTATTTGAACAACTTCAGTTTAAATATTTCATAGGAAAAAAAGCAACGTTAAGAAAGAACAAACTGTATTTCAAACAGTACAGTTAGATAACCTTGCATGAAACTCCTCAAGACACAGATGGCAAATATAGATCCTAGAAGATAATAGTAATTACCAGTTCCTTGACTTCTCCCTAGGGTTGAAAAAAATCAATAATAACCACCATTATCCTAACTCTTTGGCATGTGAGCTTTACCTTCCAAAAAGCGCTATTAAACAAATTCAGATAAATAACATAGTACAATCAGTGGAATTCACACAGGATTGGCTTTTGCAACCTGCTCTTTAAAGACAGACGATCTGTCTGGAAAGAGATCTTTTTATTTAAGCAGATGACAAGAAATATTTGGCCTGATCTTAGCCATAAAACAAAAACACTTCACGCTGTCCTGAGTTAATCAAAGTTTAGCGAGCATCAGGACTGCCACATGGAAATCTGCAGGCTGCCATTCCAACGTTAGAAAAACGATGCTCCTTTTTGGGATGAGTCATTTGACTTGTGCTGCCGCAGTTATGTATTTTCTTATCTTTCAGGAGAACATTGCCCTCATGTTTTCCATCTTGATTCATGATTCACTCATGATCATTTGACGATCCTAAAAGAACAATGACCTTCTTCTTGAAAGCATGCAGCCAGTACTGAAAGCATTTACAGGTCGCATGACAGGAATACTAACTAGGTTAGAAATATAAACAGGAAATTCAATAAGGCTGGATTTTGTAACACAGAAGTCAAGGGGCAGCTTTGTCACTGACTTGCATAATCAAGCCCTAAGTGAACTCAACAACACAAAGAGAGAGAATGGAAAAAAAGGGAAGCACTACATCATTTCAGTACATGGTTCAGTGCTGGTTTTCTAAGGGAGACTCTCCTGTCCTTCATAAATTGTTCCTTGTAGTAAATCTCTTTTCAAAACATGATTTTGGCTAAATAAGATTGTCATTAAAATCTTGGCCTGTGGAATAACACAGTGACTTTTTAACCAGAATTTTGCTTCCTAATTGTCCTGGTTTCAGCTGGGATAGAGTTAATTGTCTTCCCAGTATCTGGTACGGTGCTGTGTTTTGAGCTCAGTATGCGAAGAATGTTGATAACACCCTGATGTTTTCAGTTGTTGCTCAGT
>JAVJGG010000007.1:17067639-17128766 GCA_035590195.1 Aviceda cuculoides
GGGGACACAGCCAGGGCAGCTGACCCAAACTGGCCAAAGGGGTATTCCATACCATGGGATGTCATGTCCAGTATATAAACTGGGGGGAGTTGGCCGGAGTCAGGGGCGGATCGCTGCTCGGGAACTAACTGGGCATCAGTCGGCAAGTGGTGAAAATTGCATTGTGCATCACTTGTTTTGTATATTCCAATCCTTTTATTGTTATTGTTGTAATTTTATTATTATTACTATTATCATTATTATTCTTTTATTCCTCTCTGTCCAGTTAATGTGTCTTTCAACCCACGAGTTTTACTTTTTTCTGATTCTCTGCCCCATCCCCCTGCGTGTGGGGGGAGTGAGAGAGCGGCTGTGTGGTGCTTAGTTGCTGGCTGGAGTTAAACCATGACAAGAGACTGTAAGAAGAATAACAGTAAATGTCATTGAATTGCTAAGTCTGAAAATTAGATGGTGATTTCTCAATGTAAATTATGATGGAAACTTATCTCAGTTTTTCAGTTACCCAGGATTTTCTTCTGTATTTGGTAAAATGTAGGCTTGTCTGGAGTGAACTGCGATAATTAGCACTTTCCTTTTGTATCATTGTAATAATTCATATTTCAAATCAGTTAAGAAAAGAGCATCTGACTGCAAACAAAAATTAGTGGAATTTGAAACATTTCTTTATACTCCTGTCAGAGCCTGGGACATGCCACACACATTTTCAACATACCTCAGCGTGCACATCTTGAAAAATCCCCAAACCCCCAAAAATGCCTTTGTAAACTTCATAATGAAGTGTGTTGATTAAACCAACTATTAAACAGGCGTAAGATTTTTGCAGACAGGCGCCATTCTGTAACAAACCCAAACTGCCCATTTCTTACCATTTCCTGGGAAGACGAGCCATGGAGGCATACTGACTCTCTTGAAATCGTCCCTTGTTTTGGGGGGCGGGGGGGTGGTGAACAGGAGAGACGCGATGTTCGGTTCCTGCCCTGGCCGGTGACGGGCAGAGGACCGAAGCGCTCCCGGCGCAGGGCTCGCGCTCGTCCCGTCGGCAGCCCCAGAGCACCCATGGCCCCCGCGGAACGGCCGCAGCCACAGCCCTTGCACGCGGGTCCTGCGCCCGCTGCGCCCGCGGGAGAGATGGGAGTCCGGAGTGCAGTGGCGGTGGAGTTTAGGAAAAAAGAGGACTTTCATGTGAAAGGGCGCCTTCTTCTGAAAATGACAATTCGCTCCTCGCTTGAGTAAGTTTTTAACCTCGAATACGGTGTTTAGCACACTGGGGAGCCGTGCAAAGATTTGGGAGGGTTTTGACTGTGTGGTTCAGGTACTTAAGTATGCAGTGAGAACCTGTGTCGTTTTCATTTGTGTTCAAAAATAATGTGGTATGTTTTTCCAGTCTACTGTAGATAAATGCAGTGGCTCCATTCGTGTTAATAACGGTCATGCAATATCAGCACAGACCAACACAGAAATTATCCCATAGTGATGTTTAAATTAGTAGAGAAAAATGTGCTTGCGCCATGTAGTACCGGCTCCTTTTCGCCCCTTTCTTTTTAATTTCTATTAATACAAATTATTTAAGCATTAGTATATTGGCTGTAATTAGCTTTCATCTTTCCCCCTTTGATTTAAATATTGCCAAACTCCATTAAAGCAGCTGTATGAAAGCCAGAAAATGCTGTACTAGTAAATTCCAAGTGCATGTCTTTGTTGCAGTGTAAATCAAAAGGTCACAACAAGTCATCTAATTGCTTGGTATGTGTTCTATTAATTGCACTTTTAATGTGTAAAGCACACCAAAATTATCAGATAAACTGTGCTGTGTTCTGGTAAAACATCAGACATGTCTGAGTCATGGCCACAAAATGGTTCTAACATCTGTTAAAAAAACTTTTGATACCAGTCCAGCTCCCTCCTATTTTAATGGTCAGTGACATGCTCACCTCCACTGCTCCTGCTGTCGGCCTCTTTGCTTCTCGGAGCAGGGAAGCTTGGAAAATCCAAGAGCAGCAAGCTGCCTTCTCCTTTTATTTGTGGGATGTGCTCCATCCAGGCAGGGATGTAGGAATTCTGCGTTACTTCTAAGTATTTGTCTCTCTTAATTCCTTCAGAAGTTGTGTTTATACTGTATCATTTTTCTAAAGAAACAGTGTCAAGATGAAAAATGAAAGGCCTAGGATTTAGAAAAAAATTAAGACTGTGAGACTCTGATTTAGCTTTATCTAGTATCTGCAAAAAATTGATGAATAACAGCTGCAGAATTGGTATTTGCCTAATCCTGCAGAGTGTTGGCTCCTCTGAGTGACAAAATGCACCCTAAGTTCCTAAGTTGTAAGAGAATATATTTTTCCCCTTTTTAATTAATCAGAAAACTTACTGTCTTGAGCCAGAGTCTCATCGCTCAATCTCCACTCTTTCCAGTATCGTTATTACTTCCTGATACATACGTGGAGCTTATACTCATGCGTCAGTACTTCCAGCAGTGTTTAACAGGAATTAAGAGTGTTATCTTTCAACCAGATATCATAAAACAAAGACCGGGGAAACAAAACTTGCTTTAAAGCAACTTGCTCAGCATCAGATTGGAACATTGATCACTTTTTAGGACGTATTTAGATTCCATCATATTTAGCCCTTAAAAGTTGACTGATTTCCTCCTAGTTTCAATATATGAAATTATGAAGTTCAATCTTTGAGGATAAAGAAGAAAAAAATATAGCACCTTACATAAAGATGTTATGAAATAGCAGCTTTCAAATTGCTTAGCCTTTATACGAATTATTTTGGCTGAAAAAGTTGAGCAACAATTTTGGCTCTAGTAATTCTTATGTACAGTCAGGAAAGCAAGATAGCAGGATAAACAGAAACAAAAGCATTAATTACAATAATATTCTTTTGCAAAAGAATTCCAATTTTCCTCTAGAAATCTTGGCACAATTTTTAAGTGTCAAAATTGCTTTTATTTGCCACAAGAAGTTAAATGTTGACTAAATGAAACGACTTTTTCCCTAAAAATTAATTTTTTTGCGGAAATTTTCAAAACAGAGTTATTCAGCTCAGTAGCCAAAAAATGACAGTAGTTCAATTGCTGTTATTACTGATGATGTAGGAGATACCTATTAAACCCCAAACCTAATTCAGTGGTTTTTTTTAATCTTGCTTATTTGTTGCATACAAGTGAATGAGAAGAAAATGTAAAATATTAGAAATACAGTGGCAGCCTTGGCTCTTAACATAAGGGCCAGATTTTGTAAAGGGACTTCCATATAAGATGACTGAAATACAATCCAAGTGGAATTTTGATACTAAATTAAAAGAAAGAAAGAAAAAAAGATACAGAAGATCCTTTTCACTGGAATTTTCATTCAATTCCAGATTCACTTTTGCTGGAAAACATACGCAGGTACCAAAAAGGTCACAGACATGCAGCAGTTAAGTAACTGCATTCTGCTGTCCAAAATATTCCCAAGAAGTGCATTTCCAACCCCCCTGTGAAGATATTCTTGAAACAGAATTTCATCATTTCGTGCATAAATATTTGTGCTGGGAAGACTTTTACATAAATAAAGCCTGGAACTCGATCAGGCAGTAAAAAAGAGGTATGTTACTTTTATAGATAAGGAATGTTTCCAGAGAGATGAAAAGAAAAAAAAAAGTTTTTCAGAGTATAGATGGATCGACTGGTGATTTAACTGTGGGAGGATGTTACTTCCTAAATTAACATATTTTATATATTCCTGTGGTAGGTCAAATTTTGGTTCTACAGTATGTATTTAGAGTTAGTGTCCAAAACTTCGGTTGATGTAAATCAACGTAGATCATTGAGCACCGTGTTGTCTGCACTGATTTTATAAACTATCAGTCTGCATTGTGAAATTATTTCTATTTTCTCTTTTTGAGAAGAGACTGCACCATGAGATGGGTCCCAAAAGGCTCGACAGTATCACTTTTGAAACTATTTACATTCCTGACACTGCATAATAAAATTTTTATTCTGTTCTTTTGTGACTTTTTTATTGCTCACTTTTGAAACATCATGTTTTATTATCTTTCAGTCCTGTTATCAATACTGAGCAATAATAAGACTGTAATGACCTGTTTTAATAAGCCTATTACAGATTTCTATGTCGATTTGACATACCTAAGTGTAGTAAAATGGTTTATGAGGAATAAACAGCTGAGTAATATCACATTCATATCCTTGGAGATGAAGTGATTGTAGATGAGAAATAAATAATTGAAGAAGAGACAGTCTGGTGATTTCAGTTTCTGAACTCCTAAGAAACAACGGTGAGTCCGTTAGACAGTAAGGGCTCTACGCTGGAGGTTTAGGAACTTTATGGTTGGATGCCACGTACAAACTTCGTATGTACACATGCTTTCACGTGGGCATACACGTACATTAATATGGACAGAGATATGCTATTGGAGAGATTTATTTTCAAAAGTGTCTGAGTTCTAAAGGGCCAAGGGCTTCAAAAGCAGTCTCAGGCATCTGCTTTCTGGCTCTGGCATGCATATGGCCATTCAGAAGCTTATGGGCTTGACTGGTCTGAGAGGGTACCTGCGTATTCGGAAGCGCGTGTACCTACAACATCGCCTTCTTAGCAATTTTGTGTATAAATATGTAGGAAAGGCAGAGATCTATTTCTATATCTGTTCACACCCTTTCTACATATTCACGTTGTGTGTTTTCGGAGCTTTACCGCTAAGGCCTGGAGAGGTTGATGCTTAATGCTGTCTCATGCCTCAGCCAGGTGCACTAGGTGTACTTTGAAGCCTAGCACAAAGGTTGACTCTACTGTGAACATTCATCTGCCTGTTAATACGAGTCCAGACTTCTTTATGGGCAAATGTGCCTGCGATGTGACTGATCAAACAGTGCCGAGCCAGCATTTTAGGGGGTGTCTTCACCTTTGGGTTCCATTAGTCTGTATTAACTGCTGGCAACATGAACGGTTGTTGACCGTTTTCTCTCTTGCTTGCTCGCTCACATCCTCACTACTCGACTGTTTGGACATTGATATTCTTCCAAGGAATACATTTATTTCCAACCCAAACTATGCAAATAACCCATTACTTGCCATTCAAACACTCTACTCGGCATTTGTGCTTGGGCTTTTACAGAAAAGATGACACAATTAGGAAAGAGAAATGCTGTAGTGTGACCAGCCACTTAGCACAGCTAATGAAGACCGTATTGAGAAGCTTAACTATTTTCGGAAAAGTCTTAAACAAGTATTTATTAACTCCCCTTAAATTCTCAGAAATCAGTATTTTTTCACAGATTCAAAGACATCTTAGCTATCTCCCTGCATGTACAGTCAGGCAATTTCAAGTGAATGTCTTTTGTCTCTCCTCCATTGTGTCAAAATTAATAGGTAAATTTAGAATTTGATTTTTATTTTGTACAGTAATTTATGAGGAAATGAATTATATGAATTATATTGGCAAAAATATGCTGTCTGTCACGCAGGACCTAACCGTCTACAGTATTCTAAACAGAGGGAAGCTCCCTTAGCCCTGCATTCCAGCCAACCCAAAATTATAAAATCAGGTTAATAAACCACACGTAGTATAATATAGTCACAGTAGTATGATAATATAGTCATGCAGCTTTCACTTTCGTAAAAGCAACATACATTAGCCATGATATATATTTAATATTGCTGTTTTCACTACTCCTGTGAGGAGACCATATTTGCATATTTGTACTCTTGTCTCTAAACACTTAAATTCTTTAATAAAAAACTTCATTATTATTCACTTATGTAGAAGAAAGTGACCATGTTTAGATAATGGAAAAAATCCTAATTAGGACAAAGATATTTTAAAAAATTAACACCAAGACCCATGAAGTTACAAATAATAAAGCCCTGTAATCTACCAGGAAATAGACCTTTCAGCTCTTTTACAATGTATTTACTCAATTTCAGTAAACGAGAGGCTTGTGATGTGAAGAAGTCACTCCCCCGAACATAAGAGTAGCTGCTGTATTTTACTAAGGGAAATGGAAATCAGTCAAAGTTGGTTATTTTAGCAATTTGATGTACAGGTGCATTATAAACCCATGATCCTAGCTTAATAAACAGTAATTTAAGAGTGTAGTTAGTCACTAAGTTGTTTTGGGGTAAAATGATGACTGCAAGAGACTTTGAAATGTGAGCAGACACTCACCTCTGTTGTTCATTTCTTCCTCTGTTCAACTAAAGAAGATTTGTGCAGGCTCTGAAAACCCTTCTGCTGCAGAAACAACCTGAAATTTAGCTCAGACTGAAAGGATAATAAAATATTTGAAATGTAAATAATCATTTCTTTACTAAAAGCTCTCATCTGTTTTCAGTATGTATTTTTCCATTTTATTTTTTACCTATATGTATCTATTTCAGATATCTTTTTGCATCCCATACTATTCAAGAACACTGAAACAAAAATTATCATGAACCATTCAAAGACAGAAAAATAGTTTGTAATAACCATATACCATGCATGTCCTTTTTATAAGCTACCATCAGAAATGTTTATGCGTTATGCACTTATTCTAAGAAATTACAGTACTGTATATATTCCAGAGATAACATGTAGGGGAATCTCCCCAGTATGTTTTAGTTTATTTTGTATGTTGGCAGATACATTCTAAACAATAGACAGAACTTGGGGATTATTTTTTTAATATTAATGTTATCCTATATATGGAAATGCACAAAAAGACGTCTTAACTGGAATAAGCCAAACCCTTTGACTACTGTATTGACATTTATGCTTGAGAAAGTTCAGGCCTGGAAGCTCTTGCACAGCAAGTTAAAAGGCCAATACCAGCCTCTGACCCAAAAGGGAACATTTCAGTTCAGGCTCAATCAATTGAAAATGCAGGGCGAAATATGCCTTTAGATGACACAGTTTGATTTACAAAATACACAAATATTTTCCATCAAGCTGAGCTAATTCAGGTTTGTATTTTGACTGTGTATGTAGAATAAGTATAATTTATTTATGACCTATTAAGCAGATTGTTTCCAGTGTGTAAGAAATCCTAATTAGGACCACTGTTTTTAAAAAGGAAGCTCACAATTTCTTTTATATCCTGTCATCAAAGGCACAAAAGAGAAGGCTTTCCTTCTTGTTTTTGCTTGGTTTGTTTTTTTCCATGCTGTCTATTGAATGTCAAGAGGCCATACACATACTATTGTACAGTCATGTCTTTGAAGTCTCCAAAGAATTTCGGAATTCTCATAAAGACTTTATTTCTTGAAATACCTATTTCCCTCATGAAATCATGATTCCTGAGGGACCTGTGATGCCAAACCACCTGTAAGGGCTGTTGTCTTACAAGCAAATTTACTGGGGGGATCTGAGCATAGGGGAAATAGCATTAAATAATGTTTGGGAATTTAATGTGCGCCCCAGGGCCTCATGAAGAGACAATGCCATGAAGAGAAAGTCTTCCAAACTCATTCCCATTCAGCCTTCGGGCCTACCGAGTCCTAGCCGCTGCCCATAAATGGGGATTGAAGTGGAAGAACAGAAGGCTATAGACATCTGGGGACACAATGACGTACAGATCAGGATCAGTATTAGCAGATACCGCCAAAAGTGGTTAATAGACAAGTAAGTAAAAGACAAGGAAAATACTGTTCAGAAGCACCAGCATATAAAATTATGTTAATATAATGAAGACAGTGGTCCAAATACTGTACAGAGTGGCCCAAAGGCAGCATAGCTGACTGATGCAGGGTTACTTGGACTTGTTTAATCAACATAATTATTCCCACAATGCCCACCCTTGGGCAGGAAGGGGTAGCAGTACAGTAAATATGCTGTGAATTACATAATCCTTTGCCATTTTTCTATCGAGATCATCAGTTACACTTCTTTGATTTTATCTTAAGACAAGAATGGGCAGCCAGGACTGAGTGATACCAGGCAGGATTTGCAACTTTCCCTGTGTCAAGGTCTGTTTGGATCTTTCATATTTACAGGACGATGTACTCTGTGATTTAAACTTTATTTCATGAGCTCATTAAGAAATATGATAAACAAACACGACAAATAGCGGCTCAATTCCCTTTTGCCCAGACTAGTCTATCACTTTAATTCACTTACTGTTCAAGTCATAAGATTTCTAACTTATAACCCATGACTTAATATCGCAGACCTATGAGCAAAAGAAGAGAACTGGTTACCTAGCAAATGGTGAGAGTGCTCATCCTTCCTCCTCCATCATGGTATGGGCATCCCCTGTATCACACCGGGAAGCACAAAAGCCTCAGCAGTCCAGCTGCTGTTGTCTCAGCTTCAAAAGCCTTTTGGGTAAGCTGATGTTTTGTACCCTCCAGCTTGGAGGTTTGGTCTATACCATTTCCATAAGTTAGTGGATTCTGAGGAAACCACCAGGCAAAAGATAATGGCTGCCAGAGACAGTAATGCCACCTGTCCTGCCTACGTGCTGCTCTCAATTTGGCCTAATGGTGAAAGAATGGCCCCAGCATACATCAGGCCTTAGCATGAGCTGGTTTAGCCAAAATCTGAGCAGGAGTTGAGTGAAGAGTCACACCCTGGAGCATTTGGTACATTGTACACACGTGCCTCAGCCACCACTGGCGGTCTGAGCAGCAGAGCCCAGTCCTGGGATGTGTATGCCGTCCAGAACTTCCCTGTGGTTTGGTCTCAGAGCATCGGTTGGTGTGAAAACGTAGTATGATGTGATCGAGGCCAATCAGTTTCTGTATTGTCTGACAGACAGTGCTATGTGGTACCCTGATTATGTTTGCTTGATGCCTGTTTTCTTCTTTTACCTCATTTTAGCACTTATATCTGTCATGGTTTAAGCCCAGCCAGCAACAGAGCACCACATGGCCACTCGCTTACTCCTCCCCCCGCCACCCGGTGGGATGGGGAGGAGAAAATGTAAAGAAAAGCTCATGGGTCAAGACAAGGACGGGGAGGGATCACTCACCAATTACGGTCATGGGGAAAAAAAAGACTCAACTTGGGAAAGAAACAAAATCAATTTAATTTACTACCAATCAAATCAAAACAGGATCATGAGAAGTAAACCCAAATCTTAAAACGCCTTACGCCCTCCCCTCCCTCCTTCCTGGCTCAACTCCGCTCCTGATTTTCTCTCCCTCCGCCCCCTGGCAGCGCAGGGGAACAGGGGATGGGGGCTGAGGTCGGTTCCTCACCCCTTGTCTCTGCTGCTCCTCTTCCTCAGGGGCAGGACTCCTCACCCTTCCCCTGCTCCAGCGTGGGGTCCCTCCCACAGGAGACAGTCCTCCACAAACGTCTCTGGTGTGAGTCCTTCCCATGGGCTGCAGTTCTTCACAAACTGCTCCAGCCTGGGTCCCTCTCATGGGCCGCAGTCCTTCAGGCACAGCCTGCTCCAGCACGAGCTTTCCCATGGAGTGGCGGCCATCTTGGGGGGCATCCCCCTGCTCCAGCGTGGGCTCCTCTCTCCCCAGGCTGCAGGTGGGCATCTGCTCCCCCACTCCCTTCCATGGGCTGGGGGGGGACAGCCTGCCGTCTTGTCTCACCATGGGCTGCAGGGGCATCCCCTCCTCCCCTCCTTCTTCACTGACCTCGGTATCTCCACAGGGGTTCCTCTCACATTCCGATCCCTCGACTCACTGCAGGTTCCATTCTTAAATCTGTCCTCCCAGAGGCGCTGCCACCGTCACTGATGGGCCCGGCCTGGGCCAGCAACGGGTCCGACTTGGAGCTGGGGAAGCTTCTGGTAACTTCTCACAGGAGCCACCCCTGCGGCCCCTCCCCACTACCAAGACCCCGCCACACAAACCCAGTACAATATCTTAGATTCCTAACAGAAATACATATACAAAGCGTGTTTACTTGTGACCCGTGACCTCGTTTTTACTGCTTCCTGATCATAAAGTTGCCTTTCTCACAGACAGGGGCATTAATGAAGGTAAATATACAGTCATACTCTCCCTATATGGCTGTATAATTTATCCCTTTACGTTAGAGAGAGTCAGCAGGGTTTTGAATGCTATAGATACCAGGGCAGTGCCCAAGCAACCATTGTGGAAGCCTCTGTTCTTTCAGATAAATTAGTAAAAGTAATGGGGTGGATCCGTCTTATTATAAGAAAATGTATTAAGGCAGATTAATGCAGTTAGGCTGAATAACACCATAAAGTTGGGAGACGTGTATCCCAGGTTCAGGCTAATGGACTGCGAGCCCCAGCGAGGAGTGCGAGGTCCGTCGTTCAGCGGTGAATGTGAAGGGAAATGAAGGCAACTGCTGAGACTGAAAGGTTTCCTCATGTGAGGACTGAAGTCTCTCTCCGGCACCTGAAAGGATAAGATTATTTTTCCAAGGGAAGCTTTCTTGGGTATCCCCTATTTCAAAAGGAAGAAAATAAAATTGACTGTATTTACTGGTACAGCTTTTTGGGAAATAAAGGCCTGAAAAGCTACTTTTCAGTTATTGAGACTGCAAACAAAAGAATCCTGGGTCAAAGCTCACTCCTTTCATAGTCTTTTATGCCTTCAGTATAGATTTGATTTCTGCATAGATTTGATATTATCTAAACTATTTTGCTTGAACGCTGTCATGTCATTCTCTATATGGGTCCTGCCAAAAGAATATTGACTGTTGACTGTTTTCCTCTAAGGCTTTAAGGTGTGTTTTCAGAAGTGCCTCTAGGGCTTTTTGTTTCTTCGTATAACTCAAAAGAAATCTTGCATGTGCATCCCTTCTTTCTTCCTCTTTACATTCATCAAAAATGAACAAAGGATGATGTGGACAGTGAGTTGCAGTCATACATAAACCATACGTCTATCTCAAGTTATTGCCGTGAAAAGTCTACTTTGTTGAAGACAGTATTTATTGAAAGTCTCTTTTGTACATCGGTACTGTGGTAGCCACCAGGGGTACAACAAAGTAGCAGCAATTCTTTGTTGTTTTGGCTGTTCAGTTATCGCAGTTGTGCATGCATACTGTGGGCTGGTAGCAGAGATCTCCAGAAGGTCGGTCACGTAAGTGTATCCCTAACGGATCACAGTGCTGTGGGTCCCTCCGTAAGGATTCGGAAGGTCTTTCTGCAATGGCAAACAAGTTCCACTAACTTCCCAGGCTTCCAGAAATGCTGATCAGCAGTTCTAGTCTGCAGCACATTTATTACACCCTGACGTGCTGGAGACAGCCTGTTACAAATAGAACTGCCTCGTGAAAAATGCTGTTCCAGTGTTTTATAATAAAGTGCACCAATTAGATGCATTCATTAGGACAAACTGCTTGTCTTTTCTTATATTAGATCTTTTAAAAGGCACAATGCATTTCATAGCTCATTCCACTCTGTATTATTATTAATTGAACAGAGCACATTACAAAGTTTTAATCCAATAACGGTAAATACATAATGAATAATATTTCCTTGGAGGCTGCCAGGGTTGCAGCAGCCTCCTCTACAGCTTTGCATACTCAGAGTAAGATATATTATCATAAAGTCCCCTCTTCCCTTGCTGTAGGTTCCCCACAGGTATTGCAGGGACATCGCCGGAGCAGAGAATATTGCGTTTGCAGTAAAAGACAAATGTGTCATTTGTTAAAAGGCAAATTAGGAGCCAAGCCTAAAATGGAGCCTTTCAACTTTTTCTTGTTGAAAAGGGTCACATGCACCAGTTCTTCACGTTGTCTCGCAGATCCCTGGATGCCAAAAGGAAAACAATGTTTTAATTTTAGCAGCATGAGGATTCCTAACTGTAGCATATTATTTATAAAGGGTAGATGGCAAATGGCAAACACTAAATGAAGACAAAAGGAAACGTTCTGTTCCTCTCTGGGGGAGCACAACATTATTATACAAGGTTGTGATTGGGCATAGTAAGATGAATTGAGCTGCTGTTCCTACTGACAAGAACATTACTTCTTAGATTCCTACTAATACATGAAGGAACTGGCACTCCCTGGTTATACTTACGCAACAGATATGATCTACAGCAAAAGCACCCTGAACGCAGTGATAAAGATATGGGTTTCTATATAAAAGAAGACTCTAGGGCACGTTGAAGTGATTCCTGTTTTTATTATACATGCTAATATTTTCATATGGAATAAGTATTTGCAGTAACTTATGCTTGGACAGTACTCAAGGTGCTTAGCAGAGCTAATTAGCTTGAAGAGGAGTAGTGCATTAATACAGTCCTATGACCACTAATGTAGCCCTATAACTTCCAATTCCAAGCTATTTTATGGTCAATCAGCATGAAAAATGGTCGGAGAGGGAGATGAGGTCTCATATCCTTCTAGCCATATCTGTTAACTTGCTGAAAGTTACAGCAACATGAATTATTTTCAGAAATTCAGATTTACGTTCCTAATCAATGAGATATGTTTTTGCAGGCTCTAGGCCTTTGGCACCAATGACTGCATGGTCCCATAGTATTCTTTTCCTAAGACCTGATCCTGTGACAACTGAAAACACTAGGAGAGAATTTCAAGAGGAGTTTTGCACCTGTTGTCCTTTTGGCCTGAAAATATCCTACAGCTGTGAAAATTCTAACACCTTCCATCAAGCAGGATCAGATCATAGTGAAGTAAAGCAGTAAAATACATACCAAGTGGTTAAAAATAAGAAAAAAGAAAAACATCAAAGTATAGTAGCTACTGAAAAGCTGCAAACCTTGGAACTTGGATTTCACAACAGGTAGTAAATCCAAAATTTGCCTTTCACTGGTTTTGGTGATATCACCAAATGCATGATGTTGCTAAGCACTGTGATATCTAGGATTATTAAAGGTTTCATTCTTTAATTCCTATTGCTTCATCATCTTTCTATTAACTGCACGATGGTGAGTCTGCAGAAAGGTGGTAGTATAAGACACACCTTGAGGCAGGGACAGTGAAGCTACAGCGCTACACTTTTTGTAAGTACTTCTTGAAAGCACAAATTACAGTGACATGCGCTTTTACCTGGCAAAGTAAGATCAAATATTTATCCTATTTGATTGAAATGGTTCTAGCCTTTTCCTAAGCCAATCGGGAAAATTCATAAATTTCATGACTGTGAAGGTTTCACTGCTGAAGGCATACTCCATAAAATTATTTCCGTTGGTATAAGTAGGGCTGGTTAGACCACGTAGTCATTTTTGAAAAGAAGCAACCTGATGGCTGAAGATGAAGTTTAGACACCTAAATCCTAACTGTAATCCTAAAATCCAGCTCAACTACTTCCTAACTCTGAAGGCACCTGACCTCCATAGGTGCCTCCCTTTCAATCAGAAGATTCCCCAGGTATCAATAAATTGACTTTGAAACATATCTAGTGAAAACTTTGTCTGTAGAAGACTGAGCAGATTTACAGCATGTGGCTACAGGATGTTAACTTTTTAAAGATGTCTTATCCGCGACTGAGCTTCACCACAAATGTAGTAGTAGTAACTATTTTCATTTAAAGACAGAAGGAAGAACCAGAACATCAACTCTGCTGTATGTGCTTCCACACATTTGTGCAGGCATGCTCTTAAAAAAAGTAGTGACTAAAAAAATATCCTCAGGATGCATGAGCAGCAGCTTCAACTCAGTCGTGGGCTTAATCTAGAAAAATGGAATGGACCTCTTCCTTCAGCTATGTTTTATAAGAAAACTATACCCTATATCTGAAGGAGAGAAAACAAGTCCCTTCCTACATTCAGTAGAATTTTCCAGGAGCATCATCTCTCAGTAACCCGGAATGGGCGTCTGAGTCTTAAGGAGACAATAAGAAATGATATGATTTTTTCCAGGAGCGTTTTCTGTTTGAAAGCTGATAGTAAAAATACCAGTCAGAATGGCAGCAGGTAGTTTAAAACAATCTCCAGACACCGCATTAATAACCTTAATGCATACAAAGGTTTCGGTATTATGTTGTATCAGCAGATACCAAAAAAATGAAGCGTCTGACATTATGGCCCTTGGGTCTGCTCTTCAGGTCAGACCCACGGGTTTTCTCCTAATGGGAAAAAGAAATGAGTGCTTATGCTTGGGTGCTTAATAATTCAAGCTGGAATGTAGGAAACTCAACTTTCAGCATCTGCTCCAATTTTAAATCAACGAAATGAAATGAAATGCTTGAATGAAAAACTCTCAAATGGGGAAAGCAAGGACTAAAGTCTGACTGCCATATTTCAAGTAACAATTTATTCCCAGGCTAGTAGTAACTCTTGATCCTCCCATCTCCAAAGTCATCTCTCAACACAATTACATGTCTGTGAAACTATTCCGAGTGCTTTGTTTTGCTCACTAATACACAGTAAAAAATACATTTTAAAATGTTTAAAAACCTTTTAAATGGAAAAACTACCTTACAGTGAACCTCAAGTCTGCTTTAAAACACAATATGGTTCTAGCGTCATATAACATTAAAAAAAAATAAGCCATACCTCAGTTGTTTTAAAAATATTTAAGTATTTTAAAACAATCTAAAATGAAGTTGTAATACTGAAAGTCTTCAACAGACTCAGGTATAAGAACTACCAAAAGAATCTGAACATCTCAGATGGCGATTTCTTTTTACCTAAAAACTCAAAAAAAATCTTTTTTTTTTTTTTAATCTGAAACTTTTCATAAATGCTTTCAAGTCCTTTAATAAAAAGGGTTTATTAAAATCCAGATGGCATTTATTTCACAGTGTGAGGGTGAATGTTTGTGAGTTTCAAACTCAGTGTAACACACTCTTCTCCCTCTGGCTTTCACAGTGAATTGAACACTTAACTCCCTTCAGCAATTTTGGAAATCTCAATTTGTAGCAATTATGATGAGAAGCCATTACTTGATAGAAAGAAAGAAGAGTTATTTAAGTTGAAGAAACGTATCTAGATTCCTTTTAAAATAATGAGCACACACAAATAAAAGGGGAATTCTTGCCAGAATTCTACAACCCCCTTTTTCAGTTTGCATATTAAATTGTACATCTACCAGTTTCTGTTAATTCAGCAAAATAAGAACTTCTTCTAAAAGTAATTGCATTATTAGTCTACCTTGGCAGTAATGATCCTAGGGTGAAGGTAGCAAGTAATCGTATTTCTAACTGTGTCTTCTTTTTAATAATTAGTTGTAAAATGCCTTTTCTGCTCTTGAGAACTTTTCTCTCATCTTCTGCACTAAGCCATATTTAAACTAAAAGGCAGATTTCTGCTAAGAAGGCAGATTTCTCAAGATTCTTTTGCTTAATACTTGTTCAGCATGTCTGAAGCCAATATTGTCACACCTTTCAGTTGTAAATTGCTTTAGCACGCCTTATTTTCATTTTCATTAAACTTTTCCATATTACTTCATCTGCTTTATGCAATATGAAAATAGAATTAATACCCTTGTTTATAAAAGCTTTAACTAATTATGAGAAGAGACACACTGGAAAAACAATAACAAAACCTTGACCAAACAAACAAGGAACGAACGACCACCTCTCCCTCTATACCTATTGCTCTCACAAAAAGAGTAGTTTTAAAAAATCTAACAAACATTGATTGAATACTAGTTGCCATATATCTTTACAGAAGAAGTTTTATCTTGCTTTGCTTTCAGATTTCTTTTGGCATTTACCTAGGTCAAATTATATTTATATATATTAAATTTTATTAATATTAAAATATTCCCTGTTCTCTCCTTACTGCCTAGAAAAGAAAAAAAAAGTCTATTGGCCATCCCTATCGATTAAAAAATAAGTTATCACAGGTGTGAATTTAAAGGAAATGTTTTCTAGCAAATCCTAGAAACGTGGAGCCTACTATAATCTCTCAGACTGTCAACTGTTGTTTATTGCATATATTGACCAAAGGCTAGAAAGAGCAGTCCTGTATCACAGATCTTTTATGTTTAAACAGAAATAAAATGTTCCCTTTACGCATTCTTTTTGCAGCAGCTAGAAAGATGTTGAAAGTATGTGTAAATGTAGAACCCAGAGAAGGAAAAAAACCCAACAGAATAAATTGTTGAGGCTGCTCCAGTGAATACAGTGAGACAGTGAAAATGAATTCCTTTTCATCCTGATGGCTTCCTTTTTTACTGTACAGTGTTGCATTTTATGAGTCGCTCTGCACTATGCAAAGAAAAGGCTTGCCACACTAATTTAGAAGGTAAACTAATTTTTTTATTTTAAATCAAAACAAAAACAAAGGTAGAGAGATCAGTGTCAATAGTGTAGTATTATTTGTGTCTTCCCGCCTGTCATTAATGTCATTTATTTATTCCAGGTCATGCAGGCATTAAGCAGTAATTGCTTGCTTTATTTAGACAAGTCACTCCATTTAGAACTATAGCAATTAGAGATTTTTAAAAAGGAAATTCAACTGTATCGTTTATAACTTTTCTACTTTTAGTTCTAGAAATGTCATACTTCTAGCTGCATTTTTTACCTAACATGTATTTTATCTACTACATTTCAGAATGACATAATTTCTTTTTACACCAAATACTGATTAAAACCCTGTTCTGCCCTACAGAGTCTTCCTTCATATTTTGATTGTTTACAAATACTGAGTTCAGGGAATAATTCCCATTTAATAACTTTGAAATGGTGTTGAGGCTGTAAATATTTTCTGCGTACATGCACAAGCTATCCAATGTCAAACAGAAAGCAACATAATTAAGTTTTCTATGCTTGTAGTCTTAATTTTTCTTTTCCTGAAGAAACTGAAGCAATATACTCTGCTTTTACTATCCTAGGGAATATTAACCTTAAGGACTGCATGGTAAGTGGAGGGGAACAGGGAGGTGGGCAAATCAAAAGAGTTGTCAAAAAGGAAATGGAAGTTCGCTTGTAAAAACCAATTTAATAGAGAGGTGACTCGAATTGATTACCTGTTCTTCAATGAGCAGCATGGTGGAGGGAACATTGGTCATCTAAGTAGTGCAAAATGAGCAGCGCTGATAAGCAATACTGTGCATTACTAAGAGTACTTACACGACCTCGACTAGCTACGAGAATTACTTAATATGATCAGTCGTTTTTTTCTCCACAACACCCATAAGTTAAGAGTTTGCAAATGTTATCCTGGCACTGCCAGAAACAGATTCACATTGACCTCAATATGTCACCAGAAAGGTTTTCTGGAAGTTCTTTTGTTTTCCATATGGCATCTGAGCATACTGGAAAGACAAGTGTTCTCTTATTTCTTTAGTTAAGCAAAGCACTCTTTTTTATTGTTACAAGACATTTATTCTTGTCACATTACTTTACAAAGTAGTATTTATTCTGCACCAAATAGTCCGATGAAACAAACTTTCAGTTTGATGAATGGTGGCTAGATTGAAAACCTGAATTAGACAAGATCAAATTTATTCTGTCCCATAAAGTAGATGTTAATTGCATTTATTCAGTCTGGTCATTAAAACATTGGAGAATCCTGCAGTTGGAATTACAAATTAGCATGGCTGAGTCCAAAGGATATAGTAATGTATATATGGATGTGTATTTACGTGTGTCTTGGAGCGTACTTTTGGGTTTTGTAGTTGTGACCTGTGGTGTGACTCTAGGGAAACGTCACAAAAATGGAGATTACCCCACTCTACTTTAGATTATGTACGTTTTACATATTTCACAGTTTTTAAACCCAAACACCAAACAGATTGGTTACATTTTCTCCAGGGAAGCTCTTCTCTATTGTACACTCAGAACCTCTAGCAAGTGGATCAGGATGACTGTCACGGATAACCCTAAAAAAAGAAGAAGAAGAATGAAGAGTTCCCAAGCAGCACGCTAAGAGTCCCTCCCTCTCTAACCTCTGCTCCGTCTCTCTTTGCAGACATTTTATGGCGAGAGAGCGAAGTTTCACTTATGAGGAGAAAAGGCACCTCGTCTGCTCGGCTGGCGGGGCAGCGGACAAGGACAAAATCGGAGGCCGTGCGTGCAACCCACCCTGCAGGCTGGCGAGAGCCAGGGGAACATCCGCAGCGGGTGTCCTCGTGCTTCGGATAAAGTCCTCTCTCTCTCCCTTCTGCTCCCGACTTCGGGTGAGAGCCAGGCAGTCACAAGCTGCTTGGCGTTACCCGGCTGCTGTGTTTGCTGATAGGGAGTCAGTCTTATCACTGACGAATGACAAGCAAATGGTCTGTAGTGGCATGTGCGTGCAGGGACAAGTTTCACGGGTGCCAAAAGCGTACCCGGGGTGAGACGGCTACTGTTTTCTGGGCTGCAAGAGTTAAAACTGGCACCTGCTTACTCCTGGTCGGAACAAGGTCGCTGGATAAATGGGAAGGAGTAGTAGCAAATGTGCAGTTAAGGGAGAATTGTCAATGTGAACAACATTAGAAAATTTTTAAGCCATTCATTACAGTACTTGAACTTTCATTCGCACTATTGAAACATCAAAATCTCAATCTAATATCCTAACCTCCAAACTTTTGCTTTCTGATTACAAAACAATGCTTAAGAAAAAAAGGGTAAAGTGATTCTAACTCAAGACTTAATCTTACATATTCATATTTCACCCAAATACTTCTGTTGTTCACAAAAGAAAATGTCCTCTAGTTCAATCCCAACCCATTTCACATAATAAATATTCTTGAACTAACCACTATGGTTTTCCCTGTCCAGCTTCTGTACAGGTACTAGACAATAGTCAGGAAGTTCCTTCTGATTGTCTCCTTACTGATATAAATCAAAAATATCTTTCACATAGTAAAAGGCATTACTCTAGTTTATATGACATCTGAGTTAGATTTTCAGAGACCAAATTCTACAATGATGATTCAAGAAATAATTGGCAGTATTTCTCTGGGAGAAACCGGTCTTGATACTATATTTGAACTGAATTTGAACCTCTTGAATTTATGTTATTTTTGTATTTTTTGTTTTGTTTTTCAGTCTGGTTGGTTGACAAGGCCTAAAAATTTGTTAAAAATCAGAAGGAGACCTCCAATGTTTGAAAATGACACAATAATACCAAAGATGATTCGAAACAAAGACGTGGTGTCTCAATAACCAACAGGTAAATTGCAAAAGTATCAGAAGTTCTTGAATATTTCTATTTAAATGAAACTAGCAAACACCAAACAGTTTGCAGGTAATACAAACTGTATTTTTACAAGTATTGTTCTTGTCTGTCAGCTTCGAAACCCCTCTTACTCTTGACTCCAAATCTCTTTGTTGCAATATTTATAAACCTGCTCTCGTGTGTCTTTTAAGGAAATGTGAATTAGCCAAATAACGAAGCTAAAATTATAATCTGTTTGATAGCTGTTTGAACAGAAAATCAAAAACTTGCTGTTATCCAGCAGCACGCCGGAGACTGCCTTCTTTTACCGAAAGGTACTCATTTTATTACTTGTAAAAATAAAGACTAATTAAATGTTACACAGCCTTTCAGTAATTCAAAAGCTCCACTAATGAGAAGTACCATCCCGTTAAAAAAGTTATAAGGCGGCGAACAGGTCTGAAGACTGAAGGGAGCCCGTGCGAGCACAGCAAGTGCACCCAGTGCTACCAGAGTGGCTCGCAGCTCCCTTTGCTGTCGTGCCCACAAGGAGCAGTGGCCGTGCAGCGGGTCAGCGCGACCCACCGCTCTCTGCCAACGCGGCAGCGCCCAGCGAGGGCATTTGTCGGTGCTTTTTTTAGAAACGTAGCGATTCAAGCTGTACATCTCCTGTAAGAAATCTGACCGTTAGGAAACCGTGAGAACCATTTCACTCCAGTGGGGGAAATCACTTAGGACTGGCACAGATAGAGCTCACAGAAAACCCGTGTACCACTAACTCTGCAAACGTATTTGCGTGGATCAACCTTTGTGTCTTTTGAGGCGTGTTTTGTCTGTGAGCAGGTGGCATTGTATCAGACCACTCTTCCTGATGGATTTTGAGTTCAAGGCTCAAACCATAGCAAGGTTGCTACGGGGCAAAGTGGAAAGTAAAGTTACACATCGCGCTGGGTTTCTTATCTTCCTGTCCAGCTGAACATGCTATATAGCCATTTTTACCAGAAGCTACTTTCCATTCCCTTCTGTGGTTTTTACAGAAAGACAGGATTCCAGGCACATCAGGTTGTGTGTAGAGACACATAGGCACAAATGCATATGAATTTGTATATATTTGATGCATGTGTATGTGTATGTCTGTGTGTATGTAGTACATACTCATGTACACTCATTTTAGATGCCTGTACGTGTTGACGTGTTTTCCAGTGGTCGGTCTGACTGTAGGAAGCGGTGGATTAATATGTGACTTCCCCGTGTGCTCCTCTTATGCTCGGTTTCTCTTGGACTAGCGGAGTCCCTCAGGACAGCAACGAGTTAGAAAAACTCTGTATTTCAAATAGTTTTGTCAGCATTGTCTGGAGCGGAGCCCTAAGTGCGTGGAAGGGAGCTTAACCCTCTCCTCCGTTCAGGTGGGTGAGGGGGGAACTAGGAGCGAAGCTGCCCTGACTGCCCCTGCGTGAGCTGTCGGGCTTCCCAAGTGCAGGGAACAAATGCTGCTTGAAAGGGGTTAAGCGGCTCGTTTCTGAAGACATAATCGATAAAGGCAGGGATTAGTCTGTCCCACCCATGATGAAGTCTAAAGGCACAAGTTTAGCTGCAAACCGTAGGTTTACCCACCTCTTAATAGTTGGTATTTCTTGGAACTCTTAAGTGATGGCAATACAGGGAGGAAGGGTTGGGGTTTTTTCTTTAATTTTATATTTTGGTGAGTAAGTGCAGTCAAGGTTATTCGAGCTCAGTGCCGAGTTTCTTTAAATAGAAGTGAACAAAGGGTTAATACCTCATCCTAGGAGTTTGGAATGACATTTGAGCGTGAAAAGCAATATTCATTTAAATGTGAACCTTTTCAAATTATATTTTCTGTGAACTGGTGCCAACTCGATTACAGAAACGGCTTTTGTACTGATCTGGTTAGTAAACTGCCTGTATGTTTGAAATCTAATACAAATGCTTAAATTTAGTGACATGCATATATTGTATATATTCATTTGCTTTGAGTATTGGTGATTCTGTCATTCTTAAACAGTCTGTTCTGGGAAATAATGTTACGGAAGAAAAAATGACCTTTACTTAAGAACTCTTTAGAAGGGTTACACACAGGAAAAAAATGCAAAACAGAATTCAATTTTTTAATATATATATTATGACTACTAAAGGATCTTACTATTGGGCCCTATAAGGGACTAAACTTTATTTAGACTCTCCCCCTTGTATCTCTAGAGTAATGGGAAACAGCCTAACTGTTAATGAGAATCAAAGTCACCATAAAAATTCTGGTATTTATTCCCTCACATGAAAGATCAGTGATTCTGTGACTCGCTGATTTCCAGTTTGGTAAGTTGTGTAGCCCTCATGATGTTCGTCACCACTGCTATGGCTTACATTCCGAGAGGCACTGGTAGTGGAGCAGCTTGCTGGCGTCTGGATGCGATAGGAGGTCATCTAGCAGTGCCATGCCAGGTGACGCATCTCTATGTTCACCATCGAAAAAAGCGACCTTGCTGCACAGTCTTGTCAGGAAACAAAAAGGCTCAGGGTACCATTCACACGGAAGGAAAAAAAAAGGCTTTATAAAAAAGAAATAATAGGTACTGCAATCTTGCTTTTAAAGCCTTTCTAAAGGAGGCAAAGAAATACTTTTTAATAAAATACAGCCAGACCATGAATTTGAAAAAAATGTTGTTGTTTCTCAGTAACAAGTACACCAATAACCTATAATTAAGTCAGGCTTAGTTGTCTTATGCCCTTCCAGAGTATGAAGAATATTAACGATATTTGAGCTTCTAAAAGCCATGGGTCCTGAAAATCTTCCGTTGCACTCTTTGGAGATGGCATGAATCAGTGGGAATTTTCATGAAGAAAATTGTATGTGGTTACATCTCACACGTGAGTTCCCTGAATAGTGAATTGTTTTTCCTGAGAACACTAACTATT
The DNA here is from genome assembly GCA_035590195.1 of Aviceda cuculoides. Classification (NCBI taxonomy): domain Eukaryota; kingdom Metazoa; phylum Chordata; class Aves; order Accipitriformes; family Accipitridae; genus Aviceda; species Aviceda cuculoides. The sequence goes on from JAVJGG010000007.1 coordinate 17,089,473, forward strand.
GAGAACCCGTGATAAGAGATGAGGATGGTCTTTGAGCAATCATTGTATAGATATGATGGAAAGAGATGCAAACATCCTACAGACATGCTATATTCCTTATTTCACCATACCGTTGCATAGATTGTACAAGTAAATGCATGTAGAAATAGCTTTCCTTGAACTTTGTCAGGTAAATGCAAATATGGCACAAAATCTTTTCTCCAAAGAGTTAGATTCATATTTATATGAACTGCTTAACTCCAATTTCCTTGTTCAGTATTTCTTTGCCAGAAATAAAGTGGATTCCATCAACAAGCTGAGATATAAATCTTGAATGACTGAGACCTTTGGGAACTGGTTGGAATAATGGATTGAATGTCGTCTGTGTATGCAAAGTTGACAGAATCTGTCAATCTTTAGGAAAGCTTGGATGTGTGTGTGTTTATACACCTGTGTGTCTAAGGTGACTGTACTGTGAGAGTCCTTAGTTTAAGTGAGAGCTGATTTGCATCATTAATCTGGCCCCTCATTCTTACGGTGCCTAACAGATTTCAAGGCAACTGAGGGAACAGTCACACACTCCTTTTGGAAAGAGCTGGAGTAGTTTAAATAGCTTCTCCCATGAAGAAAGTGTTTGCTTCCGTAAAATAGTCATCTGGGTGAGTCTTCATGCACTGCAATGCCCAAATCTGCATTTTGGCTTACCTTTTGACTTAATTTCACTGCACTGGTGCAAGTAAGACACTTCTGACTTTTCATTTTGCCAGCTGAGTTTTGTGGTTTATAATTTCCAGCTCAGGATTAGTGATGACCAGCTGTAAGTGATAGCACAGTTAGTCACTCTTGTACGCCTGGAAAAGAAGTGTATCTCTGTCCTGAGCAAACGTGGGAATCAGAGATGCCTGGAGAACCTGCAAACTTCAGAGAGCTTTAAGAGGAAAGGATTTTCAGAAAAGTGTTCTTTCCATTGAGAAGATCTCAGCTGAGAATCTCCCCCACTTCCCAGATGAATGTATCCTGAAACAGAAAAGTGCGAATCATGCTGCTCACCTTAACAAGTATCCTCATCCCCTCTGCCTAGGGACAAGGATACTCAAGGACACTTGAGAGACTGCGACATGCACCAAGAACGGGCACTCTGAGCACGTGGCTTCACCGAGGTGTATAGATACCGCTACACCAGCATGCCCGTTGCAAGTCGAGCACGCTGAACAGCATGTGGCAGAAACCACCGTAGAGCTTCTTCAGGTACCGCAAAACCACTGGTTTCAGTTCGGAGACTGTCAGCAGCGCTCCTGCTCTTCTCTGGGCTCCTGCTCTTATGACCTGGAGGTAGACCCGTACTTTGCCAAAGGTCACCCCGGATTTTTTGTCCTGTTAGGGGAGCACAGGAGCCAATTCGGTCCTACCTAGCAAATCATGATTATCCCACCTTCCAGGACATAGTGCAAGAGACAGAGCAGGGATCTGGCTGCATTCCAGATCTGAGCGTGAAGGGAGCAGAGGAGGAGGAGGGCGAGTAACTCCTCCGCTATCTGTTCTGGCAGGGAACGCTTACCTGACAGAGACGCTCCGTTGCCTTCTTGCATACTGTAACTCCTTTCCCTCTCTCTTTAAGCCCCAACTGTGCTATCTGACCCAAGCCAGCCAGCTTTCCCTGTCCCTGATCTTCTGATGACTATTTGCTATTTGAACTCATCTAATAATCGATTATATTATCTTAAAATGGTGGATAGTTCTAGGCAGATGAAAAGCAAGTAGATATTTGTTACTGCTTTCATAGTTAGCATTCAAGGACAGCGTACTGCAAGTTATCACTGGAGCCCCTGCAAGGGCTTTTCTGAGAACTGGTGAGGCAGCTCCCTCCTTCCAAAGGAGAACATTTGTAGGGGAACTTTCGCATTCCCCAAATAAAAATAGAAGTCTTAAAGAATGCAAATAAATAATTTTATATCATTAACCTTATCTTTTTCTCCAGGTTTATTTTGCTGTAAAATTTCTCTGTAATTGGAGCTCCTTAATATCTTGCAGTCTATCACTCTCAAGTGAATTACTTAATTCATTGCAGCTTTTAACATTGAATTTCTTGCACAAAGGAGATGTTGGATGTATTGTCTTTTCTGTGTTATGTTATTTAGCTTTATGAATAAGTTGAAAGGTATAATGATCATCTTTGGTACCCTAGAAGAGAAGAAGAGTTCTGGGAGAAAGAAATAGAAAAGTTAAATTAATTTTTTTGCATTGCTAACAATTCATAATATGTTAATGAAAATATTCACATGCACCAGTGTCCTTAAACTTCAGGCTTGCAGATATTTCTTCTGTATTTATAATTCCAGAGCACATAAAATTATTATTGTACTGCAGTTTAATATCTGAACATTAGCACAAGCACAGGAAGTTTGTGGATTCTAGAGGAAAATCCTGATACATTTACTGTGTCTCAGTTCAACAACTTATACTGTCCCTCAGCTACTGGGTAGTTTCCCACAGCTGGTAGACAGCAAACCTAGACAGAACTCCATAAACATTGACCATTTATTTCATTGCAAAGTTAGCTTTTTTAGTTCAAATTGCAGATGAGATTGATTTGAACCAACCTGACAAAATTTGCAATGAAGTGAATTATGGGCTTTCATCTCTTCAGCCTCAAAGCTCATCTGTGAAAAGTGAACAGGTGGAAAAGAATAGCTCTTCTGGAATTAGTCCATTTCAATAAAATAGTTGGGTCTAAACTGTCCTACAGGAGTGTGCCAAGATCTTGGTCTCCCAGAGGATGAGTTAGCTCTTGGGTCCTTATGCTCGAGTGTCTTCTCCACAGATATGGAGTCAGACCATGCTACATGTCCCTCATTTTAGACCTGCCTCCAAAAATTTAAAATATATACTGGAACAGAAAGCAAACCAAAATGTTGTGGTATATAGTTCCAAAAAGGGTTATTTTTATGTTTCAGTTTTCATTCTGAATGTACATTTTAAAGTGAACTAAGAATACTAAAGTTTTCAAAGCATTTCACTGGGCTTTAGTGGTCTAAATTTCCTGTACTCAGGAATAAGTATTGTACCTAGCTGCTTGGGTTTTGCTTTTTATTTAGCCCATTACTGGTTGCTTTCTAAACACCTATTTTTAGTGCTCGGTATCTGACTTGCTAAAGACAATGGCAAAGGTCTTCATGAATTTGCTGAACGCTGCAACCTTTTTAGGCTGTACGGAAACAATGTGGTCTATTAAAAAAAAGATATATTTGTACATCTTTTTAACCATTTTCAGTAAGAAAATAATGAGTTTCTAAATTAGAGCAAATACGTGAAACGATTCATAACTTGGATTTCACTAGTGCTCAGTTACACAAAGCATCTAAAAATTTAAAGCTAAGGGTTAAGACTGTAAGTTAAAGGAATAAGTTAACAATATGAAACGTCTTACCTGAAGGATATCAAACATCTAAAAAATCGCTGTTAGATAAATCAGAGAACTGACTGTTCTCTAACCTAGTGTGTTGGTATTCTCAAAGGAGGTAATCATTATGTAATTATTTTCTTGAGACAGACAGCATCATCAACTACTTTTTTATGGATTTTATGACATGCTAATTTCCCATCTGTCCCAAGTAATATAGACTCTACACTTTAGTTCATTCACTATAACTTAATAGCAAAATTGCCAGAACTAAATGTCTGTTCAGTCCTTCTGAAGGTTAGGTATAGATGAAAATGTTCATGTCGTTCGTACTGGAGGGAGCATTCCCTCTCAAAGATGTCTCTAGCATCAGTTATCAATGCCTTCACATTGACAGTCATCAACAAAAACCACTTTCTTGTTATGGAATTCCAGGCCCAGACGCATACAGGATTTGTAATACTTACCCACAGCAACTTCAGCAGGTGCAAACAGATGGCTGACATTTCTGTTAGGCCATAAAATGCAGAATACTACTGTCCTGCTACGCCTAACTGGAATCAATTAAGTATGAAGCAGGATATCAGGCTATGAATCACAAGTCATTTGTTTCCTGTAAATTGCATAGTTTGTTGGGGTTTTTTTTACTGCTTCATTTCATTGAAGCCCCAGGGATGGCAGGAAAAGCAGCAGAAGAGAGAGGTAGGTTCATACTTGAAGCAGTTTGAACTTAAGATCGAAAGTGGGCTTCCCTGTTAAAATCTCTGAGAATAAAGCTTGTTTTGGAGGTTACTGACATACCCCACCTCTGGTGTCATGTTCCTTCTTGTATGACCTCCTGAACTCCTTTCTAAAATAGGCTGGTTCAATTACTTATGCTGTGCTTATGTGGCTAAAACAGAACCAAAACAAGTAATGATAACCTTTCTTTAAATTGTTTTTCTGAGCTTGATCGTTTCACTAATGCGCTAAGAATAGTCGTATCAGGACAACTAATGGATGCAGAAATCTGCAGCAGAAGTAGCTTCAAGGGACATTTAGAGCTTTTTAGCTAGCTTTGGGAATTCAGAGTCTAATATTTAGATAGAACAAAATTGCTGTAAACAGAGGCAACTGAGTGGAAAAAGGACAGAGGGCAGAAAAAACTGAATGTGAAATGCAAAATTAAAACAAAGAGGCGAAGATTATTAAGAACCTAAAAAAATGCACTGGTTTTCTTCCTCGTTCTGATTTGTACAGTGAAATGTAAGAGGAAGGTGTAAATATGATAATAGAAATTTCATTTCACATCATGCTCCTGTTTTATGTCTTCAGTTTTCTCTGAGTCAATCACAGTCCTTTGCTAATTACTGCCACAAAGCTGAATAAATGGCAAAGGGAAATAAGCAACATTTGTGTATAGGGTGAGTGTAGTGACATTATCTCAAAAGAATAAGTTGATGTGACAATATTTTAAATATGAGCTGGCAACTGCTAGTGAGCTTGCACTGCCTGTTTTTAACCTTTAATTTGTGAGAATGCTGTGAATAAAGATTAACTTTCTTTACTTAATATTTATTTTTTCAGCGCCTTCAAATTGGAGCTGTCATCATTAATGTTTTGAAAAGTTGTCCAGTTTCCCAGGGCTTTTTGTAGGTTCCTGTTTGTCACCCGATTCACTCTTGGAGGACCAGTGCGGGTCTTTTCTCGTGTTACCCAAACAAGGAGGATTTCATAGTCTAGAGGTTTCAGAGTAAAACGAAAATTCACAGACGTTCATATTCGAGGACTTGTACACTATTCACATACCTTTCAGGTAGCCTTGAGCGACCTCAGGCTCTGGCCTCTATTAGTTAACCTCCAAAACACAAGTCATGGAAAGAACACATTGAATCCAGAGGAGGTGATCATATCCGTAAAAGTTGTTGCCGAGCTTAAATGTTCAGATCTATATTTGCCGAACTTCCTGAAAAGCAAAGAAATGATAGTAAGTATTCTCCTCTGCTTTCTCCACTCCTGACCTCCCTGTTCCTCAAACCGCAGGATTTATGGAGCTTGAGGAGTGTATCTATGATGTGAAAAACACAGGTTTAGTGGCTGAATGAATCTTTGCATCCTAAAATGAGAGCAGCTCAGCCCCGTAAGATGTAACAGTTCAGAGCTCTTTGGTTGTCTCAGTATCCCTTTAATAATCCTGCATTAACTTTGATGTATACTTTGCCATTCACTGGAGTAGGGAATAGAAGCCTGATCTGCCACCCACCCGCTTACTCATTTAACTAAGTATTATAATTTTCAGATTAATTATTAAATCTCATTGTTTTTCCCTAACTGCCTTGACTATCCAAGTGAGGAATGTTTTAAAATTTTATAATCAAGAGAGGAAATATTAAAAGTGAGCAAAAACCAGATTCATTCAAATTATCTTTTTGTTTTGAGCCAATCTGAAAAATCACTTACTTGCACAACCAAGAAATGTTTGCTTTCCCATGATTTCCTTACAAAACAAATAAAATATGACAAATACAAGTGAGTCTGTATAAGCAACTAGTTCAAATCAATATTCACAGAGAAAAAATGATGTTGTATGGTGTATGTGGATTGATGTCAGTTAAAACCAAGGAATCTTTACATACTCCCAAGTAAAAACACCACATATGGTTTCAGTATATAGTTTCTATGCTGTTAAAAAAAAAAAAATCCAACTTTTTCCTATCATCTGTTTTTTAGGAGAAGTAAGCTGTTGAACTTACATTTGTCAAAGCTAAATCCTGTGTTGGAAGCACACAATGAAAACATAAAATGAATTGCAAGAAATACATATAGAGACTGATAGTCTGCCTCTCATGAATACTTTTAAATATGTATTTCCATTTACTTTCTCCAAAGTTAGAAAGAGCAATAAAAATAAAACAATGCATTTCTTGTTACTGGGTGGGCAGCTTTTGCAATGGAATTTGGAAGTAATTTATGTGATGAAACTGGCAAGATACACACCTGAGACAAGGTGGAGGCACTGGGGAGCTTTGAAGGAAAGTTATATAAATGTGAACTAAGGATGAAAGAGGGGAAAAGGAAATGAAGCTAAAAAGATTTTAAATACCTGAGGGCAAGGTAAAAGGAAAGTAAAGGCCTTGAATTCATCGCTGTGTACTCTATTAGCAACAAAGGACGCAAGTAATATGATCAGAGTGAGTTTTCTTTTCTAAAACCAAAAGAAAATATCAATGTAAATTTGTTTCTGGCAGAGAAAACATGCTCATAAGATAGAGGTTCTTTTCCATCACTCATTTTTGAATGCCAGCGTTCAAATAGTTAGGAAATTTAATAGGACAAGATGTCTTATTTGTGAGTTCCTCTAGGCAAGAGATGGATTCTGCAGAGAAAATGCTACTTTACTTTCACGTGGTGGAGCTAACTTTTAACTCTCCAAAAAGAGACCATGGGATATTCATGGAAAGTATCCATACAGTGTCCCCAAGCATTTGCCTTTTTTGTATCTGTGCTTCTACCTTCGGTTTTTTTGCTTACTGTTGTTGATGTGCAATCTCAACTTGCTTCTTTGCTATGTTAAGGTTGGTGGCATTGTTGTGCCACCTTCCTTGGATATTTGCTGCACCTTTTACTGGCAACAAGATGAATAGGAATTATAATTCTGACATTAATTAGCTGAGAATCTGTAGATCATTGGAGAGGGGAGAGAATATATTTCCAGAAAATACTTCAATGAGAGTGATTTTGAAAGCTCTTGTCATGGCTGTTTGATTTATACACTGAAAAAGAAGAAGGTAGCTAGGTCATCTGAACATTTCAGAAGGTGGGAAAGCCATTATTAATAAAAGACTAGCTAGAGCGGCTAAGAAGCAGCGTGGTGGGTACAGCAGAATGGAGGGAGTTGGTGGAGGGTCGTTTTATCACTTTGGCAGAGCACTGACTGTGCTCTAGAGATACTGACAGAATCAGAAACCTCCTAGAGCAACTCTTTGCTACAAATGAGTACATAATAAGCTACCATCCGTGAGACGTGTTAAAATTCTGATGAAAAGCGCAATGATGTGGTTATTTATACCCTAATTTCACAAGAGGAAGTGGAGATATTTAGGAATGATTACTAAGTCAAATACTCTGATTCTCACAAAAGGCTTCTAATTTGTCCTGACTTGCCACAAAGTAGGGATAAATAAAATCAAGAAATTAAAGAATGTCACATCCTTTCAGAGTGAGAGAAAGGAAATAAGCGGAAAGTAGAATTGGATTGGCCACAGGTAGTATGCTGTCTTTCATGAGAGTGGAAGTGGACCTCACGGGCATCTCGGTTCTTTGGAAAAGAGTCAGCTTGGCTATGTGCTGGACACTTAATCCAACGACTACTTTGATTTAGATTACTAAATGCTTGAGACTTGAAGTCTCAAAAATGAAGTTGCAGAAACCCTGACGTAAATCTGAAAGAACAATACATTTCTAATGGGAGTAACAGATTTCAATTCTGTCAATACTGAAGGAAAAGTGAGATCTAAATGCTACTTGTGAGATTAATAAGAAAACTCTCAGGTGTCAGCAAATGCATTAGGGAGAAAGAAAAGAGCTAAAAAGAAGGAAAAAGCTCAGTCTGGATATTGGAGATGATTCAAGATGGAAGGAAAGCAGGACTAGAGGCTAAATCAAAGAGAGTTTAACAATCCAAACTTAACTAGCTACGAATGAGTACAGCAGATTGCCTGAGTAGAGGAGAAATTAGAAGACAACAACAGAGACTGAAGGAAGATGTTTGATGTCACCAAGAGCAAAAAAAGGCTGAGATCCTGACATGCAGAAAAGCGAGTGCCAGATAGATGAAAGAATTTGGTGAAGCACATACGAAAATAAAGAACTGTTAAAAGGTATTTGTTCCAAATGTAAAAGAGAACTATCTCCACTAAAACTCAACCATCTCTACTCAAAATTAAAAGGGAAAAGGATTAGAAAAGTAGCAAGTCCAAGTAATGTACCAGTAACGTTTCCTAAGTGGGCGAAGAGGTTGTTTCTGGCTCTATTGAAACTTGACAATGCACACTATTTTTGTGTACAGTTCATAAAAAAATTATTTTACTTGACATGTTCAGCTGAGTAGTATAGACCTATGATTTTTCCTCTTCTAGGAAATATCACTGTATTGCACAGTGTAAAATTAAGAAAGAAATATCATAGCATTGCCTTAAGAATTAAGTCAATATATGTAACAAAATATCAAAACATTAGTAAGAACTCAAGTTTAGCTTTAGTCACACTAGTGAAAAAGACAGTGAGCAGAATGACTTTAGATGTGGGAAAGGAGACGTGAACCACGATCATGACAGGTAGAGATTAGACAGCTAGACCAACCATAAACAATTCTTAGCTATATTTGTTCCTTTAGATAGGATAAAACAACTTTCATTAGAAGTAACCACATTTACTTTGGGTTTATAGATAGTAAATTAGTAATATATACTAATATGCTAATATGTCCTAATATGCTACCATTCAAATAGCAGCTCATTCACCTTGCTGTCTGCAGCTAAATCTCATCCCTTGCTTTAATTCATCATTTGCCACATATTACTGCATCAGACACTGTAATAATACCCAAATGTTTGGTAGATTCTGTTTAACATTAATGCAGAATTTCTGGGTTCTTATATGTTTCTTCCCCCCCCCCCCTTTCCTGTATGTTTGCAATGATTAATTCCTCCTAAATCTACTCTAATGCTTTACAGTTTTTACATGGACATTAGACTTACAGGCCGTAGTTACCATGAGCTTTAGTCCTCTTTCTGAACATAGGCAGTACTGCTGTGATTCTTTAATGACTTGGTAGATTTGCTTGAAATCCGCTCACTGGTCCTATTGCACCACTTCTCTCAGAATTGTTGGCTTGACGTTTTCTCATTCCTTTACCTCAGTGCATTCAACTACTTACATTATTATTCTTTTTATCATGGTAATTTCCATTTCTGTAATTTTGTTCCCACTGTCTCTCATGCTCCCATCGCTAGCTCAGTAGTCCACACTGACAACTGAGGCAACATAGTCACTAATTTCTAGAGTACACAGACCTTGCTGCAAAGATATTGATATCAGAAGGTCCAGTTTTATATGTTATCCCTCTTTGCCTCTTACAGTCTTTCATACCATTAGCCTACAATAAATTCTGCACCACCACTTTGTTGTTTAGTTTCTCTGTGCAGGGCACATAGTTCAGTACCTTCACTTCATTGGTACTCATCCTCCAGCGTGTCTCTGGTCACTCTATTACTTCCAGCCTGACGCATTTCAACATTAATTCTGTTTCTTTGTTTTCCTCCCTAGGTACCTGGAATTTCTATACAAACATTACTAACTTGTTTATATTATGATGGCTTTTCTTTCTCTGTTTCATTAAGAATACGTTTTCTAGCTTTCGGTGATGACATACGCACCATTTTCTGTGACAAGGGGAAATAACAGGGATCTGGGGAGGCACATTGCTTTGCTATCAGTTTGCCTAATCTGTTGTCAGTGTCAACAACAACCTCCAGTTTCTCTAGCCCACAGTTGTGTTGCAAGTTGAATCTACGTGATTTCTGCTGGCAAAGTCTTCAGAGCAGGTGATTTGACTCTATGATTTTTGCCAAGACATTTTAAAAGATTTTTTTTCCCCCTTCAATGTAAGAAGAATTATCTAATGGTTTCTGTTAGTGCTCATTTTCAAATTATGGACTACATTTTGATTCAATCTGTGTCAAAGTATGTTTATTTGACATTAAATAATGCTTTACACTTTAGTAGTATCTTCTGCTTGAGCAAGCCAACTTACTTTACAAATATTCATTAAGCTTCCCAATGCTCTTTCTGATAGCAAAATGTAATTATTTCAGTTAGCACACAGGTTAAAGCAGACACATAGAGAAGCCACAGAAGAGCTGTGTCTAAAATTCAGTCCTCTGATTTAGCTGAAGGAAATTATTTGCTCCCTGGTTTAACTTGGCATAGCTGGGTTAATGTTCCTCCAGTCGACGTCAGTGTCGGTGCTTGGGTTACCTGCCGAGGTGAATTTCATATTAAAGGATTTATAAGTAAATTATTCCTGTAGGGTTTTCTAAGCTTTCTCTTAAGATCAGATTTATTCACTATCCATATTCGAGCACTACTGTCTTTATTAGATGGTTTTGTCCTCACTCCTAGGAAACAGTACCAAAACCTGGAGGTTTCCAAGGACTCTGGACGTACACATTTGAGCTATAAATATATAAAGGGAAAATGAGGGCCAGCAATCGTTCTTTCTCTTAGGCTCGTTCTTCACCTCACAATTGTAATCCAGAAACTAATCTAAAAACCAAATGAAATGTTAGAGGAAATTATAAAATTTGGATAATCAACACATGGAATTCTGTATACAATATCAAATGAGCAAACTGTCTGCTGTGTGTAATAGTCTCTTCCTCCCTATACCCATACAAGGCTCTGCTTCTGTGAACTGGCAGATAAACAAACAAACCTTCCCGTACCCATAACCCTGTTCTCAGGCATCTTCTAACGATGAAAAGCTTTAACTTGTTAACTGCTTAATTATCCCAATGGAAGTCTGTATAAGCCAAAATAATAGATTGCAGACTTTCATGCGTGGGTTTTTTTTTCTTCTTTTAATTGAGTTTTTGGGAGGTAAAAGTGGTAAAGTTGATATATTCAAAATACACCTGTGATGACATATCCTGGAATGAAAAAAAGAGAAGCATAAAAATCCCACCATGCTGATAGTAGTGTACACCAGGTAAAACACATTAATGTACTTTGATGATTATGCTGAGACAAATAAGAGGGAAAAATCTCAGTCAAGTCATTTTTAAAAAAGATAGGAGTAAAGGGTTTTGGTCTGTGGAAAACTTAGATGAGAGCACCTAGTGAGCTTCGTTACCTTTAGATTTATGCAGATGGTGAGTGGGTTTATTTCAGAGTGAAGTTTTGGACTTACATGCCAGAAGTTCTCATACATCCTGGTTTTGGCACTTAGGAGCTTTTTTAGGATATAGCCCTTATGGCAGGAATATAAAATTCTTACTTGTGTTGCATTGCAAACTATTGCACCAGACTTTCACCTTTTTCTACTTTCTACATAATGTGAGCAATTTCACTAATTTAATGGTATATTGCAGTGCTTTCCTGTTGTTGGATAGCTACCTTCTGCCATTTGTAGTCTTAATGAACTTAGATCTAATATTTCGGAGTGAGGAACTGCTCAGTGTGAGTAGGACCATTACAAGATCGTTCATACAGTGCGTAAGTCATCAGAGTATTTTGAAAAATCATGTAAGCAGCTCCACACTTATGTAAAAAAAACCAACATAGAAATGTTTTGTATCTATTAATTCTTTTTCTTACTAAGGAGTCACCCTTTGCCTATTTATTAATTTTTGGTTTACTCTGAGGCATTTGGTTTTGTCTGTTCTAGTTCAATTGCTTGGGAAATAACTTCATAACCATTTTCTGCAGAAAAATAATTACTAGTAAGAAACACAATAAGAGATTACATGTGGAAACATACACACATATTTTCTACCCATGTTTAAGTCTCCTGTGTCTCTGCAGAGAGTGTCACCTACATCTGATTAAGGAGGCTTATTTGTCTCGCATCTTGTCTCGCACTTCAAGTTTGCAATCAGTCCATAGTTAGTGGGCAATCTACTCTGTTGATAATCAGCGGAGGAAGAAGGCTACATACTGAGAATTGGTTTCCCCTTCAGAATTGTCTTTTAGTTGAAGATGGATTTACCATCAACAGCCTTTTGGTACAGCTAAAATAGTAAAATAGATGTCTGTGCTTCATTACAGTGCCTTTAATATCTCTTCAGAATCTCTGTAATTTAAGCTAATATTAATCTAGCTTGGTGGTGTATTTCTTTAAACACCTATTTACGTGTTTTCACCTGGTATTATTGATCTCAGTGCTTCCATTTCATGGGTGTTGATAAATAGATACAGAAGAAATTTGTCCTTTCAGTTTGTATACCATGAGTGGGTCATCAAGAAGTCCATAGCATTAATAATACGATCACATCCCACAAAGCACAGTATTGCTTTCTTCAGTGTTCCATAATTTGGATGCATTTGGATATTGATGTATTTGCTCATCTTGAATTATAAAAATAATAAATACTGTGAAATCTTCAGCTGATAGTCTGTGAACCTGAAAATAAAAAGAGAGGCTTTGTTTTACATATGGTATATTTCTGTTGTTTGGATGGTTTTCCAGATAACCATCTGTAACAGAGAAAGGATGGCAAGAAAACTGATTCCTCATACTTGGTTGCCAAGATTCATGAATATCTGCTTAGTATGGCACGTTGCCTAATCAGAGCCTGGTTAGACTCTCTGTCACAGGTTTCAAACAATAATGTGTTTAGAGCCTGCCTTTGGGCAAGCCCTTTGGCATCAGTCTAACAAATTTCTGCACATATGATTAAACTTTGTGCAGAACCGTATCTGCTAAAAAGAAAGAAAGAAAGAAACAAAGTAAGGAAGCAGGTGAGGGAAAGAGGAAGGACTAATAAGACAATGTAGGAGAACACAAAGCCAATTCTGACTGCCAGCAAAAGCATACTGCCTCCGGTCAGTTGAAACCTAGGGAGATTATTTGGGCCAGAATAGAAAAGTGTGAGTAACAGGTGATAATAAACAATAGCACCAAGAGAGACCAAAATCAATCACCTAGACTTAAGGCACATGTTACCTTAAGAGGTCAATAAGGTACTCCAGAGGCTTGATCCAAACTCTGCTAAAATCAGTGTGAAGGCTTGCCGATAGCTTCAGCAGACTTCAAGTTCCCTAGTACCTTCTACACAAAAAGAATTCTCTCTGTAGTTGTATCTGATCCGGAAGAACATGTATCACAACAGCAGGAGTAAAATCAAAGTGATCTAGCAAAGATCTAATATGGCCAAAAAAAAAAAGATTAACCAAAATACAATGGAAATAAACAAATGAGCTCTCTATTTCAAAACAGAAGTTTGGTTTAAGCCTAAGTAAGTATACTGATCATGAAGAAATGATTCTTCATTTTTTCACTTCAATTGTGGTCCTTTTTAACAAATCTCCTCTCCAGTTGTCTATAGGTAGAGGTCTCCTTGATCTTCTTAAGGAGATTAATTGAGTGAAATTGGTATGGCCTTTGTGAGAGAGATACTTGGTAATAATTGCTATTTCTGTAGATATTATTTTTGCTATATATAATAGTATATAATTCCTGTTACGTAATAGCAAATAAAAATAGTACTATATTAGCACTGTTTTGATACTATGATGGGAAAATCATGCTGTGCATCCTTTCAATTAAGGTGATTATTTTATTTTGCTAAATGAAGAACATTTCCATAGAAAATACAAAATGAAGGCTGAATGGGAAAAAAGATAGAAAAATTCACATACCAAAAATCTCAACTCTGCATTCCGAAGATGTAAAATCCGAATGCGGAACATGCTATAGTCTGACAGACTTTCTATAATGTTTGCTATGTCTTATTTTCTCTGAATTTATCCCAAACAGCTTTCGGAACTTATGCTAGAACTCACATATTTTCATTTAAGGGGGCTGATTCCTTGTGACTATGCTGCAACCTCTCCTATATTGCTTTTCCAGCAATTTCACTCCTGACTTGTGCAAGAATCAGAATTAATATTATACAGTGGATTATCAAAGAGGTAAAGCGGCAGTGAGCCACCTCAACTTTCTAGGATGACTCTGTATGTCTGAAACACCCAAGCTTTCTATTGTGCTCAGGATCCCACAACAACAAAAAAACCCAACAAAAACCTAAGCGGACCAACAGCATAAGGTCAGTTTTTCCTCCTTACTGGCTTCAAAGCACCACCTTTGACACCTTTCGTCACCTTGTGACATCATTGAAGCAATTAAAAATCGCTATCTGACAATATTTGATCGTTTACTCCTTTTGATCAGTCCTCAGGTGTGGATGATTGTCTCTGACCTTCAACATCCATTCCTTTTATCTCCATTTGAGTGCATAAGAACACTCCTGTAGTTAGCCTGTCCTAACACTTAAAACTATACTTCACTTGTAGTAAACAATGATGAAAAATCACTAAAGCAGTCCTTTTGTTCACTGTGGTGACATTTCCTCTAATTAAATTTTCATCTCTGAAGGTATTTGGGCCTCTGTAGTCCATCTGGGATATGTTTGCCCTCAGCATTGCCTCAGGCCAAATGTATTTTTGTTGATACGCTGAACAGCATGCTATCCTCGGTGACTGTGGGTATTCCCCACTGGTGGTTTATTTAGAAGATTATTCTACCAGTTTCAAAGTACTTTTTCCGAAGTCTTTTTTTTTCCCCACTTTTTTTTTATTGAAAGAGAAAGAAGCACTGAGTACCCTCCCGATGCCCTCTCTTCTATGAATCAATGTGATTTTTATGTTCTTTTCAAGGAGGATTTTCAACAGGCTATATGTAGACATATGATGTGATAGTGGGGACTGCGCTTCCACAGAGGTCAAGAGCCACTTGAGGGACTTTCTCTTCATAATACTTTTCAATGGTTTGAGCATCAACCTCAATTAAACTGATTAGGGGGAACTGATTTGGGAAGGGAATTCTGACTCACAATACAAAGAATAATAAAATATTACATGTAGAAAGAGGCTTTACAGGCATTATTTTATTACTCCACGGTAGGACGTGTCTGGCAGTAAAAAATGGTTTGCATCTCTTTTTACAATTCCTATACCACCTCTCTCAGCACGTGTCTCAGCAGTCAAATTGCAAAAGGTCATTTTTGCACACATGCAGAAACTACTACAGTGAAAGATATAGTTTATTGACTTAAAAAGAGAAAGGCATGGATCACTGCAAAATGTAATGGAAGTGTTTTCTCATTTCCATTCAGATAATAGAGGCCAATGGGACGAATGTCTCCATATTGGCTATGCATCATAGATGCTTTTCTAATTCTTTTGAGATAATGGAGTCTCATCCCAAAGAAAAAGACTGCATGAGTTCTTTTAGTAAAACTGTTGATTTGACTGTATTACAGCTCTGATATAATTTAGGAATATCATATTTCAGTAAAAGCTGAGGTTACATTTTCAAGGGAATCTGATTATTCAGTAATTAACATTCTGAAACAATTTTATCATACTGAGAGACCTGGGCAAAGGTAGCAGTCTTCATTACCAGAAACTATCACTTTGCAAATTACTTCTCAAACTTCTTATAAACCTACATGGTCTCTTTTTTTTCCCGCTAACTTTTGCACTGAAGTAAACGGAAGGGCAGCTTGCTGAAAGAAAGGAAAGGACGTGGAGAAAAACAGAAACAAGCCACCTGTGGATTAATGCCATTTTTGTGGTAAAAATTCACTAATTTTAAATAAAATCATGCTGTTTGGAAAGCAATATTATGCCTTTCAAAGTTGTACAGTTTGAAATTTCCTTGCTTCATAAGTCAAAACTGGTAACTCATAAGGAGTTGCTTTCTTTACTAGGTTAAAAATATTGGAATATCACAATAGCAATAAGAGGTCATTTAAGAGACGGTGAATGGTTCGGCTGTCCCTGTTACTTGGATTGCATGTATCTCACTGTTGCGCACCCCAGTGAGGTGTACTGTCATTTCCACATTTGCAAACGGAGTGAAAAATTGGGATGTAGAAGTGACAAATTGGGACAATGACAGTGTTTTATGCTGACTTTGCACAGATGCAAATGAAACAAAGAAAAAAGAAAGATAGATAGTAGAGAGCAGGACCTGTATTGTTCTGGTTTTAAGGTTTCAGTCTTTGCTTTTGGGCTACAACGCTCACTTCTCTATGACGCTTGTATAAATGCAGAATTCCTCTTAGGATAGCATTACTGTGGATCAACTTCAATACGAAATCAAAGCCTGGCAATGGCAGGCAAACCCCCTGACTGACCACATTCATGCCAAAAACCTTGAAAAGCTAGGGATATTTTCCGGAAGAAAAGTAGCTTACTTCTAAGGAAATGCTGTGAAATTATTGCAATGACTGCCTTGGTATTTTTGGATAAATTCTGTTAAGGGTTGAAATACCATCTTGGTAAGTTCTGAGAAGTTGTACGTTATCCTTTAGGCTTTTCTAAAACTTCACATGAATCTCTCGTTACACTTTCTATCTCCGAAATGCTCAGTTATGCAAGAAGCAGTGAAATTACATTCTAGAATATGTACAGATATTTATTTGGTCCTGGAACTTTTTCCTTTTTAGAGTTTTGTATAGCTCAAGGTACTCAGACTAAACAAGAAAAAGGTGTATTCTATTACGGCATTTGTTGATTTTCTTCTTAAAAGTGCATTAGTATACACTTTCATTCTATACTTGGAAACTACTGTTTTACCCACCCCACACGATAAAACATAAATCTCAAAGGACAAATCTGCAGAGAAGGATGTCTCAGGGCTTCCTTCTTGCAAGTGAAAAGGATGGAAATTTTTCTCCAGCAAACATGGAAATATACACAGCAGAAATCTAGCATTAGACAGGAAAAGAACAGTTGCAAGAGGAATATAAACCCAAATTGCATTATGAACTTATTTGAACTTTAAAGAATAGCAGTAGCTGTACCTCACAAGTAAAAACTATCTGTCAGCACTGTTAGGCTTAATATTTTATCTGGGGAGTTCAACCTACCTTTTAGGTATCAAGGGGGCAGTCTGTACTGACAACAAACCCCCTCCAGTTCCCTAACCAGAGTCCAAGCTCACGTCTCTTTGCTTATAAAATGAGCAAATTTACATGTATTTAAAAAATCATATAAAAGTTCTTAATGCCTTTCTAGCAGTAATTTCTTATGCCATGTAATCTCATCTTGAGGCAAAATATTTGGTCAGATAAAAAATACTAGCAAACCAGAAGAGACTTGCATAAAAAGCGAAGAAAAAGTATTTTATGACTTAAAAACTAAATGTTACATTCAGGCAGTTTCTCCACCTCTTCTAAAAGACTCTTCTAATAAGGATGCCAATTTGATTTTGTAGAAAAGCCTTGGGGAAATCCAAGTACCTTAGGAATCTACATAAGAAGATACCTCATCCTTCTGGAAACTTGTCAAAAAAGGGTAGGACAAAGGCCTTTTTTTTACTGGCTCGACGCAGTCCAGGTAGAAATGCACCTGGCACTGGATGCAGACAACAGCTGTCTCACCAGCATCCATAATCTGTACTGGTAGCTTCCTGGCTGTACCTGTGTGCCCTGAATGCAAAAAGCATCTGTTTCACATTTATTCATTTACTCAGATGGCATTATCTACATTACTTGCTACCTTTGGACACAAGACTCTCATTTATAATTCATAGTACACAGATGCTTACAGAGAGTAGAAGCTTTGGCTACATTACCTGTCACTCTTAGTATATTTTGTATTCATGGTGGGTAAATATACAAGTATAAAGCTGCCATATTGTGTATGACTATCTATAATGCATTAGCAAACAGTTGTTTGATCATTTATACTGTCATTCTTTGTGGTTGAAATGATGTTAGAATGAAAAATGGAACAAACTATGGGTTCACTCGCCCTGTTTTTCTTCTCTTCTCTCTCTCTTTTTGTGTGGTGTTGGTCCTTTCTAATTTTTTTGGAAAACGAAGGTGATTTTGTCTTGTTTTGTTTCTCCTGCTCTTCTCTTTGTACGATTATCATGCAGTACTCGGTCAGCTATTCAGTAAGTTCACCAGTGCAGCTGGCTTCAGAAGAAGATCCTTCCTATTCTTTGCTTTCATAGGCTCATAAATCCAGCCTGCTGAGAATATTAAAAGGAGAAAAATACTCAGGCAGGAATAAAGCATATCAAAAAGAGAAAGTGAATGTAACTGGGGAAACATTTACTCAAGATTACATATTAAGCAATTTGCTCTTTAGTACTGAAGGAATATATAGAGAGAATATATTAACTGTACTTACCAAGAGCCCACTGCATCCATCAAATGCTGTTAAAAACGGCCATTTTTTAACAAGGAGAACATTCTGTATACCTTGTATTGTTTCTAAAAGCTATTTTTAGTGCAGTAAATATTAAAGAATGTCATTGTCCCTTGCATGAGCTCTCACTCATTTTTTAGGAGGGCAACTTTGCCAGAGATGCTTGACTTAAGAACCCATTAAAATGAAAATGTACTCAGGAGCCTTGCAGGAATACTGCTTGAAGACATGGGCGCCAAGCATGCTTGGCAGCCTGGAAAGCTTACAGAGCTCTCCTAACAGGAATGCCATCACATTAAAGAATTAGCATAGCCCCAGGCAACAGTCTGGTTTTTTTTTTTCAGTAGACGTGAATGACATTTTGTATCTGAGGCACACTTTTATATATTCCTTATCTGCACGTAAGTTTTTTATGACCACATTAAAAAGCAAAAGGTTGGTTTGTTCCTGTTGACATTTGTTCCTATTCCTCTCTCTCACTGGGCACTACATCTCAAATAAAGCTCTGATGTTCATCTCTCCTTCCACAACTTTCTCACTCTCTCCAAATATTACTACTGCCTCCTTCTCAGACTCTTTTTCTGCTAGGCAGAACCTGTTCTGTCATTCTTTCTAATCTCTACCAGATGCCACAAATTCAGCAAAACTCCCACAAAAATCCCTGTAAAGTCTTTTACCTTCTCAGCAGTGCCTCCAAATTCACTCTTTGAAAATGCAGATAAAATGTATTAATAAATACAGAAAGAATCTGAAAACCTAAAGTGAACTTCTCTTTTCACTGACCCTAGTCCACAAGAATTGAAGTCGGGGAAAATTGGAGAAATAATCACTCAGCAACTTCATCAATCAAACCAGCAGCTTAGGCTGCTAATTATTCCCTGGCGGGCATACCTGAGAATTGAGAATTACAAATATTTGCCTCTTCTGACCACTCACCAAGGAAACTCAGGTTATTGATTCCACTACATGAAAATAATCCACCTAAATCTCGGTTTCTTTCTCTTGGGAAATCTTGCATAAAGTTCTCTGAAAAAGAACGTATAACCAAAAAATATAGTTGCTGACATCTAAGCTTCATAATATCCTAATGGAATCCATTTTTTCCGATTGCTTTGTGTCTTTGCAACATAGAAAAAAACCTGTCCTTTTCTCCACATTAGTCGAAAACTCTGTATAGAAGCAGCTTGTATCTTTGTTCACTAGGCTGCACAAAGCCCCAAAATGAGCAGTGGGGAGGCCGGCTCAGTAAGCTGCAGTCGTTTCTGGCTTCCTACATACATGTGGTAGAGTTTGCAATTGCTCCATCCATCAGGCTGCTGCAAATTGTCCTTTCAGTCTTTATTAATCACAGTCAGCAGACTAATCTCACTGCTCCGATGGTGTTCATGTGGGGCGAGAACACAGTCATGACCTGGGTTTGGTGGCTTGTTTCTCAATGAAAATCAGGAACAAGTAGTGCCTAAACTCTCCGGTGCCTGGGGATAGTTACTGGAAGTGTTTTGCAGAGAGAGATATGCCAGGAGAAGAAGGAGGTATCCTGTTTCCATGCAGGAGCTTCCTACAATTTGTCCCTGACAAACTCCAGATATAGATTCCTGTTTTAGAGACTATGAACAGCTAAGAACAGAGAGTGAGCAAATCAGGTCAGAGAGCTGCTAAGCCATTTTGGGTGAGATCTCAAAAAGTGTGATTTTTAGGGTAGCTTGGTAATTTCATGTAGGGATCAAGTATTCTCTCTCTGACTTTAGTCCACAATTCAAAATTTTATTTGATTTCTATGTTATACTTCAGGATATACTCCCAATTTTTTACCAAACTATGTTCCAATTTTCAGCAATTGCATCCTAGATATCTGAAGCTTATTGCTGAGTGACTTTGGAAAGTTCCTATCAATGTTATCATCATTAATTTCTCCTTTAAAGCATGTGGGAAAACTTCACTGCTAGTCCCTAAATATATCTGTGCAGGAGGTATTTTTTTCCCCGATGGCAATGGACGCTTGCTGAACACTCAGAATCTGGTAACATAACTTTTGTGGCACAGAGCCCGAGAATCCTCATACATCACTGCAATCTTCAGCTTAAATCCATAAACATTCAGTAAAGAGAGTTACAACAGATTTTCACACTTTCGTAAAAAATGCACTGCACAATTTTGATTTTTTTTTTTTAGGAAAGCCCTCATTGCCTCACTATTCTAAGGCCACTTTGGTACAAGGATTTGTTATCTTGGCTGACAACTGCACTGAAGCCTATAATCAGAATCTCCTTCTTTCGCTCTAACAAGCAAATTCCCTGTTTTCTGAGAATCCTCTCTAGGAAGGCAGTGCTGAATGTGTATCAGACTTGAAAAGAAAGCCTATCTACACTGCCATTTTCGCTTTTTATTTTTCTAATTTGCAACTCCGCTCACGTCCAGCTCGAAGCAGCAATTCTGCGTTGAAAATGCTGCAGCTGGTTTCCTCCAGTGCTCCCCCTATTCATAGCAAGGGAGGCAGTGGTGGGCTTACGCAAGATTGGTTTAAATGGGAAATCAATACTGGTTCCTCAGTTCCTACAAAAGAGCTGAACTGGCCTGGATTGGCTCCAAGGAGAAAAAAGGAGTTGAGTGGAAAAAACTGGATGCCAGTGGGATAGGTACTCTGCTGCATGCGAGGCTGTTTGGGTCTCTGCCACTGAACCCATCACAGGAAGTCTGAGATAACCTGGCTTACCTCCTACCATCTGTTTTTGAATGGACAATAAATATTGGAAAAATAAAAGTTGGAGGCTTTTTTTCCCTAGGCATATATTAGCTTATAAATACGTAAATGTTTCTGTTCAGCATCAGTAGGAATTTGTACCTTGTACCGTACTAACCAGTTACAAAAGGGACTGAAAACTTGTTCTGCAGATGAAAAGTGGAATCATTGGTGTGATTCCTTGTTCTACAGGAAAGGAGAAATATGTGATCTAATTAGCAATTCCATCAGACATTGCTCAGTGATTGGAACTTAGTTTCACAGGGTCTCACTTGACAAGACTTTCTATTTAATCTCTTGTATTTAAATTTTCTGTGGAATAAATCTCAATAAAATTCACATTTCTGAAATCTGTGCCTGTGTGCCATTTTATTTAAATCAACTTAAAAGAAAAAACAACAACGATGATGAAAACACTGTAATAACATAATTGTTGTGTTTTGCTGGATGGTCAGTCCATTAGTTGGCTGTTCCTTAACCTCTACTAGTACTGCGCAGAATGCAGAGACGTATGTTATGAACTGCCTTTAGACTTTCTGTCATTATCTAGCAACACACAAAACGTGGAAGAAAGATGTTTTTACTGAAGGTCCTTCCTGCATTGAATTCAGATTTTTGGGGAACCTGCTGTTCCCCAAGTAGTCCCAGAGCCAGAGAGGCAAAGGGTGAATCACAGGGGGAAACAGACAAGGTACAAAAAGGACTTTTTATTTTGAATACCTTTGTGATTTGAGATTCACAAAGCTTTATAATACTGTTATAACCAGTAAAAATGACTGATGATTACAGGCAGGGAACTTTGGGAAGACAGCAAAAGAAATCTTTCAACGTCGGGCGCAATTGGATGTGTAACTGGAAGGCACCCCTGATTAAGTACAAGGAGGAAAGATGGGTTCTAAAACCAGGAAGGTAGCTGAGGAGAAAGACTATTTCATATTAAGATCACTGCCATCTGAAATACTTGATTAAAACACCAGCATCTCTACTGTTTAGACAAATGGAAAATACTTTTCTCCTAAGGTCTATAGTGAAATCTTACGAACAGTCGAATACTGCCTGAATGAAAGATTGTAAACTCTCTTGTTGCATTTTCAAGATCCCACTGCTCTAATACAGTAAAGATGGTTATTCATGCTATCCATTCTTACTCTTACACAGTTTATACAATTTTAATAGCTCTCCCAGCTTAGAGGTCTTAAGGTTTTGTCTGGTATGATAAAGATCTGCTTACAATACTAACAAAGCTAGCAGCAATGAAATCTCGAGACAAACGTGTATGCTTCATTTATGCAATTTGGTTTAGTGGTCATTGTGATTGCTCATGTGATCCAGGTGAATAACAATTATCTTTCTGTGTATTGACAATAGTATGATTATTAATGTCTTTACAGTATTTCCTGTACGAAAGCATGGGAATGCATACACTGTGAACTGTGGAAGGAATGGAGAAATGTGTTGATACTCAGGAAAAGGTAAGGCTTAAACAAAGGGGAAGGAGGAGGGGAAAAGAAGGGAAAGGACGGGTTTTATGTCTTAGAAAGCCATGTTTTGCCACCTTAAATCACAGGGAAAAGAGAAGAAAACAGTAATATATCAGCTCTGAATTTCTTTATCAGTCATCATACCTGAGAATTATTTGGTAATTCTACTCCAATTTTATCCTTAATTTCATGTTAACCCTTTTGTTTTGGGGCAGGCAGGACTATGTGCCTGAAGGTAGCATTTCATATTTGAAATTATACTGAAGTGTGTTGTCCACACCAGAAATTGAAAAAAATGTGTCTTCAGTTTCTAGATGGCAGTTCTCCAATGATCTTTCTCTGCATAATTCTTCCCAGATTAAAGCGATGATTTGCTACAGTGATTAAATGTGAGGGGAAAAAAAAGCATTCCAGACTTTTCCAAGTTGGGGTTCTGTGTTTCTTCTTACCTCTAAATGTGAAGTCTGTGTTGTTTCTTTCTGTATATTGACTGACATACGGGTTCACAGGTCCCTCATATATTTTAAAGGCTAAGCCAAAATCTTTTAAAGCACAACAGTGTCTTCATATTAGCAAAAACTCTGCAGTTCCCCTCAACTCCACCTATTCTACTCGCACATAGCTTCTTTTTGCTGACATCTGTTACAGAATTTTCACACTGATAATGAGCCTGGTCATGCTCCCTATGAAAACCACTCTGTCCAACAGTATAAGTATAGTTCATAGGTAAATACTAATATCACTGCATATGAAATTAGGTATATACATACCTACACATGCAAGATTTGTTCCACTGTTGGGTTCAGTATTCACTAGCTGCACGGTGAAGCTGGGTTGATACCCACAAAGTCTGAAATACAAGACAGTTTGTTAAATCATTGGATGGCTTATCTAGCTTAGCGTGTCAAAACCCATCACCAACAGGGTATACTTCTGTGCTGGATAAATAACACAGGGCATCTCCAGTCACACGTAACAAGTACTGCCTTTCTCAAGTAACTAGTAAGTGGGTTCAGATCTGTACTAGGCCTTATTTTTCTTAATGGTCACCACTATTAGACAGGTAAGCCATTCTGTGATAGTTGCAGCAGGTGTAGTGATGAATATTCTGTGCAGATGTTGTTTCTTCTTTGATGACTGCTAATAAAAATCTGTGTTCTATAGTCTTAAGGACTGTAATCAGAGCTTTTTTCAAACGGTAGTGTGCCTTCCATATGATCTGTCCTTTGAAATACATTTTTTACTCTGTTAGAATGTTAATCAGAGATCATTCTGAAATGAGAATTTTTTCTCTCCTCTTCCAATGCAGAGAAACCCTAGTGTCTTACCACAATGAAAAACGTTTTGTGCCACCTGGGTGCCTTCAGGATACTGTCCACCATTCAGAAGCCAGGCACTTTTCTCCTTACTTTCATGTTACTTCCTAATGTATAAGCACTGAACAGCGATGCAAAGTATTTTTTTTTCCTGTTTCCAGGTTTCACTTATTGATCCGAATCAGCAGCCATCATTACTTTGATCAGTTCCACTGTTCTTGCATTTCTTCATGTATTTCTTAATGGTTCAAAGAGATGCTTGGAAGAGTACTATAAAGCGAAATCTCAAGTCTTCATGTGGTCCTGTTTCTAATAAGTGAATCTTTAAAATCTCCACAACTATATGTGTTTGCCAGAGTTCCTGGTATAATCATGTGTTTATCCATTTTGCAGATTCTGCACATTTTTGCATTTATTATTACTACAATAAGTATTTATGGAGATGCGGTAAATTTGGCTAGCTTTGCATGTGTACACAAGCCTAATTCCTCTTGCCTTCTGTAGATAATTTACTCCTGCGTTCCTCCACCTGGTTCCATGTAGACTGTTAGGATCTCAGACCACACCAAAATTCACTATGTTTTAGAAATACTTGAATTGTTAAATGTAAGGCCTTAATTGAGGTATTCAGGTTCTAGATTGCTCTGGTGTTTTAATAACGTTACTTCTTTTGCTGGCATATCTTAAGATTTCATTTTTATTTACAAATAATTATCAGAAAACTGTGGCTGTCAATTAAATCTCTAAAAAATCTCAGGGAATATTAATTCAAACCTAATGGATACTGGCTGGTATGCAAGTGGAATTATGTTACGCAAGCTTCTATCTGAAACTTACTTGCTTTCCACTGGTTTACCTGGTCCAGATCCATGGCTGCCTACTTAGACGACTGAGGTACAAGTTTCTGATTTCCTAACGTTATTTGCATTCCTTACAGTTAGTCTGGTAGGTGAAGAAGGAGCCAAATGTTTACTTCACCAGAAGCTTCCTACACTTGAAAGCTTGATGGCTTGCTTTGTTCATTTCTTTCTTTCTAGCTTTTTTTGTGAACCCAAAGCTTCTACTATCTGTGGACAAAGGAAATCAGATTGTCCTTAATTCTGGGAATCAAAGGCTGCCATGGCTCACGGCTGCCAACCAGCTGGGCTTCCTCAGACTTTTCCCTCACAAAGAATTTTAAGGAGACTTATTTTCAAGCAGAAGTAAAGCAAAATGAAACATCAATTCCAAAAAAGTGTAATTGCCTGTCAGTTGAACAAATACACCTGGAAATACAGAAATATCTTTGTATTTTGGGAAGAGCAGGCAAGTGTTGTCCTCTAAGGTCAAGAATAGATACATGATCTGAAATGTCATTAGCACAAATTTTACACTATTTCAGGGTACAGATCAGGGTACACTCTGTTCAGTTATATTAATTTCACAAGTACACACATGCACCTTAAATCTCTAGCATTTCAATGACTGAAAAACAAAGAGGGAGATAAACATAAAAAAAATCAGTGAGTTTGAATATAAATCAACATTTTGAAAAGACCATGAACTATTTTTATATTTTAGACAGCAGAATACTTTCAGTCATCAAAGAGAATAAGAAAAGGCAAAGAAAAAAAAAAGTCACACTAAATAAAAAATATTCCTACAATGAAGAGAGAGAAACAAAGACAAGAATGACACAGAATGATAAGGACCTTGTGAAATCTCATACCATACTTATTACTTATAGATTGTATTTGCCACTTTCATATATTATGATGAGAAAAGCCATAGATAAAGATATAGCTTATAATCAGAGCACAAATGATTGCCATCTACTTTTAGGACAGGAAAAATAACGAAAATGATAGAGGAGAAATTTCATATAATATTAAAAACTGGACTATTGTTACTGCATTAATACAGTATGAAATGAAAGACTGTGATCTGACCCATGCGCTAGTGACTGGTAACTTTTGAAAGTGATGATGTGTTAGTAACATGGAGATTAAATTATGAATTTTCATTAAAGGTAGATGAACCTGAATGGGAAGTTCAGGGAATGTGGACCCAAACTGTTCTCTGGGAGTATGGTCCTCGGTCCTACAGGTCTCCCAGTGAGCAAGCAGCACAGCACAGGGGCTTTCCAATTTTGACGTTACAGAATTTGCCAATTACAGATTTGACTGATTCATGGGAAAAGACCCAAGCAATGCATGTGTCAAGGTGTGAAAGACTGCAGTTTTTGTGGGAAAATTTTCCTTTTTCTGTTCAGCAAAGTGGTGTAAACAATTTTTCTACTAGAGAACTGTTCTATAAACAATTTTGTTACCACGACTGGATTGTGCAGAACATCCTGGAAGGCGCTCTTTGTCTGTAAAAAATGCCTTCTGTCAGATTGGAAGATTCAGACTGTGGGTATAAAAGGAGCTGCTCTTTATCCCTCAATTTCTGTCTTACTGCCATTAGTTGTGATTCTGTTCGTAAGAGTTGCTGTTTAAGGCTTGCCACGCTTTGAGATATTTGCCATTAGGTTTTTTGGAAAGTGCAAGTTATGGAAATGCTTGTTCTGAGTTTCCATGGTTTGTATCACAAAGAACTGTGAAACTAAAGACAATGTCTGGTGAGTGGGAGGAGGGAAGGGGCTGAAATATAAAAACGTTTTTCTTCGCTAGCAGTGATGAACTCCTCTACAGATAGACACACACAACACGTGTATCAGTAACTACTAAAATCAAGCTGAGTGGTTTTGACTGATTAGATCTGTGCCGATTTTGACTTTTTCTATGTTTTAAATTGTAAGTGGTTGTCCTGTTTACATAAATACTGCAAAATCAGCCCATTAGATGGAAACTTAAGTTCCATTTACGAAGGATTTGATTATTTTGGTTTTTAAATTTATAAATCTCTCTCTTAACACTTTCAAACTAAGAACTAAGCAACAGATACGCAGACCCACTGATGCTCACTTCAGCAAACATCGTCTCGACTATAATCCTCAGTCAATGCTTTACCTTCTAGCCCTCGCTACTTGCCAGCGTGTGGATCTTGCCCTCAGTGGGCCTGATTACCAGTTAGGGAACAAGAAACATATGCTCCAAATCACAGTTCAGTTTACTGAAAATGTTTGAACACTGACAGCAAATACTAGTGTATCTACAAATGTGTGCATAAGGTTTTTCAAATCTCTCAGGACGTTAATTACCAGGTCTTCGGTCTACTTTAGAGCTAAACAGACATTGAATTGTCAGTGGATTTTGAACCATCTGTGAACTGTATCACCGAGAGTTTTCAAACTTTCAAATCAAGTATGAAACTTCACAAAAGACATAAATGCACTACTAAAGGATGAACATTTATTTGCCTCATGTGGCACGTATTATATGGGTGGGTGTGACAAAAAGCAGAAATTCATTTCACTCCCTTAAAGAGCATTCTGTGCAGGAGCAATGGCTCTGACGTGTGACTGAATGTGTTCTGCCCTCCCACTCTGTTTCTCTTCTCCGAGTAAGCAAAGAACAAACCCAGTATTTCCCTACAACAGAGATACTAGTTTATGTCCAAAGTACTATATTAAATATGGGAGATATGCTAATAAGTATGTAATTAGCAATGGCTGTAATATTAAAACATGTATGTTTTAGGAGCACTAAGAGGAGCATCTATCTATCTTCATAAAGTAAAATGAAAGTATTATTTCCACTAGAATAATGAAATCCATTATGGCTAAATAAAAAGGAAAGTAAAACACCATTATCAATGGAG
This sequence comes from Aviceda cuculoides, assembly GCA_035590195.1. NCBI lineage: Eukaryota > Metazoa > Chordata > Aves > Accipitriformes > Accipitridae > Aviceda > Aviceda cuculoides. The sequence goes on from JAVJGG010000007.1 coordinate 17,117,052, forward strand.
GTGGTAGGAAGCTTACATCTGCCCTTTGCTCTGACCCAGCTGTGGCCATCCCGGCCATCCCTTTTGCAGTACAGAGGCAACAGGGCCATCAAGGTAAGTGATATTTGGGTTACCTTTCCTTCAGGAAGACACTGATTTTTGTACTGAAGTCTTATGAGAAGGAATTATCACAGCTCTAGTTATTTTTTCCTAATGGTTAATTACACTCACTGATAAAGCACTTGACTGCATTTCTGGTATGAAATTGTCTGGCTTGAACTTACAGTTATTTAAGCTTCTAATGTGTGTGTCTACAGAAGAAACAGGCCACCTACAGATACCTGCTTTTCTTGCAAACATGTTGATACTCAGGTTCTTTACCAGCTCTTTTAACACCTAAGTCCACGTTGTGGACTCTGGTAACTTTTCAGACAACACTCCTCAGCTTTTCAAATTTGACTAAGTTTCTGTGCCATATGGCATGTATGATAAACTCTCCAAATGCTGATATGATTCCACAGCTAATGAGAAATTCAAAACCTAATCTAAAACAGAAGCTGTGAGGGTCTCTTAGAAGTATTTCCAAAGTGGACATTCCCCTGTCTGTCTCATCAGTATGGCCTGACAGAAGACAGCTGGCCTCAGAGAGACAGGAAAAAAGAGAATGTATTTGTGTCCCACACCATTTCAGATCCAGGGAATCTTATCACAGATGGAGATGCAGAAGATGGTCAGCCAGGGAATCCAAATTATGGTACTTATATACCTAGCAGTATGTGACTTCACAAACAGTCCCACTGAAATCATTGCTACAAGGAAATATTGATAATCTTTTACTTCCAGTAATAAAACCTTTAACACAGGTTAGGATCGCTGCATTTGGCTTTGACACCAACATGTTAACTCTCGTTGTGGACAGGGATGACTTTCTAGAAAAGTGTTGAATGGTCATGACGTATACAAAGAGAAAGTTGACTACTGTTTAAATGTGTTTAATGGGAAAAATGCTGTTTGACTATAAATTTTACCTGCTTCAAGAAATATTAGTCATAGCAAATTTCAGACTATTCAGTAACATTCAAGAATTTTTTTTGAAGTATTAGCATATTAACTTACTAAAGACTAAGTTTAATCAAAACATTTTTAACTCTTTTATTGCAGGTTTTTTACTTAGCAGGGCATGACTACATCAGTGTCATGTTTATTCCTTCACAAGTAGAAGAACTGCCGGTAAGCTCTGAGAACTCATTACACGCTTCTTAGTTCAGTGCTGAATTCCCAACACTGAAATGCTAGAAAACAAAACCCTTAAAAGCCCCCTGCATTCCAAGCCCTAAGCCAGTGGACTGACTGACGTTTTTAGCAATGATAATGGGCACAGAGTGAAGGGCTTAGATACAAAACTCGGTTATTTCAAGCTGCCTCAAAATTGTTCAAGGAACATCTGAAAATGAAACCATGGAGTGACAAGTGATATTTGAAAAGACAGGTAGGTATGAGGGCAGGCAGATCAGACTACATTTTCAAAGCCACATAGTGTCAGAGTTCCTGCTATTTTAAACGTTGGTGGAAATTGATTGTCCAAATGCTTTAATTTCTGGAAATTCCAGCCATTAGTTGTCAATATAGGACTAAACCACAGCTCAGTCTCCTCTCATGGATAGACTTCTTTCCTTATAACAGCAATTTTTCATGCACTAAGGGCATGGCTGGGAAATAATTTCAAACAGAGCTTAAAGATTTCTTCCTTTAAGACAGTTTTACTGTGTCTAGGATACTTCCATAAATTCTAACAGATTTGATATTTACATACAATATAAATTAGTTTTACTTTATCAAATTATGTATAACTCACATATTAAGCAGTTAGACGTAGGTCTTGTAGAATCATAGAACAGCTTGGGTTGGAAGGGACCTTTAAAAGTCATCTAGTCCAACCCCCCTGCAATAAGAAGTGACATCTTCAACTAGATCGGGATAGTAATGCTCAAAAGTAACATTACAGTAAGCAAACCATACAGATTTCATTTTCAGCTCTTCCTTGACCATCAGTTTTACCACATATTTTCAACTCCTACAGAAGTTTCTCAATAGGAATAGAACTTGTCTTACAGATATGATACACCTTCTTTCTAAAATAATGCTCTGAATTTTAGATAAAAGCTTTGCATTATAAATGTACAAAGCATTCTGCCAGGGAGTGTAATAAATCTGCCTTCAAATATCACTATGATGTATAATGTATAACAAAAAAGAATAGAACCATTTTAAAAGAAATAGGCACTTTTCTGTCTTTACTATCTTTACAATCTTTCCTAACACTTCAAAATGTGGATGGCCAGTTCCCAATCAGAACTAGAAAAATGGGTAAGCACTGCACTTAACTTCCTAACTTTAACAGGGATCTTTAAATAACAAAGATTAGCCACGCTTCAAAAAAAAAAAGAAATACTTTCTTTTTCCGAGTACAATGACTACACTCATTTCATGGTGAAGTAATCCCTTTATCTGATAGTTCATTCACTGCCATTCCTTTCAAAATGTCACACTTTCAAAATATAAGAAAACAAAAAACCTGAAGTGATCCCATGATGGCTTTCAGATACTATACTCCTGAGCTATCTTTTATCTTTTTTTCATACTTTACATGCAGGGCTTTTGTTTCTAAAGGTATTTTTAAGCAGGTTTAATTTTTCATGTTAGAAAAGCCATGTAATTAAAAAAATGGACCATAACCATCTTTTTTAATGTTGGAAAGCTGCATTTTACATTCAGCTCTGTCCCTCTACAAACAAGAGTTTAGGGAAGTACTGTATTAAAAGGAAGAGGGAAGGTTTTGCTTTCTTAATATAGTACAATTTTGTTTCCAGCAGCAAAATAAGATAGGATTTCAAAGGGAGTTTGAACAGGAACTAAGGGATCGAGGCAATCAAAGCTATTTAATTCCAGAGAAGTTGGAAATCAGCTCTGTCAGAATATTTTGTGTTATTATCTACACTGTTCTGATATAGAAATTCTAAGGCCATAAAATGTCACAGCCCATTGTTCCATTTTATGAAACAAAATAATTATTGATAAAAATGTACTTCTATCAAACATCCACTCTACTGAAAATTGGACACATTTAATGTAGACATACTCCTAGTACAACAAGAAGCTAGGAAACAATGATACAGAAAAATTACAGGCATGGTTTTGTAACCTTTATGTAAGTAATTCTTATGTGCACAAGCAGCCCTATTAATATTGATGGAATTACTCATGTGAATAACGACTACTGTGTAAGTCAGAGCTGCAGAATCAGATCATATATGACTTGCCCACATAGGGAATCTATCACAAAATAAAAAATAGCAGCAAGTTTACTGCTTATTCCTGTGCTTCACTTCCAGAATTAAAATTCTTGCCACAGTGATAAAATGCAGAAATAAGAAAAGGAAAAAAAGAATGTAAGAAAACATTCAAACTCAGGTCTTGAGTTCTTATTTGGAGGAGTCATCCCATTTTCTCTCATTGAAGCATTTTAATTAATAGAGAATAACAGATAATAAAATCTACAGAAGTTACTGAGATCTGAATGAAACGAATTCTTAACTGCATTTTATTTTGTCACCATTTTGTGTTGTTTCCCATTTTCCCTGTTAATATAATTAGTCACATGGATTTCCCCCTTTTAACATTGGTAGAGAGGAAAATGGAAAGAATTTGCTATTCTAATATAATATACAATTCATTGTATGCATTAAAATATACATGTCCTCTTCTTCAAAAGACAGTTTTTGAATGATTCATGAAAAAAAGTAATCTACATCAATAAAAAAACAGCTTTGTGAAATTCACAGGAAAACACATTTTAGAATGAGCAGAATGGCCAAAAGAACTGACATTTTCATTCTCTCCACCCCCCCCGCTTTTTTTCATTTTCTTCTGCTCTGCCCCCAACATTTCTGAGAGTATATACTAAATCTTTTATCTTTAATTTTATATTGTCTATATCTAATATGCATGCAAGTTCTGTGTGCATCATAATCCATAAAAATGTTATTTATAAAAATTGCAACACCAGCAACATACATCAAAGGTGGAACAGAAGTGATGAAGTAAATTTCCTACATGAAAATATGCAGGATTTCTACAACTATTAATTTGGCAAGAGAGGATAAACCAAGCCAACTACAGTCAGCTGACTTCCTCATCAAAATTGCCAAGTTGTGAAAGAAAAGCATGTGTTGTCCCATGTTGTCCTTCAGTTATTGTGAACGGTCCCAATATCCTTGGCTACTGACATAATTCATCAAAGAATGCAGTTGCTTCTGAGGAATACAGACTCTCCTATCACTACGGTTATTATTTCACCTTGTGAAAAACAGAAATTAAACCGCTGTCATCTACATTGACTATTACTTAATTTAGCCCTTGATGACCAGATACTGGCATATTATAAACCAGTGTTCTTTTCCTGCTTTTTGCTTCTTGTTTCATATGAATTTGTCAGTACGAAGCTTTGCTTTTACTGGAGTATCCTCTTACCAGAACAGGAACCATGACTACCCAAAGAAAATTTGGGCAAATCAGTGGAAACATTTGTATTGAAAGTAGTGGTAACAAAATCACCAGCTTTTCTGTGTGCGTGTAGAAAGAGTAAGTCAGCAGCTAATAAAAGAGACTGCAGATTAATATTACTTATTATCCACCGGCTTATTACTGATCTTCAAAATGTCTCTAAATCATACCGTTTATATTTCTTACGCAGAGCACATAAGGTAAACTCCTTAACAGGGGACTCTTAATCATGTACATGTTTGAGATGCCTGGAATAGTATCTATCTGATTGCATTCTATAGTCTAATTGTAGTCAACGGATGCCCTTAATAGCATTTGCCGACTGCTAATTTTGCCTTATGGTACTTTACTTGTAATCTTAGCAAACAAAATCAGTGACTCTTCCTGTTTAATTCTGAATAATGCTCTTTGCATAATATGTTTGGGGAAATTCATCACATGAATATTTCTTTGACTGAATACATTATCCTAAATAGATTAGAATATATATCTGTATTTGCTGTAAAAGTATAAGATACTTAAATAAAATGGGAGGCATCTAAAATATAAAAGGAATTTTTCACGTGCATATTTGTTGCATATTCTGTGCAAAAGGTTAGCATATTTATCACATAAATACTTTGCTCCTTTCCCTGATCAGAATGAGAGGTTGTAGAAATAGGGTTTGAGCATGTAAACTATTGTCTACATGAATTACTCTTAATACTATACATGCAAGAAGTCCCAAAGAGTGAAGATTTAAAAGATTAATTTCTTGGACTTGGAAGGTTTTTTATTGATATATTTTTGTGGTAGGTTAATTCAAGTCAGATTTACATCTCTTATATACTAGGACACTTTTCACACTTTGAGAGTATAGAGACCAGTATGTTATAATAAGCAAGGTGAAATGACCTTTCACAATGCACAAATGAAAATTAGAAACAAAATGGCCGATGGGTCTGGTCCTGATCGTGTACACCAGTGTTACAGCTCTGTAGCCCAAGTTTAATTAGCAGAGTTAATCATGATTGATCAGTCTCATGGAAAGGGGGGGTGTCACATTCTCTCTTGCGACGACTAAGTCTTGGAGCCAGTGAGATGGCAGAGATATGTGATCGGCTCCCTGATTTTAAGTCCAGGCCTGACTCCAATGAAATTGGAAGCCACTGCCAAGGAGCTTAGTGTTGTCAGGTCCTGGGCATTGTGCCACTGGAAAATAGCCACGTTAGATTTCTGTTCTGCTGTCCCAGCTCACCCCACGTGTTGGAAGGAGGCATGGAAATGCAGAGCCCAGCTGTAGTGCAGATGCATTAGCTCAGATGCATGCTCTCTGGAATACTTGTTTCTGGGTTATAGTACAAAGGGACCAAATCCCAGCTTCTGAATCTGTTATTCTAAAACAAGCTTATTAATGGAAAAGGAGAAGCAAAATGAGACAAAAACGGAAAGAAAGCAGGTGCTCAGAACTGTAGACACCCGAGCAAAAAATTCCCTGTGCAGTAAATGAAAGACGCAGTCTAATACAAAGGTCAATGCAGAGCTGGAGTAGGACCTAGGCGAACTGCTCCCGATCTGCTCCAGTTTATCATCACCATCAGAATCTTTCAGAAGTGATGGATGCAAGACACCCATTCCATCATGTGACACTTTTCTTGATACCTGTATTTCTTCTTACCTAGAACTGGTAAAAGAAGTTGACAGCCCAATTTTTTTTTATAACGTTTTTAATCAGATCGACCTAAGTTTGTGTGATTTTAGAAGTCTCTCTTAAATTCTTACCTTTTAATTCTTTAATTATAGGTTTATTGTGCTTTAATTAAAAATACTAAAAGAGGACTTCACCTGCAAGCAACCCTTTCACTTGAAAATGTTTGGTATTTTAACAGCTTATAAACCCTTTCCAATTCTTTCCTTAGTAGGCAATTGCTTGAATTGAATGAATAATTTTTGTTTTCTACAAACCAACATTTTTCTAATGAAAGAAAATGGAAAATTTCCCAGCCAGTTCTAAATTTAAACAACTTAGCTCTACTAGGCTTGCACTTCTTTTGTGTCTGTCTTCTTCAAACACTGTACCAAATTAGTTTACAGAAAGAAATACTGGAAAATATAGCAAATAGTGATATAATGCTGGAAAGTAATAATCAAATCAACATTTCAGACTCCAGTGACTAATACATACAGCATAAATCTGAGACAGATCTAGCTGTTTTGTGTATGCCTTGTGACCTACACACCTGATTAGACCAGCTTTAAAGACTTAATGTTTCACATGAGATTCCTTGTGAAGTCAAACAAGTTACTTCAGAATTATTTTATAAACATAATCCGTTTTACCAAAACAACCCCCACTCCCCCATATTATTTATCTGATCATTTACTGGGGAGAAAATTCAAACAGAAATGAAGCTGTGACTTCATTATATAAATACCATCGGTGTCATGAGGTGTGCTTCCCTACAACAGGTTATACACATAAGCAGGATAAAAAGGTTAACTTAGATGCCTTTTTTATCATAAGGTTTTATAAGCAGATTTACACATGGTGTACTTCTAGTTTGCACACTTACTCATATGTCGCATCCCACATCCAATCCAAATTAGTATCAACGGAGAGGAAAGAAGAACACACAGAATGTAAAATTGCCTATAAAACATTATGATATGGCGAGGAAAGTTACTGGCTGCACATCCTGCTTGCTATTTCGAGTAATTAAAAAAACTAGCTTCGGACATGGCCACAGATGTTCCAGGCTCATGATATTTGGTTGAGTCACAATCCCTGGAGGTATTTAAAAGATGCGTAGATGTGGCACTTAGGGACATGGGTTAGAGGTGGACTTGGAAGTGCTAGATTAATGGTTGGACTTTATGATCTTGAAGGTCTTTTCCAACATAAACGATTCCATGACTCTGTGATTCTATATTCAGACCCATCTTTTTTACTTGAACAATTTGTGCAGGCCAGCGTTTAGCCTCCCAGCCAAACATACAGCTCCCATCCTTACAAACAGAAAACAAATGACCTGCATTTACAGTAGGCTTTAAATTTGCCCGAGAAACTCAGCCTGATAAAAAAGGTCAGGAAAGGAAGAATATTCTGTATAGTTACAGAAGCTTTTGACATAGCAGTTTCTCCTCACAAAAGACCAATCCTTTGATGATACTTAGAAATGAAAAATGCTACCAGTATGCTACCAAAGCACAGCATTCTTAATATCAAATTTCAGCATTGTATTTCCAGCCATATTTATATAGCCATGAGGAATTTTGAAAAAAAAGAAAAAAGGCATTTTTATGGAGCCAAAATAAGAGTCAGTATACCCTAGGGAGCTTGGCATCTTATATGAACTTATGCGTATGCATCCTAAGGCAAGGTGTGTATCAAAAATTATTGCTAGTGACAATGAACAGCTCCAGCAATGACTAAAGGATTTAGCACTGTCTACAGAATGAAAAAAACAGAGAAATAAAAAGAGGCAGTCAGCACTGAGAAGCAGGAGATGGAGAATAAAAAGCAATTAGTTTTGTGTTTTCTGTACACACAAAACTTATCCTTTCAGTAGTAGAAACTTTGGTTACTACCAGAAGGGAGGACATGCCACTTTCAGCCAAACCCATCTGCCATAACACCTCTCAGGGCTGCTCAGATCTGTGCTGGTGAAATTCTAGTGTGACTTTACTGCCGGGATCACAACTCGTAGAAGACTGAGAAATTTAGTTCTCAAGGAAGTAAAAAGGCACCTTGTGGAATTTTCAGGAGTACGTAATTGTGTGATACTTGCTGATTGTCACTGGAGTTACTGTATACGCCTAAATACTTCTGCAAAACTACACAACCATAAATCCCTAGGCATCCAACTACCTGAAAACATTTGGCTCTCAAACCCTAGAGATATTTAAGAGGGAGATTCAAGCAGACTCAGTGAGCAGTTTAGAAATCAGGAAAAAAAAGGTCACTAACTTTCTTAGCAGATTAACTTTTTTCTTATCGTATTATGGTACATCCTATTGCACAGCCGTTTCTGAAATAGCTTACTATAACTGATGCACAAAAAATTATGATTGACTCAGAAAAAACATGCTTTAAAAAATTCAGGACAAGATATTTAGGCTAATAACATTTCTGAACAGCTTGTTTGGGAGAAACGTACATTCTTGTACACATTTGGCAAGCGTGCTATATTGCATCTATGTGAAAAAAAGAGTAAGAACAAGCAAAGCGTTACACGATATTAAATAAGATCAGATGCTGTTCTTGAATAATGCATTCAGCTACACTTGTTCCAATTCAGAACTGAAAAATAATTATTAACATGCTATATTTAAAATATGAAATATTTAACCAAACTTAAACAAGAAGATGTTAGCAATGAAAGACTCATTTCACAAAGCTGCTGAAAAGAAAACCATCTGAAAAAAAAAACAAAAACCAAAACCCAAACCTAAGAATGACAATTAAGAACACTGAGAATGCAGGCAACAGAGCACAAAATGTATACCGAATCAAATTTATTTCAGCCTACAGTGTATACAGATGCTTATTTTGATTTAGGACATGGTTCTTTTAAGTCTTATTCCAGTAAGTAATCTCTACATTACAAGAGTCCTGAAGCTCAGCTGGGACAACAGTGGTTATTCTGGCAGATAAGGATAACCAAATTTTAGCCTACTACCAGGAATGAGGACTGTCATTGATCAGCCCATGCTGGAGCATGGTGGCATGTCATTCCGGTTACACTGCCAATCGGGGCAGGAAGTGCCAGAGTGCTAAAAAAAGAGAAATATTGAAGTTTCAGTCTTCTGGGTTTAGTCTTCTGCTAGGGGAGAAAAAGCCTACTTTCTAGGCCTTTGTGTAACTTCCTACTTCATAAATGCTTTTTGCATAGCAATAAGAAATGTGAAGTACCACTGAAATTCCATTAAGTTGTTTCAACTTTAGGATTAGATGAATATGCAAATGAAAGACACTATTTTTCTTTTAAAGCTGAATGGTCCTGCATAGCCAGCCACGAGGACACATCTCTTTTAACATTATCAGTCATATAGAAAACCCTGACATGCCAGACTGTCTTCTATTCATCACAGCTATACAAACTTGAAACTAGCATAGAGATTTAGGATTTATCTCTAATCTGTGCAGGACTGCACATTTTCCCATTCCCAACTATCATTTATTTTATGCAGTATAATTGAGACAAATTTGTGACACTACCATAGCCACCTGGTTATATTCACGTTTGCTGACCTGTGCAGGTCCTGTAGTCATGACAAGTTGAGGGAGCCTTAAAAACAACTAAATGTTTTAAAAGCTTTCTATATAGATTTGTCTAAGAAAATTCTCAGTAGCTAGTTTTCAAATTAACCTTGAATGTATATTGCAAGGCAGTACCTGTGTATGGTCCAAATCTCCAAACTGTTTTTCTTTTTGATATGGTAAAGAAAAAAGTAAGATTGCTTTGCTTGTTTGGGGTAGATGAAATTAAGAATTAATTAATATTTAAGTGATATAAATCAGATTCTTTATGTATTTTAAGGCACAGGGAGATTTGCATAGCCTTTCAAAATTTTTTTTATAAGAAGTTCAGGAAATTCATCAGCTTCTTTCTTTAGAAAATCTGCATTTTGATTACGTCTTACAAAGAGTTACTTGTAAATCAGTACGCATATCTAACAGGTTAAGTACGCACTGTCCCATTTTATCCTATTCAGTGGTTTTCCAGACGGAATATAGTGATGATCGCCACATTCAGCCATAGTCCTGATTCAGCCACAAGTACGCAGCTGAAGGGGATGTATACCTCCAGGAGTGTCAAATTTGAAATGGAGCCATGGAAGGTCAGAGTTCACATTGATTGAGCCAACTGATGCTTATCCTGTTTTAAGCAGTGAAAACTTTGGATCAACTAGCAGTACATCGACACAAACTGTACATCAGAAATCAGAAAATACTTGAGATACAGCTAGCACAAGGCCAGTATTCAAACTTTAGCATTCTGAGTTGTCAAGGGGAATAGTACATTAATGACATTTTTTCTCTTTTGCATCAGATGATAAGTGGTTACTTTGACAAAACCAAGCCTTTAACATGAAAGAGATTTCTTACAGTTTAAATTTTCTCAGTGTTCTTGCTTATATTTTTGGTTACACTGTGAGATTTATACTGGTTTAATAGAGTGATCAATATGTTTTTCTTCTAATGTCGTTTACTTTTCTCACTATCTTCATGTTGTTTGAAGCCACCCTATTAATACTGAAATGTATTTTTGCTAATCTTTTGAATTCAAAACTGTAATCACAGTGCGTTGTTTCCTTTCTCCCGTTTTCTGTAGCTGCTTTTCATGGGTTTCACTCCCTTACTGCTGCTGCTGCTGCTGCTACAGAAGGGGATTTAAAGTGACAGATAACGCAGCACTTGGATCAATTATTTCTACTGTGTGCATACTTTCTGCCCATGTTTCAGACGTGCTCTTTTTTTTTTCCCTCTTAAGTGGTTCAAACCCCTTTTAAATCGTAAGAAAAAGCGTTAAGCATAACGTTTCTTTAACCATGATATGTTATGATGTCTTCTTCAAATTGTATTCCTTCCTTGTGTAGATAGATACTGGAGTGTTGGGAGCAATTAACATAACTCAGAGAACTAATTTCCTGTGGTTCTTTAACTCTGTATTTATGGCTTTCAAAAGAGTGGATCTGTACTCTAAGGATTAGTACAGTCTATAAATTTTAGTTGTCTGACTTTTCTTTTAAGGAGTTAAGATAAGAAAAATTCAGTGGTGGCTGGAAATCGCAGGAAAAAAAAGATATGCATTTGGTGCAGGGTTTTCCTTCTTTCTCCTACTTAAAAAAAAAAAACAAAACACACTTTTAAGTTCTGTTGTAGGGCTACTTGGACATCTCCTTTGCAGCTGGGTCTGTCACACACCTTCCTACCTCTCTTCCTGAATTTTTTGAGCCAAACTTGCGTGACCCACAACCAGGGAATGCTCCAGTCGCACGACGGCAGCCAAGACCTGTTGCGCTGCCGTGGATGAGGGGGACGGTTCAGTTAACAAAGACCAAAAAAAGGATTCAGTGTGTTTCGCTTAACAGCTTTAGCCGGGATGACAGATCCCCCCCCCCCTCCCCCTCCTGGGCTGCAATCCCAAAGTGTTCACGGACGGTGACCGCCACAGGCCTGCAAAGAAACTA
>JAVJGG010000007.1:17128866-17148799 GCA_035590195.1 Aviceda cuculoides
CTGCTCCCCCGTGGACCTCCCTGGGCTGCAGGGGGACAGCCTGCCTCACCATGGTCTTCCCCACGGGCTGCAGGGGACTCTCTGCTCCGGCGCCTGGAGCACCTCCTCCCCCTCCTTCTTCACTGACCCGGGGGTCTGCAGGGTTCTTTTTCTCACATGTTCTCACTCTTCTCTCCGGCTGCTATTTCTGTCTGTCCCACAACTTTTTTTCCTTCTTAAAAAAGTTATCCCAGAGGCATTACCACTATCAGTGATGGGCTTGGCCTTGGCCAGTGGCGGGTCTGACTTAGAGCCGGCTGGTATTGGCTCTGTCAGACACAGGGGAAGCTTCCAGCAGCTTCTCACAGAAGCCACCTCTGTAACCCCCCACTACCAAAACCTTGCCACACAAAGCCAATACAACAACAGACTGAAAAAAACTGTTTAGGTGGTATGACTTATTAAGAAGAGTTAGATAGAGATAGTGAACACAGTTGATCAGTACTTTGTTCTTTAGAAAGTTGGTTTTGTAATAACAGGATACTGGAGAAAAGTAACTACTGCCACTTTCCTATTCCTCACATTTGATCTATTGTTGTCTGAAAGTCATAACTAAACTAAACTCATCTCAAACACCAGCAGACTTCCTAATATTATAATACAATTCTAAGACAAAAGTAACGATGTTACAAATACATGTAACTTTGATTCTTCTGATCACAGAACAACTTAGCATAGTCACTACTGAAGCATAAACAATCCCATTGTCATAGGACACACTTTGTGGATGTAGTTGGGACACTAAGTTTCGATACACTGCATCAGCTTTAAAAATGTATTTAATCTAGTTATGAGACTAGTAAGAAGTGAAAAATTACCACAGGAAGTAAATTCATTCTTGTTAACTGTACATAAGTAAACTAGATAAGGAAAAACTCTTTTGCAGGTTCAGTGACTTTTTTTTTTTTTTTTTTTTTTTTTAATTTAAGGAAGAACAGCTTCAGAAAGGTTATTAAGATGGGGCCTGCAAGTGTTCCAAACAAACTGGGCCTGCAAGTGTTCCAAACAAACTGGTTCAATGTCCTAACTAACCTTGAATATCTTTATCTTGATCATACAGGAAGAAAACCTACAGAAAACGCAATGTATCACGGTACCAGAACCAGTATTCTAGATTCTGTAATTCATTCACATATTATAAGCAAATCATTTATTTGATTCAAAAGTATGGTAGCAAGACAAAAAGATTCATTTCATTAGCTGAAAGCCATTCTCAGCTGATGAGCTAGTGTGCTGTTTGCCAGGTAATTTCTCTATTTCAGGCCAGCACAATAACATACCACTTATTTCCATTGCAAATACTGTTTCACTTGTTGAAACATAAAGACAAAAGGATGTTGAGGTCAGTAGAAGACATCTCCTAAAACAGAGTTAGCTAAGAAACCTCTGTCTCATCTTTTCTCTCTAAAAGGAAAATTGCTTTACTTGCACCATGGGTTTTAACACCCCAACACAGCTCAGGATAAAAATGCATCTTCTAGACATTTATTAGTGTTCAGAAAAGGTGTGAGTCTACAGCGCAAATAAGCTGTTTATCCCTACAAGCAGTCATAACCCAAGTAGCAACACTTAATACACTTAAGTGTGCTTCACTTATTGTACTTAAGAACATGCAAAATAAAGGAAAATGTTATACAGTATATCTTTATAACTACTTATGCACTTACAAAAGATCTTACGTATAAAATGCATTAAGGAAAAAAAATCTTCCGCTATTCCAACTCCTTTTACACATAGGACATCACTTTAACACCTGTTAAGGGTTCACCAGCAAAGTCAACAGAGAAGCCTGAAAATAAGCTCTAGAAAAGTTTCAGAGCAAAATCCCCTAAAACATCAGTCTTAGAGATTTTAACGAATCAAACTTAAAACCACTATATTCAGAGTGTGTTTGCAAATAACTTTTTTTTTTTTTTAAGAAAAAAAGCACCGGCTGCTCAGTTTGCCTCTAATCTGCTAACCAAGCCGCTACAAATGCCTTCCAGCAACCTGCTTCTACAGAACGGGAGAGCGAACTTCACCACCCGTCCTACAACAGCAGCTCGGCGCTCGGCCGGTAACCGCCGCCCGCAGCACCGCAACCGGCCATCAGCCAGGCAACCAAACGAGCCCCGAGCCACGCTTCTCCAGGAGAGGGGGCAGCCGGAGCGCTCACCGCCGCCGCCGTCGCCACCCAGGAGAGAAGCCGCAGGAAAGCGAGGGCCCTTCCACACCGCGGGTCGCGTCGCGCCGCCTCCCCTCGCCCCGCGCTGCCGGCGCCGCCAGGGCCCGCACTCCCGCCCGCCTCCCCGCCGCCATTTCAGCCCACCTCTGGGCCTTCAGCTCTCGTCTCTCAGCCGCCGTTTGGCCGGACCTCGGACCTCCCTCCTTTCCTCCTCGCCTTTATCGACCGGAGCCGTCGCACCGCCCTGCCCGGCCGGCTGGGACCGGGTGCCGCCGTGGGGGGTCAGCTCGTCGCCCGGCCTGCGCTGCTGCTGTCGCCGTCCCTGTCAGGTACCCGGTGTGCGCGCCGCTCCGGGCGAGGGAAGCGGGGAGGCTTGGGGGGTTTTGGTGAAGCGGTGGAGGGTGTCTCACGGCGGCGCGGCTTGGCGGCAGAAGTAAGCCGGGGTTTGAGGCACTCTTAAGGGCTGCTGCCCTCGGTGTACGGGGCGCTCATCGCCACAGCCACGCGCCTCCGCCGGTCTCGCTCTGCGCTTGCTTTATTTTACAGCCAGCGCCTGAGAGCACGCTTCTCCCCATTAACCGAAGCTTGTTGTGGGGCGCGGTGTTGATTTTGGCCTTAGCCATTCCGTTGGGAACGGGTGGTTCGCAGGGACGCCCATGGCGGCCTTTGCCCAAGCGCGGGAAGGGCCCCGCCGCAGCCTCTCCGCGGAGCGCGGCCCCCGGCCCCCTCAGGCGCCGTCCGCCATCTTGGGTTGTGTGTCCCAGGTGGGATGCGGGAGCCTGCCCGCTGCTTTCGAAAGGGGAAGGCTTCAACCAGTGGCGGGGATGCCTACCGAGAATTTCATCTGACAACAGGCAAGTGTCCTGCCACCCCAGCCCGAGTTTATAGGCATGTGGTGTGGTTTTTTTTTTTTAATTTTTATTTGAATGTTGTGGTATTCTTTCCAAACTCCTTTTGAGCCTCGATCCAGCACCCACTAAAAGTGGTGGGAAAGGTCCCCTGTTGAACTGGAAAGGACCTCGAAAAAACATGAAGTCTGAGTTCTTCCCCGAAAGATCTAACCTTTCTTTAACCTTTTGCACAAAGTATGTACAGATCCCTAACTAAACCCAAACCAAAATTCTCCTGAAAGCATATATACTACTATGAAAATTATTAAAAAAACCCAACCCCAACAAACCAAACAAAAATCCAAACAGAAATCATCTGAAGGTTAGCTTCTTTCTTTCAGTTCCTTGATGTGATGCATATTGGGAAGACTAGCTGTTTGGTTTATCATCTCTTAGAGCCCATTTCATTTTAATCTGTTTAATTAGATTCACCTCTGGCATCTCAAGCTGCTATCACTAAGTAGCTGTACTCTGCTACAAGAATAGATGGAGATGCAAGGAATACAATTACTCTGGTCAAGGTTTTTTGAAAATGTGATGCATAGACCATGTCCTCCCCTTCATGATCTCTTTACATTCTATAACAAGTAAAACAACTGTTCACAAAGGAGTGTAAGGTATGTTTTAATGCATTTCAGCTGTCTTCGAATGTAACCTGGCAATGAAAATATTAAAAGATTGCTAATACCAGGATTTAAACATGTATTTTGCAGCTGGTGGTCAGAGTTTATAGTTGGGACACCTCTTTCCTTATGATTGTAAAATGGGTTACTGATCAATATTTATGCTTCCCTGCTGCTGGAACCCCATAAAGGGCTAAGAATCCTGATTACCCTTTTAAAGTGTAACCTATGTGAATAGGAAGCACTAGGGACAGCTGGTGTGTTTAAATACAAAAAGGGGTGAAGTTGGAGTGAAAGTACCAATATGCACGTTTGTTTTTGAAACTTCTGGTTGAGTGCTGAAATACTCTCTGCAATTGGCAACTAAAATGTTTATTGTTTGTCTACAGCAGTTATTAGACAGACTGTATTGCTATGTTTTTCTCCTTGTGAAGAGGGAGGGATGACCCACTGCCATTGAGGAGAAAATAGCTACTTCAGTGAACCTCTGAAAATCTTACTGGGTCATTGGCAAAATAATATTTGATAATAATTCTAACCATATCTTCTAGTGTAATCATACATTTTTACTAATAAGATGGCTCTACCTGTAGAATAGAAAAAAAGTTCTGTTACAGATTGAATATATCCCATCATTCAGGCCATGTGGAAAAAGCAGCATGGAATAAAAGGAGTCTTTACCCTGTAAACTACCTGTGTTGCACTTGCTGAACCTGGAAAGCATACACTAGTATGTCGCGAGAGTCCAAACTGGTTAAAATCCTGTCATGTCCACTGGTAAAAGGAAAAGAGTTGAGGATTTTTACAGGGCTGTATAAAATCTTGTGGTTCTGTGCTCTGTATATAGGTGTATGGGTGATGTAGATCATAGCAATGACTAAAAGACTTAATGGGCATACAGTGGTCTAAGGGTGTTTTGTTTATTTTCATCTGTTATGTCTAGATCCTGGTAGAGAGCCATGACATAGCAGTGGACTCAATAGGTTTGATTTTCTGAAGAATGTGTGGCTGACTGGTCATTTACTGAATGGAGGAATTTGTTTGGGCCTCTTACACAGATGCTATGCTGCAGTTATGTTCTTGCAGTTCTCAGTGTCATAGAATTATGGATTTCTCAAAGGAATTGTTTCAGGATGTCATTGGACTCTAGCGGACTCCAGGACCTCATTTTTTTTTCTTTCCTATTTGAGGCTTATCTCATAATTATAGGAACTAGATGTTAAAGACAGATGTCATAACGGAGCTTAAACTCCCTCTTCATATTTCTGCCATCCTCTTGTATGTATTTTACTTTGTAGTCAGAAGACATAGGAGTTACAAATGAGAACTTAGTAGACTAGCTTGAGGCTGTGTCATGATGCCTTTAAGCCAGTAGAAGGTATGCTGTGGAAGTTGGATGGTTCCTTAACCCACAATCCATATGCCAGATGCTATAGCTTAGAGTGTGTCTGATGTAGAGACTTATGTAAGAGCACTGGCAGTGAGAGAGATTTGGCAAGAATCTTGAAAGTCAAACAAAGAAGGAAGAGGAAGGTTTGGAAGTAGAGAGGGACTTCTGCCAGCAGTTATGTGGCCCAGCAAGAATCAATTATATTTTTCTTACTTGAAGATTTTGAGGCTGGTTAGAGAGCAAAATAGGTAAGGCATGGAAGATTTTAGCTCTTGCTTATTGTGCTAGTAATTCCCAACCCTATAATGCAAACTAGATACTTTAAAATAATGTTAGGCATGAAGGGGGGGGGGGGAAGCATTGTTTAAGGAATTCAGCTGTGCTAATTGCAGCCCAATTTATAGGGAATAGAATGTGATGTGTATTAATGTCATCCTTGTCCTTACAGAGTATTCAGGGTGTTTTCTGTGTATGAAATTGTCTCAGTCTTGTCCTGCGGACTCTGTATGCAGGGTCAGAATGGTAAACCAAACAAATACCTTATGGGGTCCTGCATTTTAACTAGAGAGTGAAGGAAGACACTGTGCTTATGGGAGTTGCTGTCTGTCTCTCCTGTTTATGGTATTCCACTTTATATAGATGAATACACATTCACTGGAGTGATGAGCTAAATGGATTTGTGAATAGTTATCAGTTGACCTGAAACTACGGTTTTAGTGAGTAAACTTTTTTGGAAAAAAGGTTGTTCAACCTCACTAGAAATATGGCTGTGATAGACCCAGGCAACTAGAGCTTCCTATGCCTGCTGTTTCCTTTGGAATGTCTCTTGTGATGAATTGCCATAAATGGGGATTAGAAGGAGGAGAGTTGGGGGTATTTTTTCTTTACCCCTGTGGAAGAATTAACTCAAGCTTAGTCTTGAATCTCACAATTTGCCATGTGTTACAGATTGTTGAATCTCTGCAGAACCCTGTGGGCTTCAGTAAGTCACTCTGCAGGAGAACAGCTGTCTGCCTTGGCAGGACCTTAGATCTAGGCACTCTTCTTAGGATGCTGCTGTTGTCTCAGAGGGTGAATAATTTCCTTCCCCTGCCCTAACTTTTCTCCTCGTGGATCTGAAGAGGGCTCCTATGGAGATCAGGAATGGTCTCCTATGTGATGCCAGAAATATAAAACCTGGGGAGAGATTGAAGAGGTGAGATTCAAATGCAGCTTTTATTGCAGACACTGTAGGAAAACCCTCTGTTTCCTTCTTTCCTTGTGTCCCACAGTGTTTCCTTAAAAAGTGCATAGTATTTGTGTACTTGTATAGGACTATCTATACAGAAGGAACATACCTGCTTGTGCATAATGTCATACCAGTACATCTTTTGACTTCCAGGCTGCCTTTGACTCCTCCAGTCAGCTCAAGCAGCAGAGAACTACCCAGGGTTGATCTGTACCTAGCCTGAGACACGTTTTGAATATATTTTGTTACACAGCTACACCTATCACATCTTGCATAGCTTGAGTAATTTTTGGCTTTAAAAACATCCCAGGGGAGAGGCGGCCAGTGCAAGCCCATTATTTATTATTATTGCCTTTGCAATCCTGTCCTTGCTAGATTCTTTCTGAACTTGCAAACTCTCTAACCTGTCAGGTAAAACAAACCACAAATGAAGAAAGGTTAGAATGTAAAATCCCCAGGTCTGTGTTAAAGTGCTATTTTATCTACTACCAAAATTGTACATTGCAAAGGTGAAGGGAACCATTAGAGAACGGGTGCCCTGAATGAGAAAAGATTTCAGACCCTGGACCTGGAAGCCTCCTTGTTGATTTATTTGAGAAAACTACAGTAGTTAGTACTTGATTCAGAGCAAAAATGGAGTTTCTCCACTCTTCATCTTCAAGTAAAGACGAATGAGCTTTCATAATGGACCTTGCCCTGCCAATAGGAATAAATGACTGTGATTTCTGAACGCTTTCAAGGAGACCTGGAGACTCAATATGCAAAATCTCTCATTCTATCATTGAAAGTGCAGCCTTGGATTATTACTGACAGCCAAGATGCAGTTAAAGTAAAGGTCATGCAGACTATTGACAATAATAAATTCTAAGATTTGCTATCTTTTTGCTGAGGCCTGCGTTAGGCCATGCATCAAACCTGTATAAAAAAAAAAGTGGTTTTCCCTCACCCAATAAAAAATGCAATGTACATTTTTCAGGCTTGGTTTTTGAAGGAGCTACAATAGACTTCTCATTTCATATTCTTATCTTTTAAATTAACACACTGGGAGAACTGCCGACCAGACAATCAGTTTACTACTCTGTGCCCACCCATAATATATAATTGAAGTTGCATAAAATGATCTCTTGCTAGTAGGTGTAGGAATCAGCACAACAGTATATTTGAATAAAGGCTGAGTGTAAATACCAGAAAGTTAATTCAGTTTGCAGTGTGTAAGCCTGAGGTGTAAAAAAAAAAAAAAAAAAAAAAAATATTGCAGGTTAAGTAGTTGCCTGTTCCTAATTGGGAAATGAATATGTATTGCTTCAAAACTTGGGGCACATGGTAAGGTTTTTTCTGCAACCTCTTCATGATTAAATGGGTAAAACCAGTACAGAATGAACAAACCCAGTAGCTAACAAATAGAGAGAGATGCTCAAGGTTTCAGTTACTGATGCTTAAAAATGCAGGTAAGAGCAGCTCTCTGAAATTA
Source organism: Aviceda cuculoides (assembly GCA_035590195.1). NCBI lineage: Eukaryota > Metazoa > Chordata > Aves > Accipitriformes > Accipitridae > Aviceda > Aviceda cuculoides. The sequence continues at coordinate 17,136,672 of JAVJGG010000007.1, forward strand.
AGCAAGACTTGATAAATGAGTTATAATTTTAGCAGTGAAATTAAGATATGAAACTTTGCTGCTTGATTTTTTTTTTTTAACTTTTGATGTGGAAGCAACATTTGAGTCTTTTCTTTGAATATAATGAGTGAATTTGGTTCTTAACATAGAGCAGATTGAGAACCCTGGATGTTCATTGCAGTTCTATGACTTATTCAGAGAGCAGATAGTCCATAGGGAACTACAGTATAACTTGCCATATTTAGAATTACAACCTAACCCTGACACAGGGAAAAATAATCTTTAGAATGAGAGAGAGCAGAAGAGTGTAGCTTTTGACCCTTTTTGCTGGGGCTAACAAAATCCATGCATATTAAATGTCATGGGCAGTTTTTCTACAGAAGCATTTGCCCAGTGGAGACTGGACAAACACCACCAAGTAACGCAATTTTTAGCAGATGCTAGCAACTTGCACTGGAAACTCAAAGTCTCAAACTGACAACCCAGTGATGAAAGATGCTATTTTCTATTATCAGTCCCATGGGTTATCCCCTTTACCTAGTTTGGGAGCAATGAGATTTACATAACATATGCATATCAGATTTTAAGATACTGCTCAAGTGTCTGAATTTGCTCATGGGCATCTCACAAAGATTCTTGATGGTTGTATTTAATTGTAGTTGGAGTGGAGAAAGCAATAAGAAGGGAATGGTATTTTAAAATCTATGGCTCTAATATTACCTATTAGGTAAACAAACACATAATTAAAATACTACTTCAAACACATAGAAGAATAAGAATACATAAGGGACTCTTGATCTTGCACACTGTTAACCTTAAGTCTCTTTATTGTGTTCAATTGTTGAGACCCCCCCACTCCCCCAGTATATCAATTACACTGGCATTTGTTATTTAATAAGTAAAACCAGAGAAGAACATACAATTTCAAAGTCTCTTCTCCCCTTGTATTAAAAACATATAAAGCTTCTATTAGACTCTCTATTGTGACTGTAAAATCATTGTGCTTGGAACTTTTATTATTTTAATAGTTTGTACAAGAGAAATACGTATTTTTAACTGAATTTCTTAGAATTAAGCTTTTAAATTACCCAATTACCAGTCAGTTCAGTGGGAATCAGTTTGTACTGAGACAGGAGTGTAGGCTTTGCCTTGTAGATATATAGATATATATATAGATAGATATATATATACACATGCACAAACTGCAGGATATTGTCTATGGTTTAAACTATGACAGTGTTATTTCAGCAGTTACTTGATGGGGTAACGAAGGTGTATCTAGTGCCACTGCTATGGTTTCAGACACCAAAAGTGGGGTGTGTACAGTGAACGCTTCACAAACTGGCATGGAAATAACTGAAAAAAATCTGTCTACTATTACTGTTGGACCCACTTTCTTCATCTGTGTGATGTGTTCACCTAGTGTATGTTAAAATGAAAGCTAAAGCACAATCAACTTGGTTTTCAAGTCCTTTTAACCTCTAGACATGCAGTTGGGTTATAGTGTGATATTTCTTAATAATTCCTAATATTTAGTTTAAAAAGCTTTAGAAATTGTGAAAAAGCTAATATGCATTACTAAGTGATCCAGAATTCAGATCTAAAACTCGAGGAAAGAAGACAGCTGGAATTGCAATGGGCTGCAAAAGAAAGGTCCACCTGGCTAGGCAGTATTGGGACAGTCAGGACATATCTGTTTCCAGCTGTTTTAAAGTTCACTTTTTTTACAGAATATTAGAATTTAGGGCTCTGTTTCATTGTATTCTGTGTATCCTCAGTTTTCACTGGTGTTACTGAAAGACCTTCAAAAAAAAAAGCTCCTATTTTTCATTTAGACTTCTTAATGATATAAAAGACAACAAGGATTAAAAAAAACCTGCAGGAGTGGACATGGAAGGCAGAGTATGCTCTGTATATAAACAATCTCAATGGATGTAGTATACTACATATTGCTTTGAATAATTGGATAAAAATGTTTCATAGCTAAAGACGGACAAAAAGAAAATTTTCTTCAGATAGTAGTTGTTGGTTTGGGTTATGTGATAAGGATTTTAACCTTTTCGATTGCTTTTGTAACAAGAGAAGAATAATGTGGCTAGTTGTTTCTAGCATTCCAGGTACCAAATATTAACTTTCAGAAATCATGTGACGGAATTGAATTAAATTGAAGACTTCTCTCAGTCTTAGCCTCACTGAGCTCACCTTACGGGGAAGAGAATGTTAAGCTACATCTAAGTAGACTATGTTTTAGTAGTATGTGAAGACCTGTAGCTTTGAGAGAAGAAATGATTTAAACTCAGCCCAGAAAGCTTGGTTATGTATATAGGTGTGAGTGAGCGCAGGAGCTAGTGTGAGTGTGTGATCATATGCAATGCTATAAAATATTCATTGCTAAGAATCTGTAGTCTCAAATGCTGATACAAGTTAGGTCGGCATGGCAATAACAATTTTACTGTGCCTCATTGTGTTTGTGACACATTTTGTTTAGATTATCCCTTTTTGTCAGTCTCTTGCAGTATTGCCCCTTCCGAATGAGTGGTTCCTATGGTAACAGCAATGTCATTCTTCTGGACCAAGCTTAGTGAGCTCTGCAAGTGTGGTAGTAAGGCTGTTTCTATATGTTGAACTGATACTGTGTCATTTGGATCCCCAAGTTAATGCATTTCTTTTATTTTGCTTTTAACCAGCTCTTAAACAGGGTGACTCTAAGCAGCTGAACTGAGGCCCTATACAAATCTGTTCTTAACTACCACATCAGATTATAAAAGGAAAAATCTAATTCCCTGTGAAAAGCTCACAGAAATAAATTTCTATTGCCAAACTCCCCAAGGTAACTGTAGAGAGCTTGTATCCCCCCCAGAGCTCTCCATTTGCATTACTTCCCTTTAATAAATTATACAACTTGACTTATCATGCTATCATCCAGCTGTTAAAAAATTTGTCTTGCGTGTGCCCAGAGGTAGGCTATTAGTGAAAAAAAGTTTTAACATTCCCCATTACTGCAACAGAAAATCCTGCCAACCTGAAGGATTGATTACCAATCGTGCTGGTCCTTGTCTCCCCTCTGCTGCCGCAGCAGCCTTTGGGGGTGGCTCAGGATGGTGAGGTTGCTGCATGGCCATGCAACGGCTATCTCAACACATTATTGCCGTTTTCAGGCAATTAGGCTTAGGGAACAATGTGTACTCAAAATGATGTGTGTTGGAACTGAGTCTTGGAACTGTCTTTCGTCTTATTTAATGGGTCTCTTTATTCTGAATGTACCAGGGAGGCCTGTCAGCTGACCTATGCTTTGAACCTTACCAAATGAGTTCAGAAAGTTCTGATATATTGGAGGCTTTGAGTCTAAACTTAATAGTTTTATTTTACTTCTGGGATTTGCCTTGGGATGGGGAGGGGGAGGAAACAGAGCTTTGTGTGTGGGCTTTTTTTCAACTTAAAGGTAAAAAACTTTATGGCAATTACAAAGTGCCCTAAAATGCATAGTGTGAGTAATGTAGGAATTGACTGAAAATGTGACTATAGGTATGCTATTATACTTAGGAGTCTCTGTGAATTCAAAGTGAATTACAGTAACATTCCTGTTTAAGTTTTTCTTGTTGAAGTTTATTACAATTAATCCAATTCTAGGCAGGTTATATCCTTTTCATATCATTAAGGATAAATTGCTGCTATTTTTTCCCCATATCCTTCTACCACAAGTATGTATTTTTTTTTTTTCCCATGAATAAGGTGCATGATAGAAACTCATTTGTAGTGCTTGCAAAATCTTTAATATTGTATGCATGGAAGTTTTGCTTCCTTGTGTTTTTTACATACAATCCAAGCACCTCCCCTTTGGAATATTGTGCCTATTATTGTTGAGAGGCTTTATATTTGTTTAGGTAGGAATCCAGAAGCATTAATGTTAATTTGCAGTCCATAATCAAACATACGGAGTACAGCATTTCCAATGATGTAGCTTTTTGTGTGTATTTGGGTTTTTTCAGAGTAGTTCTGCTGTGGCAAGAAAGCTGCCAATTTCATCCCGCCAGTGGTTCCAATATATCTGTACCTGCAGTCTGCTGTATGAATTCTTTATTTTATTTGTGAATGCTCTCGTGGTATGCAGAAGGGCTGCCTTGGCAAGCAGACCAGGATTGTTCTCAGAGTAAGGCATCTAGTAATGTATCAACATCCTGTCACCACAGTGCTTAACTCTGCATGTCCAAATCTTTGCCACATTCGGCATGCATAAAAAGCTGTAGAATAACAGAGTGTGAGCGCAGGGGCTCGTGATACTTTTGGAACAGGTACTTCAGACCTGTGTAAACTTCTCCAATATACTGTTCAGGAGTTCAGTATCATACTTTTCCCTAGGGTGCACCTTAAAAAAAAAAAACACAAACAGATGTCCACTTGGGTAAACTAGAATCTAACAGTGAGTTGTGCCCTATTCCAAATTGCTGGAGTTGCCAGTTGGATTTATGGTTTGACAGTGAAAATCTGTCTTGTAGCTGGGCTCGATGATGTAAAATGATATTACATTTTGAATATAGGGCACTAACAAAAGGATTCGATTGCTAAATATTGTCCACTTGTGTGGAAGCAGAGTTTTGAAGATAATGCCTCCACCTGCAGTGTGCTGGTTTTCTGCCACTGGCTCTTCCTAACAGTCATATGCAGAATCAAGTTGCTAATAGAAATAGTATCAGTAGTACTATGTGATGATGTTTTGTCACTACAAGATACTGAAGCAAAAGGCTTCCAAGGGATTCTGGGTCAGATGCCACTGAAGATCACTGAACACAGCACTTGTGACACCACCAGCTTTTTAATTCTGTTTTGGTGTGCCGAATCTTGAGCAGTATGTGGCTGGTACCTGACGTCTCCAGGAAGAATACAGTGTGTTATGAGCCAGAGGGCTAGTCAATAACTGAAAATATGCAGTAAAACCAGGCCTGGATCTCTTTTGAGAGTTCCTTCCTTGCTTTAGAGAATGATGCAACTAAAGCTACTTGCCTATATACAGGAAACTGTTTAATATGTTGCCAGCTTCATAGGTTATTGGTCTAAAGAATTGTCTGCAAGATGTGTCACCAAGATTAGCATTTTGCAAAAAATTAATTCCCAGATTTGTACAGTTACATGTTGCAGTGGAATGGGCTTACTTGTCAGGAAGGGGTATAAAACTTTAGAACATTCATCCTGTTCAACAGTATTATGCTGTTTTCTCTTTGGACCATTAAGTTCTGAATTATCCTTTGTTATTTTGGACTTGTAAGATTCTGCAGGATATTTCATATTTCCAGTGTTGTATTCAGTACAAATGCAGGAGCTCCTCTGCAAGATGTAGGTGTGGCTGCTTTGAGCTTGTGCCCCTTTGCCAGGTAAGGGGAACTCGAATGTTTATATTTGAAACGAACTAAGAGCAAAACTAAAATTCATTTTGACAATTCTGTAAGACCAGGTACAAAATTAGATTTACACTTGGAGAATCTTAACTCATAACTGAAGCTATATTTCTGTTTAAATTTAGCCATAATATAGTATTGCATGAGAAAGTGTGAAAAAGGGAAGAGGATACATAGAGGGGCTGAGAACACCATACACTGAAAGAACAACAAAAATTCTGAGTCTAGAGATTTAGGAACCATTTCTGTTTTTTACAGAACTGTTCCTTTTTGATCTACACTATAGATTGCAGTAATGTTAAATATTACATTATATATTATGACCTGTAATGTATATGTATTCATATAAAATATATTAATAAATAGCATCTATATATAAAATACTATGTTACTTAGCATATCAAAGTACATAGTAGTTAGTCTTTTTTTTTCTTATACTCTAAAGAAAACACCAGGGTGATATGTAACTCCCTAAAAGTGGAATAAATGGAGCTAGTTATGTTCTAGCTAGTTACGTATATATCGGATAACTACTTCGTACAAATACCTGACTTGAAACGACAGTAAGGTCCAGCCAGGAGCCAGCTGTTATTAATACTTTAACTTAAGTTTAATAGAACATCAGGACTTAATTATGCTTGGTATCTATTGAATATTGCAGAAGAAAGTAATTTTTACCTGCTTTTGTTCTAATCTGCTACCAAAAATGTATGCCTGTATTTCATTTTTAAATGCAACACTTCATACACTTCCCCAAGCAGGTGATATGAACAAAGCAATCAATTTGGGATTTACATAAATCAAATGCAAACAACCTTTGTGAAGAGTGTGACCAAATGCTATCAAAGAAATGGTATATGGGTGGGAGATAAACTGCTTTTAAGCCTCACAGTGGAGATTAGTTGTAGACTTAACTTTACAAAGAAAGTCAGGAAGCTGCAAGTTAACTGTTGTATATCCTTTCACAAGTTCAACCACTAACATTTAAACTGTGATTTGCAGGGTGGTGCTGACTGGCTTCTAAAACCAGTTTCTGTTGGATACAGCTGCAGCGTCTGTATATTCCTGGAGTCAGTTTTGCCTAATTATTCTCTTTTCCTGTACGGGGAGGTTTTTACATAGGAATCAAACTATTTGTGTGAAGAAGAGATGCAGATTCAGGCACAGGAATACTGAAAGTCTCTTAAGAACAGAATATACTGGTGTTGCACTGAGTAATTTTTTAGGCTTTCCTGGCAAAAGGCTCTTCTGAAGAAGTTTTGTATCTGTCTGTTTTGGGGTCTGGGCTTGTTCTCATTCCTCCAGGCAAGCTGTTAATAGGCAAGACTTTCACCTGCTCTAAGGGATGTTGCCAATTGCTAAGCAGTGAGTACTTGCTACTGTAGAAACTGCTGGTCTTCAGCCAGCAATGCAGTATTTGTGAGGCTAAAGAGAAGCATCAGGTGAAATATTACTTTCTAGCCTAGCAAAGAGGGGATCTTGGTGAGAAACTGCAGGTTTTTCTTTAAGGAGTAGGCTTTTTCAGAACTGATTATGCATTATATTAAGTAGCTGCTGGATGAAAATCAAATACTCCTGAGATTAGGGCCTGGTACACCAGGCTTCTTTCACAGTCTAGTAACTGGGCTGGAGGGGAGAAATTTGGCCTGCTCTAGGCTCATCCCCTGCACAACCTGAGCACAGCTACATGCTGTATGGTTCCAGGGTCAGGACTTGGAGTACTCATAAGCTCTCCATCCAGACATGTTCCAGGTGCTTCCTAGATCCATACTGAGGGAAGACCTGGGTGCAAGGAAAGGAAAATTGGGTGAACAATCTGGTAGGAGCCGCAGTGGGCTCCAGTCATGTCCTGGATGTGGGCTTGCTGGGGTCAGAGCTGCAGCCTTGCTGTGGGAAACACTGCCCATGCAGCTTGGCAGTAGCTAAAGGTGTATATATATTCAGGCTTTGGAATTAGCTTTGACCAGTCCCTAAACCACTGGTGTTTGGGCTGATGCACTTCTGAAATGGGCAAAAAGGCAGGTCAAAAAAGGAGATATGTTCTTGGGTGGTTAGTGATTTAAGAAAACTGCTGAGTCTGTTCTGCTCTCAGATCGAAGTAATTCAACCAGTTGTGTTCCTTGGGTGATGTATTGTTTAGTGGACTGCTAATGTTTGTGCATTTTCAAAAAACACTATTCCTGGATGAAAATCATCATATAAACATGCATGTAAACAGGAAGAGCCTCATTAGAAGAGAATAGGCTTCAGAAATTAGAGCCAAAACAATCAATCCTTTCTTACCAAAGGACAATTAATTCCCCTTATAGAATTTGGTTTCTAACTGATTATAAATGCATTTAACTCTAAGGACCAGTTTAGCAACTGGGTCAGTGGCTACAATACCATCTTCATCAGTTATGATGGATAGAGGCATCTGACACTACTTCCACTCTTTGAAAGGTTTCCAACAGATTCCTCTGTCATTTGTGACTGCATTCGATCCTTTGCTTTCAAAAACAATAAAACGTGTGAAGACTTTGTAGTTGCTAATGCTGCATATTTATCAAGAACAAAAAAACAGTCTACCCTGAAGCATAATACTTCCATTTATTGTTATTCAGAAGAGTAGTAGTATTTCCTCATAATAAATTATTAAAGTTAGTTTAAATGAAGAATGACCTGTATGTGGGAAATGTGGGGTGAGTAGAGCATCTAATTGCTTTTTTTAATGTGGATAAGAATAGTATTTTTCTTCCTTTGTTTCCTCAGCCATTTTGAAGGCAAAGTATTTTGCAATTTCAGAAAGAATACTAAACTGAATTTCTCTTAATGTTAACAAAGAATAATTTTTACAGGTTTAATTATTTACGGAAACTGACTTTAATGCCTGAGCAGTGAGAATCTGACTGTGGTCGAGCCAGGTATAAACAGACATTTTACTAGCTTTCTACATGCAGTTGTCTGCGCAGGTTAATCCAGGTCTGACACAACCCTCAGATTCACTTTAGGGCCTCTCAGCACAGACTACTCTTACGAATAGTGTCAGGTAGTGTGATGGGTTTGTGTTGGTGATGTAACACCACCACTGCATCTAGCAGAAGCTGCCACTTACTTGTGAACTGGAAGCACATCTGAAAACACAAACAAAAAACCAACGACAACCAAACGAAAGAAACAAAGATAAGCATCTTTACCTTTTCTAGTGGGTATGTCAGCCATCATTCATAAGTGAAAGCTCAGACTGACCAGGTTCAAAGACTTTCAGATACAAACTCGTGTTTGCAAAACCATGTAAGTCATCAGTGAGTTAACTGATGCTAAAGTACAGCCTTTAAAAATAACAATATAATGTATTGGAATTATCAAAATGTATTTCAAAAAAGCTTTTAAGAATTCTTTTTGCTTCCAGGTACTGATTTGTTCCATGATTTTATTTTTGGGAGACTAGTTCTGTGATTTTAACTGTATAGTATTTGTGTATAGACAAAATACAGCACAAGGTTATGTAACATTAGAACGTTGCAACTCATTTCTTTTTGCTGCAAAGATTATGCAATAGTAACATTGCTGAGTTGACATACTTAACTGAACAAATTTTAAAGCATACACTTTTCTGGAAGTGTGGATTTTTTGGAGCCTTTTCAAAATGCAGTTTTTCAATTTGAAAATAATTTGAAGTCACCCCCCCTTGAGCCAAATGATTCAAGTTAAGTTGCTGTTAACAGTGGTGCAATGTATGATTTCAGCTGTCTGATAATTTTGCACCTATGCTTCTTGCATGCTACTTTATAGTGTAATTTGGACATGGAGAGTATGAGGTTTATATAGTGCTTATACTGAACTCAAGGGAGATTTTTTTTCAGTCCATAACTAGGTATCTGGGACTGAAATGAGCAAAATCATGGCATTGGCGTTCCCAGTGTTGCTGGTTTATCTCTTCCTAATTTTTTTAACTGACTGAAGGAACTTGGCTCTGAAATATCTGTATAGGTCTTTTGACTAATTTGTCCTAATTTGAGTACAGAAGGGAGTTTTTATGTCAGCTGAGACTTCTAGAATGCAACTGGTTGCCCAAAACTCCATGTAGGACCAATGGAAAAAGATCAGGCCCATACCATGGCAGGTGCTATCTTCCCTACTTGAGACATTTGTTCTGTGGTTAAATGAACTATGATATAAAGTCTTTTTTCTCTTTTCTTTTGACCATAAAGAGAACATAGGGTGACAAACTGAGATGTGTAATCTATAGTCTAGAGTCTGAAGCTAGGTATAGACCTCACCTTCAGTACCATCCAGGTTCCTGTCAAGTTGGTGTAAGGCTTGTCATTGACTTTCAGGATCTGTGTATTGTGTTTCTAATGAATCATCTGGATGAATCTTAGATAAAAACTGTTTAGCAAAAAGTTTCTTCCTGGGTTAGAAAAAAGTCTTAAGTATAGGATATAGAAGATTAATGAAGTTAGAAAATATTTTCTCCAAAGCAAAATATTATTGCAGCTTAGGATGATTAGTAATAACAATATATATGAAATTATGACATGGAGCTTTGATTTCTTTATGTATCTGAACTTGCACATCAGCTATGGAAAATAGCATTTTATGGAAATCCATTATGTTCTATAAGATACAAAGTAAGAACATCACATTCGATGAGCTGGGAAAATGGATTTTCTTAGATATCTTAAGGGAAGAATTATGCTTTATTTCTATATTCTAGGAGTTATTTTATGTATAAATTTGAGTTGCCTCAGCACTTTTCTATTGTTTCTCACCACAATAAACAAAAAATGATGCTATAGAGGCAGACTACTTCTAATTACTCGGACAAAATGGGGCAAAGGATGTGGCAGGAATAAACTGGGGATGGACAAAGCCCTTAGCTTCAACAGGGGTACAGCCAGGAGAAAGATACTGAATGTGAAGAGTGCTCCAGAATATAATTCTGTTCGGATCAATATGGGTTTTTATAACTTGAGCTCTTCAAATTAAACTCCAAGCTTTGTCCTTTACAGTATGCTGTTACATAGTATAATTTAAAAGGAGAGGGTTTTATGTATTTGTCATTCAAACCTACCTCTGGAATATATGCCTCTTCCAGTCTCTGAAAGCTTCCTTTAAAAAGTTCAGGACTTGCCTAAAGTTCTAGCATGCTACTCTTATGAAGTGAGTGTGTGTGCATGTACATACATTATATAAAATATACATGGTAAACTATGGAACAATGTTATAATCTAAATTGACCTTTGACTACCTTGCCTAGTCCCCTGAAGTCACTGGTCCCACTCATTATTGCTATTTGACATTTTAAAAATAGCCTGAGAACTGAATAGTTAAATGACAACTAGATGACTGAAGTAAAATCAAATTCTGTGATTCATTATGAGTAGTAAACTTTAATTTCCAGGACTTTTTTTTAAAAGAAAAACCAAACTGTTTTCTATGAGGGAAAACTGTCACCTGACGAAAGCAGAAATCTCTGATTTTTAAAAGTATATCGAGAAAAGTATTCTGGATAATTCAAGAAACTCTGAAAATTATGACTTTTAAATGTTATTTCTAATAACTGCAGCTTGACTTTGTGATACAGTTCTAGTTATCTTATTAAATATAGTTTAATGGCTTGTGATTTAAGAACATAACACCAGTGTGTGTATATACAGAAATATGCATGTATACATATAAATTCTCTGCAATGCTCTAAAACAACACTTCTGTGTAAAATATCACACATTGCTTCACCACTAGTAAATGCCTGCAAGTACAATGGTTATATAGGAGCATGAGATGATATATACTTTTTTCATAGATAACATAAATAGCATACATGCACACATTGTTTAAAGCACATTCCCGAGGTTGCAAAGCAACAGTCCCAGATTGATGAGGTGTTACAATGGAGGCTGTCTGTGCAGCTTTAATGTATTCCACATGTGTATGAATTATGATATACTTTAATTATAGGAATGCAAGCCCCTGCTATCTCTTGCTGCAGCAACCCCTTCCCCTTCTGAGAAAGGACTGTATATTCTTTTACTGAAAAAATAATTAAGATTTTTCTTTGTCGTGTTGTCTCTAGGAGAATGCTTGGCCTGTACCTTGAAACCTACTTACCTATCATGTCTTAGTCTTAAGACAGTTTTTAATTTACTTATAGGTTTTTTTGCCATCTTCAATGTAGTTTGAGTCTTAATGTACAGTAATTAATTTGGTGTTCCAGTTTAGCAAGTGTTATATTTTTTTCCTCAATGTTTCTGCAATTTGGGCAATAGATGATCATTCAGGAAAAGAAATGAAATAGAAACAGAGCTGAGAACACAGTTAATGCACACCTATGGGAAATTAATCTCAAACAGGTCTTCAGGGCATGACTAAAATATCAGTAGTATTAGACTGCTGTTTCCATTCTTTTAGTCCACCACAATTTTTCTTCTGTTAGTGAATTTTGATGGTTATTAGTAAGGACATGGTGCAGTCCTGCTGTGATAACCATCTCCTTGAGAAATGGGAAGTGACCATGAAAAAGAAAAAGAAGCCTAGAGTTTGGTTCTCAGTTTCAGAAGACACTTCTCTACTTCTGCTGTCACTTGACAGCGTTATGGAAGAATGAGTCATGTTGTCTTTGCTATCTGCGTCAGAATCTTTCTTTTGCTGGTATAAGCAAGCATAAAGCAAGATCTTTGGGATTGCCTTACTAACCATGTTGAAACAGTATAGTCTATCATAATGCAGTGTAATGATCTACTTTGAGCTACA
>JAVJGG010000007.1:17159028-17181289 GCA_035590195.1 Aviceda cuculoides
TAATTGTGGCATGATTACAAGTTACTTTATAATTGCTTGGAGGCTTGAGAAATGCGTTTTAAATATAGAAAGTGACAAATGTTTATTAAATATGGTTTTAAAACATTTTATGTATTTACATACTAAGATTTAAAACTTGATCTAACTTTCAAAATAATTACAAAAAAATTCTGAAGACTGATTACTTTAACTTGACAACTTGTAATCAAAGTGTCAAATTATGGAATAAAAAAGTTCAAAAGAAAAAGCAGGAGATGCTGAGCTATTAAGTGGAAAAATAGACACCTGACCATGTTTCCACTGTGCTGCAATAAAAGCTAATTATATCACTAGACTAGAAAGCCAGGAAGGTTGAGTGTAAATCTCTCTGCTAACCTTTCTGTACACATGACCTGTGGGTTAGTCTTCCTGTATTTGTGAATTTTTTTTTTCTTCCTACCCTGCTTTAATCACTTACCTTGTAGAGCCTTCCCAGACAAGGATTGTTGTTCAGTGCATTAGCATCTAACTCGAGTGTGCTGTGATCTCTGGGAGTGACCTGGACCTTACCTAGAGCTCTTGAACACAGACTGGCCCTAGCTGTGGCCGCCTGAAGGGCAAAAGAAGTGTTCCGTGTTGTTCATAACTGAATGTCTGCACTGTAAGATCAGGTCTCAGTCCCACAAATGTAGTTTTAAGTACAAGAATGGTCCGCTTACGCTCCATAGGTTTGTCAAGTGAAGGCTAAGACACAGGATTCTGTGTGCTTTCTATGTGCCGAGAAGGAAAATGGTGATAAATCTGATAGAGAATTATGTTGTAATAAAAAAAACCCAAACCATAGAAACAAATGTGGCTGTCCCCATAAATGTCTATGGAACTTGACAATGAGTAAATAAAAGTAAGATTCTCCTCAGCATGAGGTCATTCTTCCTCTTTGTGGTAGTGGTTTTGATGTAATCATACAGTATAAACTAGATTTTTTTCTAAATGAGATGCTCCACTATTCTTTTGCACTGGAATAGATACAGTCTCCATACTTGTATATGCATAGTTGAGTGTGTATATATAATTCCCATAATTAATAAAATGCAGCTTTCTTTTCACATAGTTAATCTCCATGGTTGCTAAACCTTTCTTGTGAGGGTTGCTTTGGCTGTCTTGCACTCGGTCTGTGACAAAATATATACTGGCTTAGATCTGCATTCTTTTCAAGGGGTTTTAAGTCACAGGCTCAACCCATCCCATTCTAAAGTATTCTTTAAAGACAATCATATGCTGTTGCTTCTCCACCTTCAACCTTTGTAATGTGTGTGGGGTGGCTGGTTTTGTGTGTGGTTGTGTGGGGTTTTTTTTTTGTTCCCCCCCCCATTCTTCACAGCTCTGCTCTTCCCATGTTCTGTGGAGAAATTTCTTTTCACATGGTGCCTAGTTCTTACTTGCATGATGCTTCTTGCTCCAACTGCAAGAACCAAATATCAGTTGCCATGTAAAGATGATTCAGTAAATGTCTTTATTTCTGTCCTTTGTTTCTTGGGTTTGGAGCCTTCTGGTGCTGCATGTATGTTAGACAGGGATGTACTGTATCACGTGTAGGCTGTATTGGGTTGATCCTTTAGGTGTTCTCAGGATGTGCCTGATGAATAACAATAGAATGGAACAGTGGCTGCACCAGTTTTCTCTAAAATAAACAAAGAGAAAGAAGCTTTCTTTAAACATAATGGATATTATTCCATAGTCAGCATCTACAATATAGAAAACTTAGATTCAATTGCTGTATTTACTTGAGGAAATTCAAATCTACATCTTTTTGAAGAGTATGACTATCAAAAAAAGATATTTCTGTGTGGGGAGGGTATTCTTACTACTTCTGATTGAAAGTTGCCCTTTGAAGCACACAAAAAAAAAGAAAGAAAATCCATGAGTCAGTGGGGTATAAAGAGAGAAAGGAAAAGAAAGCTTAACCATTTACCCTAGAGGTTAGGAAATGTATTTATGAAATCCAGAAGGTTGTTCATTTTAAGAACAACATGTTTCTGTTTTAAGTTTTGCTGGTGCTGAGATGGTTAATCATAAAAGTAGCTGGGGAAATGAGATGCATAGATACAATTCAGAGAAAACAGACTGCCACTATAACAGTGAAATATAGAATTAAAGTAGTATGGATGACAGCAGCTATTAGAACTGTTCCAGAAGTACCTGCAGGCTTATTCTTAAGGCACAATCAACTTTAATAAAAGTGTATTTGGCACACTGTGTAGGGAGCTGATTAGGTGATAACCCATTGCACTACTGCAGTACTTTTATTCTTTTAGCATTCAATTATTTAAATAAAAGGACTTTGCTGTTTAACAAAACATATTGTTGTCTGGTACACAGAAATATGTAATTTAACATATCTTGTTATCTAACAGCTCTATACTTTTATCAACTCAATAGGCTCTTCTGTTTTCTTCCTGGTTGCACTGTGATTACAATCTTTTATCAGATATTAGTTTAAAAGAGCTGCAGTGAATTTAAGTAATATTTTGAATTTAAAGTAAGTATCAATTGCATTTTAATAACTTGTATAACAATGCTTCTTATTTTGAATAAAAGTAATATTCTGGAAATAAGAATGTGTCTTAACACCTGCATAGAAAAGAGTAGCTCATATTTTTCTCCCACCTGTGTTGATGCAACTCCACTACTTGGGAATCTGAAACAGTAAAAATAAAACTACACACATGGTATATTGTGTTACGACAAAGGGCAAACAATATTAGGTGCTAATTTATATGCTAAGGCATGATCCGGGAAACATTTATGTATGTGACTAAATTTACAACATGCATGAATTTACTTGGGTCTGTAAGTGTTTGCATTATCAGGGCAAAATAAAGAGCTGCTGGATCCTACTCTGTGTGCCTAAAATAAGGGAATAACACTTTAGTACCGAGGTACAGGTAGAATAGCTGCGAACTATTTCAAATATATAGCACATTTCCTCTTAATCTTATTTGAGAACAAAAATAAAGGGTTATAGGGGATCTGTATGAGCATCATTTAATCCTGCTTTAATGTTGTTTCTGTTATTATGAGTAACTAATAACAAAACAATGTTTCCTCACCATTTTCCCTGGGAAAGAATCAATAGGACAGTGGTAGCGATCTAGGAAAGCTACTATATGACAGTGGGGGTAAAAAATGTTCTTCTGGCAAGTGCTGTTTTACGAAAAATTTGCATAGGTACAGGGTGATAAATTTAAACATACACCACAAATTAGTCTCGGATGCTTTCTAGATCTACCAAAACACTCATTGCAGAAAGCTTTTCAGAAGTGCAATTTTTAAACTATAGTGATTGTGAATAGCACTTTCCTACTTTTTATTGGAAAAACTCCAAAAGGGTCTAAGTCGATTAATAAAGCTGTTGAACAAAGTGACACCCCCCCCCAAACTTAAAAAGAAAAATTGTAGATAGAAGCATACTTGGACCATCCTCATTAAGTAACAGAGTGTCTTCCTTAAGCCACATGCATTGTATGTGACTGAATAATGAAGAGTAGACATTATCTGTAAATGACCTTAACAGTAAATCACTATACTGCCAATATTACTTGTAGTTGTCATGATTCATGTTTACAGCTGCCAGCTATCCCCCAATGATCCAGTTTAAATGTTATGCATGGAGGAGGAATTAGAGTAGTGCTTACTGAAAACCTAATTAACCCCCTAATGCATTTCAGGTGAACTCCTTGTTCCTTAAATGTCTGAATGTGCATAATAACAACAGCTGTCCGAGGGAGGATTCAGTGTTCACTTTAGGAAACACTTCCCTTAATATCCACTACTGGGATCTTTGAAGACTTATTTAGCTATCTGTGAGAGTTTTGAAGGACATGAAGAAATTTTTAACTGTACCTTATTGCATGTCTTCCTTCCCTTGCCCCTTAGACAAAGTTGAAAGGACCTGATCCATAGTTTGCTTCACTCAGTGGTAGAGCATTTTAGTAAATAGATGCTGGTTTAGGATGTCAGAAATATTAACTTACTGAGGATCTGGAACTTGTACGTAGCTTTTCCAATTTCTGGAATACAGTTGTCCCTATCTCTTGGGTTCCTGCTGCCTGAGAGAAGCTGGTCCATGATGTCTTGTGGCATGACAGAACTGGGATACTTTTTATGACTTGAGACTGAGCTGTCCAAGTAACAAAGCTATGGTTGCTCCATTATCCTTTTCAGTTGTTGAGAAGATCACAAGGCTGGCAGTAGAGTGAGTTTGAGAAATACTTAAATTATTAGGGTGAAGCAAAGTAAATAGGTTATTTCTTAAAATTTAATTCAAATGTAGACAGATAAACAGAGAAGTCAATCTATTTTATCACACAAGTCTCATGAATTTGTTTTGACATAACTGTAGGACCTGATCTACAGGTGGGGTAGACAACAGATAAACATCAGATTAAGGAAGAAGATGAAGGTTAATCTTGTCCAGTTATGTAGTTTCTGATAGTAAATGCTGAGGCAACTTCCTCCTTCTTCGCTAGTCCTCAGTGAACTCTGATTCAGGATTTTCCAAACTGGAATGCATGAACTGGTGCCTTTGTCTATAACGATCCTTGATGTTCTCCCCCCTCCTCCCCTGTGAATCTATTCAGATACCTTGTAAACTTCTGGCATCCACAGTATTCCCTAGTGAGGAGGTCTACAGCTTACTTCTATACCTTTTGACTATTCTGTGTGCTGCTTACTAGTTTCATGTGATAGCATTGTGTTTAAGAAAACAGGGAACAGATCCTTCCTTATTCAGTTTGTTTTGCTCATAATTTTGTAAACTTATGTCTTGATTGTTTTTTAACAGCTAGTGAATTAATTGAATGGATCTTACAAAAGTATCAGTTATATGTTCTTATTGTTCTTTTTTTCATAAACATACTGGATCTGTTCTTTTGTTTTGGGGAAACCAGAACTGTACAACAGCTAAAAATAAAAAAATATCTTGACTTTAGCTGATGCCTTTTTTTTTTTTTGTTTATTAAAGTATTAGACTTTAGCCCAAAAGAGGATTTTTTTTTTTGAGTGGATTTTTCAATTCTATTGCTTTGGCTTGCTACAGAAAGTGTGCGTGTAACTCAACAGCTGTAGAAAGAAAGCGGAGCTAAAAAATCCCCTATGGTCTGACTGTTATTAACATTTATGAATGGAAAAAATTCAAGGGGTAACAAAATTGATACAGCACAGCTGTCAAATGTGAAAAATAATCAATAAAGACTAAAATGTCCCTACATCAGCCTGAGGTCTGAATTTGTGGGGTTTCTTTTTTTCAAGTGGCAATATTTTTCCTACTTGATTTGCTTAAAATCTTTAGTAAGAATTAATGTAAACTTGCTTCTGTTCAGTCAGACAAACATGACCCTAGATGTGGTATTGTAAACCAAGTACGTTTTCACTAGAACTGTTAAAGGCAGTATGTGCTGCAATTACCAGCAGCCCTCTGCTATCCTTCTGCCTGGACTGTATTGCTTGGTTAAAGAAGAATGGTTGTTTAAGGGGTGTTTTTTGTGTGTGTGGTTTTTTTTTTGTTTGTTTTTTTTTTTTTTTTTAACTCTTCTTACAGTAGGCTTTGTGTGGAACCAAAGAAACTGTCATGCCACAGTGATTGCAGGTTGAATAATCCCCATCAGGAGGCAGAAATGGGCTTGCAGTGATCTTGTCTGACTACTCACTGACAGACTCTCCCCTCCATCTCAGTGAGCAGTTGTGTTCCATGTATGAGTGCTTAATTCTGTAGTAGTGTTACAAGGGGAAAAAAAAAAAGAAAAACCTCTACACAGGCAAACTGACTAAAGCCCATAGGGGATAATTTCAAAGATACAAATGCCGTTTACCAGCTGAATTGTAACCATGACTTTGCAAACCTTCCCCTATAGCACCAAGCCATACCCTGTTCTTTCACAGGCCTCATTAATGCTTACAAAATTAAGTGAGGTTGAGGCAAACTAGTTTAGTAATCTTGGAATAATGAGCATTGGTGTTGCTATTTTCACATGTGGGCAGCTGAATTTGTATGGTGTTTTTGCTGTTGACTTTTTCAAAGTACCAGTAAGAGTGAGCCTTGTTACTGTGAGTGATGTGATACTTCAGTAGGAATCCTCTACATAAAAGTTAATTTACTTAACTTGTCCCTTTTTGAGTTGTTATAGCATTGCTACAGGTCAGGATATTTGACAGTTGAGCTCCCCAAGGTGAACACTGTTGTATTCTTATTTATTATATTTTTATGTATCCATTTCAGTCCTTCCCCTGTTACTAAAATGTGTGAATGACCATGTACTGTGACTTTCATACTGTGAAAGAGATGAGAGCTTCAGCAGTGAATCAGGAAAATCAAAGGCTCAAATCTTGTAGGCATAAAATATAAGTTTTGTACCACAGCAACACAGGAGAGAATTTTCGTTAGGCCATGTCCCAGGGAAGGAGTTCTTTATTCCTGCTTCCTATGCTAACTTTTAAACTCATGACAAACCACTGAAGAGATCATAACTTGAGTCTCTTCTGTCATTCCCATTTAAGAATTCTGGTATTTTTAACCTTTCAGTGCAAGAGAGGTCACCTGTTGTCCATTGGGCAAGGCAGAGGCTTAACTAACAGAGCAATAGGCTATCAAGGCAACTAATACCCCAGTAATCTTAATGATTATCCTATTGCTCATCAGTTCCCTTGGTCAGATGACCTCCCCATTTTAGGGCAACCAGGGATATCGGAGCATTTTGTCAGTGTAATTTAGGAGAATCCTAAGATTTAGCTAGAGGTATGGTGGTTTTTGGCTTTTTTAACACAAAGCACAGTTGTATGAACACATTCTACTTAGCTATCCAATTGTAATAGCTAACTTTTTACTTGTGTATTTAGTTAAGTATGTGGTTAGGCACAAAATTGTTAAAAACAAACACCACATTAAAAACCAAACTTGTTATACTTCCCAGTATTTTCCAAACCAATGCTTTCACAACTCCTTCATTTTGCCTGTGCACATGTATAGGCACACGCACATTTGTGCCATTAGATTACTGGAACAAGGCAATCGGAACAGATCTTGTATTCAACTACTATGCTACTGGTGGTTTGCTGAGTGGGCTATTGAATTCGCTTTAAAGAGGTAACACTAACTTTTTTTGTCAAAAAAAAAAAGACAAAATAAAACAACAAAATGTGACCACAAAGTTAAAAACAGAGGCAATTATCAGTAATTGATACTTAGTGAGAAATAGAAAAGGTATTTTCCACTTTCTCCTACTGCCTTACTTAACCACATCTTTTCCTTGTTTCGGATTGTAAATGAATATTAATATGTAAAACAAATTGGTTAAGTTTTATCTGTAGCTTTAAGGAAAAGGACACAAAACATGTATGAAATGTTATAGTGTCAGTGTACATCCTCCAAGGGTGTTAAAAAGCATTGGATACATAAATGCATCCTAAATATTTTGTTGTTCACTTGCAATCAAAGTATTTCTTCACTTTGCTTCCATGTAGTCACTAAGCACTAACCTGTTTTACTAAAAAGCTACACCTTAAAATAATAAATGGGTCAAAATCAATCAAATAAAGAAACCATTTTTAAAAGGAAAAAAAAACCCCATGAAAATTGACAGATTTAGTTGCTGTGAGCCAGATTTTAAAAGTTATTTTAAACCCCATATGACACCTGAATACATTTTAAATACCTTCAGAAACTTGGCAGCTATTCAACTTTCTTAGTATGGGAGCAGCATGGAAGATGAGCAACTTCTGAGACCTTGTAGTAGTGCTAGGAACTACAATGAAGTGTATAATGTGCAAAAGTTGTAATCATATTAAAGGATTGGCTTTAAATTTTGATTTCTCCTTTGGAAGAGAATGCCATAGCTTTTAGAAGACGTCAATAACCAGCGTTAGTTTTTTCTCTTTTCAGGGTTGTTAGCAGTGGTATGAAGTATTTAAAACTAAAAGGCAACCCTGAGTTCTAGACCTGCCTCATGTTATAGTTGTGACTCACGAGGCTATAGAGCTGTTCATTCTCATTCTGCGTCATGCTGGCTCTGTAACATGTTGCATGAGTAACTGGGAGGCGTGCTGCTTGCCCTTTTTCCGCACTCTATCCTAGGTGGCAAAAGCACTCACCTGCAGGATGGGAGGCTTCATCCTGCTCATAGGAGAAGGATGGGCAGCCTGAGCCTGTGCTTCAACTACTGCTTTTCTGAATGAGACTGTAGACTATTTGTAGTGAGTTTTTATAAATGACTATTATTTTAGACAGATAAGAAGGTGTCTCCCTGGGTGCTTAATTACAGGCTGATGTGAAGTTGCTGTGCTGTGTTTGGAAACTGTGCTGACCTGTTTGGAAGGGGACACAGCACTGAACTGCAGCAGGGCGATGACCTGCCCTCAGTAAGGGTTATTTGTACGCATTCAGCACCAGCTCGGTGTATCTGATAGTTTGTGTTACGTTGCATCAGTAGGTTTGTTCTTTTTTGTTTGGTTCATAATGACAGTTGTTTAGGTTGGAAGGAACCCCCTGCTCAGGCGGTGGCAGCTTAGGCTGTCTAGGACTCTGTCCAGTCAGGTTTTGAATATCTTCACTGATAGAAACTCTAAGCTGTCTGGGCAACTTGTTTCAGTGTCTGACTGTCATCACCATAAAAACCTGTTTTCTTGTGTTCAGACTAAATTTCATAGTTTTAATTTTTTAAAATATTTTTCATGTTTTGTTATTTTTTACTCGCTGCCTTTTGCCCCTGTCAATGGGTGCTACTGAGAAGAGCCTGCCTCCCTCTTTGTTCCCTTGCATCAGGTATCTGTACACATTGATAAGATCCCCTTGAGCCTTCTCTTCTCCAGGCTGAACAGTCCCAGCTCTCTTCAGCCTTTCCTCATACAAATGATGCTTCAGTCCCGTAATTGTCTTTGTTAATCAAGTCCAAAAGACATCACTAACATTCTACAGTGTATGGAGTACCAAACTTAAAATGTTACGTTTTTAGCAAATATAACCCCCAGGGGCACTGGATACAGATAATTATTGGAAAATAACTTAATAAGTTATTATTAATTATTAATTAAATAAGATGCATGCAGATGAACTAGGGAATACTGAAATGACATAGACCTAACTAATGTGACTAACCAGTGGAAGCAGGAAATCTAATAGCTGCTACATCTAGTTAATAAGCAGAAGTCCAGCTTTCATATTTTCAAGAGTAAAACGCGCATGCATGCTATTAGATCTTGTAATAAGTTACCTGTAGCTGCCAAAGATCGTACACTCACAGAGGTAAAATGACATGGCATTTTGTGTCCTGCTAATGACATCAGTGATGAGCATTCCATAGGGGTTGCTTAACACAGGCAAGAGATTTTCTCCAGTTGGCTGACTTTCCACTCCACTGCTGGACCATTAAAGAAAGAAGAAAATAGCCCACAGTGCTGAAGGTAATATGTTTTTGATTACATACAGAGCTCAGGGGAAAAAGTCCAAAAACAAACCCCTTCCCAGGGGAAAAAAAAAACAAACCCAAAAAACTAAGCCAAACCCAAACTAAAAATAGTGATTTATCCAGGCAGAGAATGTGTATGTATTTATTTGGAACTAAAACTGCATATCCGGATTGAATTTGAGAATTAGTTTGGGGAAAGAAAAGGAAAAGTTTTGAAATGTCAAAATAATTCTGTCTGATTGTTCTGAACCGAAGCATTTCTGGTTTCTTAAGCCAGTGGCTAGGGAACTGACCTGTAATCTTTTTCTAATTCTTAAGATGGACTTCAACTCAGGCGTCTTATGCCTCTGAAAAGTAGCCAGAGGCCTTCTGAGATGGACCTTTCTTTGATTCATCAGCTGAAGCCCTTCTACTATATAGATCAACGCTAACTATTCAAAAAAGAACAAAAGAGAGACTCAATAGCCTGTCACATTCAGTGTATTTGAAAAGAGAGAAGGGGGGGGGGGAACTGGCCCCAAAACGCTTCTATTCTGGGTCAATTGGTCTGAATTTGTTCCTTTGTTTTTTCAAGTCAGTAGCTAACTTGAAAAATCAATTTTTTACGCATCTCTAACTACATGTTTCTCTTTTGCCAGCCAGTTGTTGTTGGATATGGGTATTTCAACAACTTCCATTCTTGCCTAAGATACTCAACCTCCCATTCCTCACCCTGCTTTTATGTAGCAGACTGTGTGATAGCTTAATGGAGAGTATATCAGTCCTTGTGGAAAACCTGCAGTCCTGTCCTGATCTTATTTTGTTACTGAAGGGACAGAAAGAGGTCAGAAGTCCTTTCATTTTTCCACACAATCACTGAGTATTTCTAAACAGTTTATTTGTGGAGCTATATGAAAATCTGTGGAGCAGTGTCTGTGGAAGAGTAAGATATCAGAGAGGTTTGGCTAGAAGGTAGGACTCAAGGTCATTTGCATATTCCTCCATTGAAATGACAGTCTGAACTGTGTGTGTGTTAAAGCAGAAGCATGTATGAAAAAAGGAAATTTTTTTTTAAAAGTAGTATTGCTTAAGTTTCCTTGCTTTGAGGTTGGACACTCAATTACCTTGTAAATCTTGGGGGCATCAGCAGCAGAGGTGTTCAAGAGGAAACTTGGTGCAACATTTAGGTTGTAGTGTCACGTGTGCTTGTGAAGGTGTTGGGGCTAGATGACCTGAGAAATCCCTTTGAACCTAAGGTACTGGAATTGTACAGTCTAAATGACCAGTGGAGGGTTCTTTAATACAGATTCTGCTCAAACTCTTTAATTAGTACCATCTCCGTTCTAACACCCTAAAAGTGGATACTGATTGTCATCCCATATTCTTACTGTTAATAAATTTTCCAACACACTAAGATCAAATATACAAGATTATTCAAACATTTTTTTGCTGTTCTCTGCTTAATAAAACAAGTGAAAGAAAGTGAATAGCAATCATGCATCTAAAAGACATAGCGCTATTCATAAAGCTTATTACTTCTTTAGACTCCCCAAATTCTAATTAGAACTTTACAAAGCAATAACAAAGATAGCAACTGGATTCTAAACTAATAATTCTAAGCTCAGTGCAAACCGGAAAGCCCCAGTGCCAGTAAAATAATACGAGACACCTGTTTTATATGGTACACATCAAAAGCAAGCCCCAAGGACAATAACTTTTAATATAATCATTATTAAATGTTTATTAGCCAAAGCTCAAAATATCAAGAAATGTATTGTAGAGAAACAGCTATCTCCCAGACACACAAAATCTTTCCATTTTGATGATTAAAACTTTAGTTGCAAATAATCTTCTGGCCCAAGGTAGCAAGTGTTATTACTGTACTTAGAAAGTAATGAAAGCATATTTCTTATCATTCAATTTTCCTGTTTATAATTTAAAGTGCACTCCTGTTCATCTATCTGTTTGAAATTAAATACTTTATAGCTTTTTCATTCTCCTGGAGATAACAAAATTACTAATACAAAAAAGTCTATTCAAAAAATCCAAAGAGGGATTGAAACACAGAAACTCTGGAAAAGTTCACTAACATTTTGAAGATACACAACTTTACCTTGAGCAAGTCCAGTTATTTTTTTATCTCTGTTCTTGCACCAAACAAAACATAACTGCGTTTAAATCCAGACCAACACTTTAAACCTCTCCTTGTTTTGCTTGGAATGACTACCCAATAGTAAATGGAGCTATATTCTTGCACGATTCTCCTTCAGCCCCACTTTCTTACATACTACTAAGTATACACTGGGACAGAGAATCGAATTTGGATCTCCTATATCTTAAAAGAAGGGTAAAGCAATAGTAAGTAAAATGATAGTATGCATAGGACTTCCCCCAGTAAGGAAGAAGGAGAGTGGGAACAAGCCTTTCATGTGATTAGTGCTGCTCTGATAGACCACACACATGAAGCCTCTTTTTGATTGCTGCTGGTGTTTAATTGCTTAACACCTAATGAGGAGGTGGGGCTGATTTAGGCAGAGGATTTTAAGCTGAGGAAGAAGTATTTGAAGTGATAGTAAACTGAAAATGAGTAGGGCTGAGTCTTTGGTCTTCCCTGCTGCTAGGGGAACAGTAATAGGAGCTGGAGTTCTTTCTTTCAGGGTAGTGCTATGCATCTACTGTAGACTCCTTAGCTTTGAGTATAGCTCGATCTACAGATGATGTTAGTGCTCCTAGGGGCAAAAGAAATCCTGCTAGAATGGTGTGTCTTGTCGTGTGAAGGGGGCTCTCTTAAGGGAGAATAGAAGTTACTAAGTAGCAGTTGTAAGAGTAGGTTCCGAGTAGCCTTGAATTGAGGGATTGCTGCTGATTCAGATTAAACAAAAGCAAAACCTACTGACTAGCAATAGATTTTTTTTTTAATATGGAACTTTGATAAATCAGTAGAATTAATTATTGAAATCAGCTAGTTCCTTAAATAAAACTTTAGCATTACTGCAAATCAATTAAGGTGAAAAATGGTTAGAGAAGAACTTCTGTAACTGAAGAAATGAAAGCAGCATCTTGGAATTAATCAGAGTGTATAAGGGGAAGGAAAAGGAGACACTGTTGAGAGAAAAAATAAGCATTGCTCTAAATAAAAAGTGGATTCATATATACCAAGGAATATAAAAACAAAGTAATAGACCAACACTACACTAGTGTTGAAATGCTCAGCAATGTAGTAGGTTTTGAGAGCAGTTTTTCAATGAGGATGCTGTACCACCTAAGGCAAAATTTGATATCTACTATAACCCTTAAACTTTAAAATACCTATCTGTACAGGAGATAAAAAGATAGAAAGGAATAAGAGAAACTGAACATGTTTTCCATATCTTCCTTGGATATTTTAATAGTTTGGAAAAGCTGGAGCTCTGTCATGCTCATCTGCAGTCTTGTATTGTTTCTTTTACAGCAATGTTGCCACTATACTTTCCCAGAACTTGATGTTACAGGAGTGTATGGGAAGTGCCTGCTAGACTGAAATCCCACTTATCTGTAATTTACTTTCGATCATTGAAGGCAGAATTGGGTATCAAACTAATAATTTTCTTTAACAAACAGAGCATCCTATGAGGTATTGAGAGCCTTTCACCTCCCAGTAACACAAATGAAAGCTGGCAGCACCTTGCTGTGTTGGGATATTTGAATTTAAAATGTAGACACCTTGAATTTATTTGTGAGGAATGGACTGCATCTTTTGCAAGAACAAATTGAATTTAAAACCTTAATGTGGGATACTTTTTCACATTTGTTATCTTTTTTTCATGGGTTTCTTTAATTTCTCATTACAGCAAACAACTATGTGCTCTTGTGATAGATCTGGTCTGACAAGAAGCATGTGGGACACTATATTGTAAAGAATATTTTCTTCCTCCTTATTCCAATTAATGTACTTCTGAGGTTCACTGGGAGGGGAATTTGTCTCTAATCCAACAGAGAAACTTTTTTTTTTTTAGTGGCAAGTCTTATTCCTGTAAGTGAGTCTGTAAAATTCTCATGAAATTCATGGCTTTTTGCTTCAGTAATTTTCAGAATGTGTACACCCAGATTACAATGAAACAAAGAGAGGTTTATTTCAAAGCTGCTAAGAATACAGTAATTTGAATCGGGGTGGGTAATTTCTATTTTATGCATCATCGGTGATGGCAAAGATTGTGTTAGATAAGTCTTGTGTTGCAACTGTTTTGGTTTGTCTTCAAAATGCTCATTGAACTCGCAGGTCTTACATGGAGCTGTTGGTATATATGATGATACAGAAGATGGAATAGAATTTTTCAGCTGTCTTGGCTCAACAGTTTTATAGAAGTAAAAGAATCAATTAAACCTGTATTTTTGGCAGTTTTGTGAGATAACAGCGTAGATTTGTGAGGTAAGAAGGTATTGTTTCTATGTTTAATGGGGTAGAATTATACTTTGAATGGATGTTTGAGAAATTACAGGAGTGTACCAGTTCAGTTTGAACGAAAAATGGAATTTGGAAATAATTTTTAAGAGTGGGATAATGCTACCTTTTTGTTTGCACAAATACGATTTAAAAGTGTAATCTGTTTAAACTGTGGTTTCATGAGTCTGTAGTTGATTATAGATTTTAGTAGGTGAAATAAGGCAGTATGTCTTGCACATTATTTCTGAAGTATTCATGCAGCTGTGCTGCATTATACAGAACTGCTAAAAATCTACTAGTAAAAAATATCATGATGCTCTTTCTTGTTAGATATAATTTTGAAATATGCAAGCATCTTAAAAAAAATCTTGATGTTCGAGTTAAACTTGGGAAGTAAATTCTGCTTTCTAAAGCAAATAAAGACTTGGAATTGCCATGGGGAATGTACTGGATGCTGAACAACTCTTGCGTACCCACAGGACGCGTATAGCAGGTGAAATACAAAGCTCCTGTGAAGTCCTTTAATATTACTCCAGACTCTTCTAGAAGTACTGATTTTGAGTCTGAGAGCACAGTCAGTAGGGTGACGCAGTTAATGCTTGTTTGTTTTCTCTGCTGAGATAGCACTGATAAGCTCATACTGTGATGGTATTTTTTGTAATGTGGGCACCTGTCCGCCTGGGAATGGGCAGAGACCAGGGAGTTCTGAACAAAATCACTGAAGAGCTGTGAGGTGTAATGACTTTTATGCTAGCCGTGCTATTTAATGAAGCAACCCTCATGATTTCATGTAATCGTGAGAGATGCTGCGTCTTTAAGAAACGGAGGGGTTTAACAAGCACAAATTCATAGCGTAAAACCAGAAGTTACTAAATTTTTAGAGGGTTTTCATAAGCAAGACACCTTTACTTTAAAATAGGTTTTAACTATTTAGCACAAGAGCCCCTGCAGACTTAAACATCCGAAGCAGGTCTTATGTGGAATTGAGGACAAATTGTGAGCCTAACTTGGAAAAGAGCTAAAACTCACGATTGGCCTCCCTGTTTGACTTTCTTGCTCTGTGGGTGCCTGTGGGTCCCCCACTGAGCATGCCTTATTCCTCTGAGGTCTGGGATGCATGTGGGTGGCGGTTGTTTTTCTTGGTGTAGGGTGTGGTGGTTTTCTGTTTGTTTGTTTGTTTTTTGTTTTTTTTTTTTACTGCAGTATCTTTTAAGTCCTGTGTTCGGTTGGTGTCCTTGGGAAATGCTTACAAAAAACCCAATGGGTTTGTATACACACAGTGACTGAAAGTCTTTGCTTTTTCTTTCCAAGTGCATCTAGAAAAGGCAGAGGTGGAGATGGGCGGTGATAGCTCCATCTAATCTTATAACAACCAGGGAGCTATCTCCAGAAATATCTTTCTGCTGTGCCTGCCTCTGTGAGTGAGTTACAACTTGCAGACATTTGGGTATGCTTTTCACCTCCCCTGTTGTAACACTTCTGCCATACAGAAAAGCAAATTCATTTAGAATTGTAGAGCAGGTACAGATTAGGAGTGTCTGACTTGTTTGGGATTTGGAGATGGGGATTTTGCTGCAATGTTCTTTAGAACAAAATTACTTTAGCTGCCGTTTAAATCAAACTGATGTAGTCCTTGCTAGTCTTTATTGGAAATACAGCATCAATACTTTAACTTACTTAACTTTGTTCTTAGAGCAGTATATTTCACATTTCTTATTACTCATTTTTGTTTACTTGCTTTCTTTACACAGAAACATGCTTTGATATGGAAAGTGTTATACTAAGCCCAACTTCAAATGCCTGTATAGAAATGCTTGTTATTAAGGGTATATTGTAACTTACCACATAGAATTTAAAGTCAACACCTGCAATAGCTTTGTGATTATTCCAGTATTGCAGTAATGGCTGATGGGTTCTTAAGTTAATAGATCAGATGGCATTGAAAGCTGTAAAGATTCTGGGATGAATTGTTGGAAATCAGGAGATTTTATCTTCAGGTAAAGGACTGTGCAAGCTGCAGTAGCCGAGAGTAAAGAATGACACTGGAAGGGTGACTTTTTTGTAAGGAGGCATTTCCCTGAGAAATACACTCCTTGTGGTACACTTACGTAGAGATGAATGGTGAATTTTTGCTGTCCTGTACCATGGCCTCTGATATTCAACACAAGATGAGAAGTCATCTCTGTTATTTGTGGCTGGTTAAGGAAACCATTGCTGTCCTGTTTCCCCCCTGAGCTGCTCAAGAGCCCTGCTGGCGTTAAGACCTTTAGCCTAGATAGCTCAGCTTGACCTTACGCCTCTGTATTATCAGTTTAGGTAGTCATTTAACTTCTACTTTCCTAGAATTCTCTGAGGTGCCCCCAACTCTTCTGGTACTGTTAGTATGTACTCCTCATTTCCTCTTTATTGTCTCAAGAGGGAGTTTATGATCTTTAAGATCCAGTCTTACAACCTGGTATTTGGGCAGCCCAGTCATCCACATGCAGCCAGATGCATACTGTACAATTCACTCTGCCTCAATTTTCTAATTTTCATTATTGCACATCCAGTTGTTGTGGAGTCTGCTTGAAATTTGCTAAATGCCAAATACTTTATCAGTTTCTGCAGAAAAGAAACAGCAGAGTGTTGAGGGTCTGTTCATCATTCTTGTTTCAGTGCTTTTATGTTTACCTACATAAGCCTAATATGACAACAGGTTGTGTCAAATGATGTAATGCCTGTAGTCGACAGGCTGGTTGCTGGTTGTCTGTCTTTTCACTTCTGAATGGTTCAAATGAGATCAGTGTACTTTTTAGTTTTTGGCTACACCCCATGTATTTCTCAGATTGTGGACAATGCTAAACTTTGTTTACAACTTATGGTGGGTTTTTTGTTTTAAAAGTGTGGAAGATTGTGAAGCTCAGCTGTATTCTTGTTTATGAAATGAAATTGGATTTCATGTCATTCCAGGAAGTTTCCTGGTTTGCCCAAGGTGAATAAACAATATAAGCAGTCTCATCTGCCCCTCTCATCTAGGTGCTTGTTCAGTTCTTAAATTCAGAATTTTGGTAAACTTGCAGTTATGTTTCATATCTGTAAGAAACCATTAGGTTTCTTAAACCAATGGAGATAAGTCAGCATTCTGATTTTTACAGAATAGGTCACACATCATTAATCACAATCATTGTATGGCATTTCTTTTGTTTACTCTCTATCTACTTAGCTATTTTAAGGGTTTTGTTAACTGGTGGTGATAACATCTTATTTGTTTTGTGATTGTACACCTTAATATTCTTATTTCGGGGTTAACTATAATATTAGTTGCTTCAGGAAGCACCTTCAATTTATTGACTTATACTGCTAATAATGGTCTTCTCATAATTTCAGATCACTGTAGTGAGTCATAAATAAAATGGAACCTTACCATCAGCAGTTAACATGACAGCTTTCAACTGATATTTTACAGATTCAAAACACAATGTGAAACTCTTAAGAGATTTAATTTCTAGAAGCTGATCCTGAAAAGCTATGTTTAGCCTAATTATATTCTTGTATACTTTTGCCATGCTATCTTTCTGTATGTATATTTTTTTTTTGCCTCTGGCAGGAACTTGACATAAGGAAATCTATAATGTGACATGTCTAGTACTTGAAGAATGTTAGATGCTTATTTGGGAAGTATGTTAAGGGCACAATCCATTTATGTTGTATTTGCTGGACTTGGGTATTACAAAAAAAAGTTTATGCCTAATTTTTTCATGGTTCTTCCTGTATTGATTCTAATGAACTGTCCATATATTGTACAGTTATGTTATTTACCATAAGAGAGTGGCATCTCTTTAATTAGATGCATAACAGCATCATCAATTTATATTAGATATTCCTCAGCTCCCTTTACACTGATTCCCAAACTAAGTAGAATCAGTCTGAGGCCTAAAAGCTAATTTTTATTGATGTTGACAGGAATTAACAAATAATGCTGATGTTCCTATGATTAAAAAAAGGCAGTAAAAATAATAAATGGTATGATTGTATTATGTCTGGAGATTCAAAGGGATTTTTTATCCTCTTTTGTAACCAAACCAAACTGTGAATGGAAAAGGTGCTGTTAGGTTTCAGCACAACACTCTCTATTAGACATTTGCACAGTGAAATTAGAAATAATTGTTATTGTGCTTTTTCTTGGTATTATAATGTTTGTCACTTGTGCAGTTTTAGGATGTTGATCTAGTGCTTTCCTTGCTGTATAAATCTTACCTAACTAAGCTCATAAAGGGTGAATTTCTGCTTCTCCTGTCCACAGCTAATTAAGGATGTGGAGGTTCCAAGCTGCTCAAGTAGCAGGCAACCTTGGCCACTTCTCAGAAACTCCACAAAGGCACAGTGTGGTGTGATACAAAGCCTAGTACTAAGATTTGATTTGGAATAGGCTGCTTTCCTCACCTGCTGTTGCTCTTGTGTCTTGCCTCAAGACTGTTTAGAAAAGATCGTTATATCGAATGCCTGCAATAACTGTTATCAATGAGTGTAGAAGAATGAGAAAAGGGAGATTAAGGGAAACTTGGGTGTTTGAGGAAAATGATCTCTGATGTGTGAGAGATCATCAACTTGCGTATCTTCCCTGGGTAGTGCTACTCTTTAAGCTGCTTTGAGATCCACCATCTTGGTGTCATTCTGAAAAGTGATGAAAAGTACTTTGGCTTTCATGTCATGGCTCTCAGCCCGAGCCCTTTCTGGGAAACATAGCTCTTCTGTTTGCAGGAGTTACCTTTCTTCTGTCAGGGTTAAGTGGGCAGTGCAGGAGTCTAACCTCTTACTCTGGTTGTGGAGTCTGGTGCAGTCCAAGTGCAGACCCATGGTTCAGCTTTGCTTTTTGAACATACTACTTTGTCAATCATACTGAAATTGTCAGCCATGATTAAGCACAAATAAGCATCACTCATACCCCTGATTAAGCACAGCTAAGGAGGAAGTCATTAATAAGACTAAATATGTGTGTCTTTAAGGTTTTGTTTTTTATCTTTCTTTTTTACTAGTCTAGAAACAGACATATAACAGTTCTGGGTGGGTTTGATTTTTCCACTCCTAAAAAGACAGAGCACATACAGTGTTGATCCTGTACTTCTGAAAAGCAGGTTACTTAGACTGCTAAAGATAAGAGACCTAGAAAATAACCACAAATGTGTGGTTTGGTGACTCATTTTTGATGTAAATAGTTTTGTGGGAGTTATTTATAGATCCCATGTATGAAATGGTGAAGTTGACCTTTTTTCTGTACAATGCACGCTACCAAAATATATGATTTGGAATAATTTGTAAATTTAAGTGGCAATATTTATTTGGCAGACAGTGCTGACAAGTGGGAAGCAATTGATAAAAACTAAAAGAAATTAATGACTACTTCACTTAATAGAATCTTGGGACAATTTAAAACTCATTGTGGAAAACAGCAAGAAACCAGTGCTTAAGGACTGACTCGAACTGATTCTAGTTAGTAATATGGTGAACAATGAAAATGAACACCTGGAAAATGGCAGTTAAGAATGAAACTACTAAAATGTCAGCTTTTTCCACTATCCTAACCCTTAAATATTGCATGATGTTCTACTGGAAAAAAAAAAATCCTGTGGATTGATACTGCTAAAATGAGAATTTGGATTAAGATGCATAAATATTGCTTATTTTTCTTAATGTACAATAGTATATAGAAGAAGAAAAGAATACTGACTTTATTGAAGTGTCCTGATAATTATGAAATGATCCTTGTAGAATGGATGCTCAGGATACAGTTAATTACTTTGCTTCAAAAGAACTGCTTCCTCTCAAGAGATGCTAAAACAAAATAAAACCACAGTCTAATCTGAACTATACATTGACACGGAAATACTAGGTGAGTTAAAACATCAGGATGTTAATTTTGTTGGTTTTTAGGAAATTCCAAAGGCTCACGTATTCCCTCCTATTATAAGATCTTGGGAGGAAGAAAAATACTTCACAGCTGCCCAGTTTAAGCATGGTAGTTCTGTGTTTTTTCTGTATGATAACTTGTTCCAACAAGAGAATCCTCCTTCCTTGTAGGGACATTATAAAGGGCTAGATCCCGTTAGGATTAGAGTAATAGATGGAATTCAGTAACAGAAATGGGTAAAACAACTGGAAATTTGAGAGTGGATTTCTACTGAATTTTCTGCATTAGTTAGGTGCTTTTCTTCTATGTCTTCTAGGGAACTTCTCATCCCAATAGATTATCATGGTCAACTCCCAGCAGTGTCTTGCAGTTTCTTTCTTGGGAATTGGAAAAACCCAGCAGTTATCAGCCCTTCTTTAGACATCTTCCACTAATTCCCAGGTTTCCTGTGGCTTTCAGTTCATTTGGAACTTTGCCTGGTTTGTCTTCATTTCCTACCTTAAGTACCTTCAAAAGCCAAGTTCTTAATATTGGCAGCAGTAGCAAGTAGTACAATACACACCAAAAAGAAGACTGCAGTACTTTTGCCAGTTTACCATCTTTTTCTAGTAGCCAGGTTGCTAAAAATCAGTACTGGGAGGGGAAAAGAAACCCCTAAGTTTGCTGTCCTACCTGCTTTCTGCTCTTTTTCATCCCTCTGTCTTGTTTTCCTCTAAAGGATGTTTTAGGTCACTCTAACCAAATAGCCGTAAAGGGTAGTCAATGCCAACAAAAACACAGTTGAAAAGAGGAAGTAGTGGGAGAAGACAGTAGAAGTGATGGGAAAGGAGTAAGGTCGCTGTTAAAACCAAGTCCAACTTCAGACTGGATCTGTGCAATGCCTTGCCTTCATTTCTTTCCCTCCTTAACTACAGGCCGTTCCAACATATCTGTAATGCTGATCATGACTGAAGTCTGAAATCATAACCCAAGCTTTCTGTGGAAGTGCCAGAGTTATGTTAACAGCTTTGAATGCCTTGACCTGTTATGTCAATGACATAACAGGTCATTACAAGACATCTGTTCCCTTATATAATAAAGTGAATAAATGGTGCTGTGTTTCTCATTGCGATTTTGCTTGCAAAGAGAAATACAGTAATATTTTCAAAGTTTCTGGGTATTTTCTTGTATTTTAAATTCCAGTAGTACCTAGCACTTTCTTTGTTTTAACTTACAGGTCCACATCCTAATTTAAATTTGGGTTCGTGCTTGTTGCAATTGCTCCTGTGTTTAAGGCTGCACGCAGGGTGTGCAGATACAGATAATTGTCTTGGATGGCTGTTAGTGGTGGGCACAGTTGTGATCTGTTCAAAATTAGACTGGAAGCAAGTGATATCTTTCTGTTAAATTTATGCTGACTTCAGGTTTTGGATTAGGGCCTAAACTCCCATGCAAAATGTAAGCACATGAGTTTTATCTCTGTGTAAACAAAACAAACAAACAAAAAATTTAGATGTTGATTAGCTAGATCACCAGTCATTAGAAATGTCAGTTGCAATAATTTCAAATTTATTCATAGGCAGTTCATATCCACAGACAACTCCAAAGGGGCATGCTTCCAATAAAAAGAAAACCTTGAAGGCCAGCTTCCCATTGTATTTGATTTAGTACTCATTTTTTCTTTACATAACTTGACACATACTGGCCTGATTACACTTTTGCCCTAGCTTGACAAAAACTAGTTCTGATTTGATGTGATAAAACAAGAAGAAATTCTGATGTGACCTCGAAGTTGCAAGTGAAATGCGCTGGGTCTTCCCCAGCAAAGTGGAGAGTTTCTTGTAGCTGCTGGGCTCTGACAATCTTCTGTAAGGCATGAATTCTCTTCTTTCCTAATTTTGAGATTGTGGCTTTTAGTATTAGAGATCAGCAGACTCTAAGGCATACATAGCGAAGAGGCTGGAGTCGGTGCGGTGATATATACCCGAGTGTAAAGGAAATTGGGGAACATGAGAGCGCAAACAGTGACGGGCTGTGTATGTCTATCCCTTTAGGGCTGCATTCATTAAGCCAAACTCAGTAAGGTCAGGGAGATTGGCGAAGGCTGTTACAGAACCTTTTTGAAGTACATAAAGCTTTTCCTGAGAGCAACAGAGTTGGTTGGTAGGTTAAGAGCAGACACAGTGGACTTCCCTGACCTTTCACGTCTCAGCCTTCATGCAGGCAAACAGAATGCATCTTAGTTCTCACAGAGTCTTTTACTTAATGTTTCCTCCTACTCATATACTTGTGGGAGAAATGGTAATGAAATAATAGGAAAATGGTTCATTTCCCTCCTTCATGTGGAAAAACAAGGGTAAGAAGGGCTTTTTCAATTTTTTATCTTTGGCTAATGAGTTGAAACCTCTTAGAAGAGATATTAAGATGAATGAAAATAAGGGAGAGGTTTCAATATGTAGTGTTGACCCTCACCAACTCCAAACACTCTATGAAAGGAATTGGGCACATTTTGTTCTTTCCTCCCTATATTTTCTTCTATTTAATCTTTTTCCACCT
>JAVJGG010000007.1:17181299-17201730 GCA_035590195.1 Aviceda cuculoides
CACCTACACTTTTTAAAGAGCTAGACATCATTCTATATGTGAGCATACAGCAAGAAGGTCTAGAGTTTCAAAATATCTTCCATCCTCTTCAATTTATGTGCAAACATATTCAGCAAGATAAATGACAATTGCTGCTTGTGGGCAATGTAAAAAAAAAAAAAAAATTGAATGATAGTTTCTGGTATTGCACTTCTGCTTCTCAATATGCAAGCCATGCCTATGCAACTCCTATGCACGTACAACCCAAACAAAATGCAAAAGAAACTTCTTGAGTGAGAACAAATGCTTTATTAATAACCACAGGCCATTATTCATCCAGGAGGGGGGAAAAGCCAGTTAGTTTCCTTTGCTATAGACATAATTTAGTCCATTGAGCTCATTGAAAAATGCTGCTCTTTGGGCATGACAATACGTTTCCAGAAGATAAACTAGGATCCAAATCTACAGCATATTAACTGTTTTAAGGTGCCTTGCATTTAATGCAAAGGAAGAAAGAAGGACTTAAAAATTAAGTAGTGTCCCTTCTTCTGAAAGACACAAAAGCAGTCTAGAATAAAGCTTTACATTTGGGTCAAGAAAGTAACCATTGAAATAAATAATCTCTTTTGTAATCTTTACATGAAGTTTACAAGAAGACTGCATATTTTTAGCAGCTGTTCTACATACAGATAAAGCAAATTAGGGACTAGGTGCAGAAGCTGTTGTTAGAGTGTTTTGCAGTGTCTGTCTATACCGAGTGGATCAGAAACTGACCAAAAGTTGCCTGACCTCCAAGCAGACTAAATCACTTAGACTCTGTTAGGGTATTAGTCTACCTCTTGTGAATGTTTTCTAGCGTGGGCTCAATACCATGCTGTTTGTTATCAGAATAAACTTACATTTTAACACACAATACATCCTAAATTACATTCTTTAGTGTTACGTTCTCTAGATTTCTAAGGAATACATCTATTTTCACAACTTTTGCTGTTACCAGGTGTTGTTACATGAGTTGAAGTGAGGTTATCTGGATACCCTTATGGCAGTATTGTGATTGTCTCAATGCTTTCCTAAACTGAGTAGCATAATAATTTTAAGAGCTCCAACTTACTGGAGTGGATGCAGATTGATATAGAAAAGTCAAACATGCCTGTTTACGTGAACTGGGTGTTTTTTAGCTCATGGATTGTCAGTTTGTGTGTAGTCGAGCTGACAAAAAACACTGAAATGCAAATCTGCGTGGTGTGGCTGCATCCCAGGGAGGACTCTGAGGTGCATACTGTGTAAAATATTTCTGTTATTGAACACCCTAGGAACAGAATTTTTAGATGACTAAGTGTAAGCAAGTGAAACTCAAGTTTGTTGATTACCTTTGAAAATATTTGTTTAAGCACTTAAAAAAAATAATCTTTAAAGTGTAAGTAAGCCTTGGGGAGTTATTTTCTACTAATGACACAGCCAGAAAAGAGCTGAAACAGCAAAGTTCCATTGCAAAAGTTCAGATTGATTGTCACTGTGTAATGCTTTTTTATAGCTTCTCTGGAACAAAGAAAATACCACCTTTTAATATATAGTTATAAATTAATATTCTAAGCTAGGAAGGAAGGAAATAAAGAAAACAAATTTCCAAAACTGACTTTATGAAATGGAGATTTCTTTTTTTTTTAACTTTACATTCTGTTTCAGTAGCCTTTTCTATACAGAACCTAACTTGTAGGTTTAGATTAGGTTGAGTGCAATAAACTAACATTTGATTTTTGCTTGTTAACAATGCAAACTGTGAAGATGATCAGGGATATAACTTTTTTGTATTTGTTAGGTTTCTATGTTATCTTCCTGATAACTTAAGTGAGAACTGTGTTGGTCCAGACTGATCCAAGTCAGACCACTCCAATATGGGATTTTTTTTTTAAGTACACAGACACTTTCATGGCATGTCTTGGCACAGTCCTAGTGTGTTGTTGTACATGGAAATCAAAGAGTCTGTGCTTAAGTGTAGCTTACATGTAGATGTATTGAATGGGTCAAACCAGTGTGGTAGCCCTAACTTTGCCTATATAGGTTATATTGGGTTATATTGTTATTGCCCCCCTAGAACTGGCATGTGCCTCCCTGCAGGCCTCGGGCATGCCCCCAGCATGGCTGGCGTTTGTCTCCAGCCCGTGTGACCCGTTGACCCTGACGGATTAGGGCGGCGATACGTGTTGCCACACAGCTTGTCCTCAGCAGCCTAAAGGCAGCTCCCAGCCTGACTGCTGAACAATTAACTGGATAGAAATTCAGTGGGAAGCCGAACATCATGTTCCAATCTGCTCTTTCAGATCAATCTAAAAAGCACTACAGTGCCTTCAGTATACCGTTAAAATATGTGATCTACTCCTACTAGCCTTCTTTCAGCCAGCTACTTCAGTCAAACACTGGAATTAAACATTAATTCAATCTATAATGGCTTTTGCTTCAAACTGGGGTAATTTTAACTTCTGCTTACAACACAAAATATTTTATGCCAAAGCTTATGCACATGAGTACCCTTAAAGTGAAAGCTTTTTCACACTTATGACTTGAAAAGTCACAATTTCCAGTCTTAAATTATAGTTAACAGTCAAGAAACATTCATTTTCCACTGTGCGGTGAGCTGGAATGTATGAGAAGTGCACACTACAGAGTGTGTTTTCTTGGTTACTTTCACTGGGATAAATAAGGAGTAGCTCCATTCACCTCAGTTACCATTGCCCAGCCCTTTCACAAGGTGAAGTTGATTGACAGGAACACCAAAATCTGTGCTGTTGGAGTAGAAGAACTGTTAAGGTGTAGAGGCTTCAGAATAGGACTCATCACAAAGTTGGGGGGAAAAAACCCCACAACAAGACAACTTTGATGTTAAAACAAGAAGTTTAAAATAAATTATGTATGAACTCTAGACCAGAAGTGGTTAAACATTTTCCTTCTTTTATCTGCTTTCCCTTTGCCAGGAGATCAGGCGGAGTTATGGGTTCCAATAGTAAATGCATGACAGACGGAAATTCAAGAATCTTTTGTTTCAGTCACACGATAATGGACATCTGACCTTCTATTCAAATAAACTCAATATTAGCAAGGACACCCTGCCAGAAAAAAAAGAATACTGAGCTCTGATTCAGATGTGGAGAAAAATATTTCAAAAGAGCAGATAATTTATAGACATGTGAACTTTTATTATTGCATTGCAATCCCTAGTACACAGTAGTAGAGTAAATATGAGCTACAGTTTTTAGTTAAAGGAAAAAAAAAACCCCAACACATTTTTATTTGCTTTCTCTTTAGTGGGTTTGAATGAAAAGACTTTCTTTTTTCCTTAAAAGTATGTGGATTATAGAGAAGTAATTTTTATGTATTCCATGAGGCTTCTATTTCCTACCAACCTCTTTTCTACAATAGGGTCAATTATCATCCTCTCTTACCAGTAACAGGAAAAGGTCAAAAGTGAAATAAGAAAATACTATCTTTCCTAAGGGAACAGATTCATAATGTGGAAGGGAGCCTGTAATTTGGCAGCTGTAGCTTTGGGAGGCTAAAGTTTAGTACAGGAAGAAATTGGAATGTCTCTTGGATGGGGAAATAGTGGTCATCAGAGAATGCAGCTGACACGATTTCTCTGCGTAGAGCTGACATCGGGGTGCTTGGTGCTGTCACTGAAGGAAGGCAAGCAAACGCTCTGTTTTATGCTATTGTCAGTTCTGCTTTTTTATCTCGCATATCATGCTCAAAACTAATTGTGTTTACTGTGCTCCTGCAAAGCAGGTAGTGAACATTGTATAATTAACTGGGAACTTCCAGTTCCTCCTTTTTGTTCCAAACAGCATATAGGAGATTGCTTTCTGTCTGTGTTTCCCCTCTAACCAGGTTTTGTATTTGTATGCACGTGGTTGCTATTTTTTTCTAATTTGTCATTTTGCATCTCTGATAAATTTTCAGTTAATGTCCAGTGTAAATGACTGAATTTTTATGCTTTTAAGTTTGGAGATGAGGCTATGTTAGACTTGCATCTATGCAACTATACCGTAATTTGAATTAAGATAGTTATTTCAGATTGCCATTACACATTAACAATACATTTGTTTTAAATAATATAATCGTTAGTTTAATAGAAGTGAAGATGAGTAAAGAAGGAAACAATAACAAAAGAATGAGAGAAAGAATAAAGATAGATCCAGACTAGAGCTTAAAATACAACCTTATGTGATAATTCCATTCACACCCACAGGGTAAGAAATGTACTTTTCTCTGCAGGATGACCATCTGCAGTCTGACAATGCAATGGTAGGTCCTACAATGGATGCAGGACCTATTGCTGTGATACTTGAACAAATCAGATCCTAAGTCTGTAGTTTTCACTGATTGCTGGGAGTGTATATTGGAAGATTAAAAAAAAATAATAATCAAAAGTCATTTTGCGCACTTAGTTCGGTTGTAGAATTTGTATTTTGGACCTCTGTATGGCTAATAAACATAGGTCTATAATGTAGTACAGAGTTACTTATTTTCTAATCTAAAGTTGGTTTCTGAGTCTTAAACTGGGTCAGACAACTGAAAATATGAAATGTCTCTGATATAATCGATGAAAGCTTTACTGAAGAGGCAGCATCCACTTACTGCAAAAAGTTGGTCCTTAAGGTAACTTCAGCCAGAGGGGTCGTTGTCAGTAGAGCAGAATTTGTCTTATGCTTATAAGCCGAGGAAAGGTAATTGTCCTTATAGTGGCACCAAGAGGTTTTATTATATTCTTTTTAATTTCAACTGTCAGAGAAATCACTCAAACTTTTTTTTATCTTCCCTTGGGGATTAGATATTTCTTTTATGCCTTTTAACATGCTTTTATACAGCTCATTTTTTGGTCTGTGTGCTGAAGTTGATTATTCAATGTTGCCTTTTAATTTTTTTTTTAATTATTATTACTATGGGTAATTTAGTTATTGTTTGTCTGTTGGATATACTTAAAAGATGTAATCGGAATTGATATCTGCTAGGATACATAAATGAACAAATACTTAAAAAAGGCTGTTCAGTCTACAAAGAGCTTAAGGTCTAAAATGAGAGGGAGAACAAATAAGAAAGGAAACCAAAGAGAAGATACACTGTTTCCTAGAAGGGTAGATGGTCTGTACAGCACTCTGTTGCCTCCACTGAACTGCTTTAAGTGAACAGGGTCATGTGTGACATAGTTACCCAGTGTCATCATGCCCCAAAAAATGAGGTGACTCTTCCTCAGACCAGCCATTTTACAACTGTCCTTAATCACAGGCAAACAACTACTAATTATACCATGCTTCCTCTTACACTGCTGATTTTATTAATAATACAGTCAGCATTATACTGCATTATGTACTTGCTGTTATCTGGGTTTTTTTAATTTGTATATGCTGTCCTTTTCTGTTGAAAATTGTTTAGTAGTATTTTATCTGTACTTGTAGGGTATTCTCCACTAGAGAATAGAGATTTCTTATAGGTGAGAAATAAAATGAGTTTGTTTATTTTGGTGAATAGCCTCATTTGACGCTTGCCTATACTTTGAAAATGACTGTCTTGAGCAAAAAAGTTATTCCATGTCCTTGATTTTTTGGGGGGGCTTTTTTTGGTTTGTTTTGGGTTTTTTTGGGGGGGGGAGGGGGGTAGTGGTAATAAACTGTACTCATATATACTCTTTAGTAGTAATGACTAACAATTTTGACTTGCTGCTAAGTCATAATCTTTTTTTTGTGAGAAATGAGTGTCCCCCAAATATTCAATTTAAGAGGGGGTTCTGTCCTTTTTACCAGTTTCACTAATGAGAATTTCCTTGGAATGCAAATAAGAAGCTATAAAGTGGTGGACCTGGAGTTCTCCTTTGTGACCTTTGTAATTCATAATTGTCACCTGTAAGAATGCTTAAGACTTGGGCTTTTGTGTAGTTTATACTTTGTGTCTATATATGCTTACTAACTAAACAGGACAGTAATGATGAACTTAAGGACACAGGAGAAACTCTGAAACGCGTCAGGCTGAAAGTAATTAAAATATTCACCCTTCATTTGTTCTTCATAATTTGTCTTGCTACACTTGATAATTACGAGAGAGATTAAAAGCTTGCTTGTTCTCAGCCAATCTCCCTTTCATACTTGATCCCTACAGTGAAGTTGCACTGCTGAATTCCATAGCAGCACAGATTTTTGCTGTGGTATCACATAAGTAAAAAGATTTTGACTTCACTGTGGGGTTAAGCTGCTCCAAAGGAAGAAGGAAGAGAAAATAAAACCTCCTTATGGAGAAAAAACAACTGCAAAAGCAATGCATGTGATGGCTTCATCTAACTACTGTAAATCCTGGGAGTATTCTCCTTATTTTAAGTCAGTGGGGCTACTCAGTAGGGATTTCTTTCATATTAAGAACTAAAGGGTAAGTCCCACAGTGTGATCAAGTTTGTGTTTTTTTTCCTCCTGAAATACTGTCTTTTCCAAAATTTAATTTAGCAGGAGAATTCTTCCTTAAAGCATATATATCTGGATTATTTCACATACAAGTACAACACTTGCATGCTCTTTCTGATCACATCCTAAAAAACACAGCATATGATATTTGGAAAAATACCCTTAAGAGAGTGCCGGACATATGCACATAAATAACAGCAGTGGAATGTTTTCTTCTCTGGCTGGTATCGTCTAAAGATCGTGATGACAAAGTGTGTGTTTAGAGAAATCTAAGCTACCACCAGGAATAGAGGCAGGAAATGAAACCACTGTAATGAGAACTCTTGCCTGCTGTTCTGCTAAGAAATGAAAGACACTTTGATGATGGGTGCAGTGGCCTAATGTTGGTCAGTCTCCTGGAAAATAGAATTATGCATAGCTGGTAAACTCTGATAAAATAAAGACCAAAGTCAATTGGTATTTGCCTGTCACTGACTGTAGTCGAAAGATTAGCAGGCTCAATTTCAAACTTACAATGCCTAAAATTCTTCTACTGCTATTTCTAAATGTGTTAGTTTAGGAGTGCATGTTTTTTTTTTTTTTTTTTTTTTAAGGGGGGAACATCCTTCTAATCCCTCTAGTTAAAATCCCATTCAGTGCAAAATCATTGTATTTATAACACGTAAAGGTGGTCTAAAACTGTAGTGAATCTGAAATAGTTTTTAAAAATTATTTTTGAACCATGTTTTTCATTTTCATATTAAAAGTGAGTTCTCAGGACAGTCAGAAGAATGAGTGTTAAGGACAGATAAAAGGTGTAGAAGGAAAATGGCCCTTTCCTGTCCCCTGCTTCCCCTCTCAGACTCCTACATCTAGTTGGACAAGAATATATTTTTCAGTGAAAATGGATGGTGCAGGGATGAGGGAGTTGAGACACCTAGAAGTATTTTTTTAACAGTTCAAAGCATTCTTCCATTTATAAGATAATATTTTTGAGGTAAAAAGTCTGTTTCTGAATTAAATTGTAATGTGCTTATGCAGAACGTAGATCTGCTTCTTTTTTAAAATAGCCTTAAGAAAGGATTGCTTTGTCTTTAAGCAAAAATGTTTTCCTGTTTTAATTTAGATAAATAGGCACATAAAAGTAAACAAGATTCTTCTTTTGTGAAATGTAACATAGAGCCAGAGTATAAAATGAGAAGCCACTATACCTTGTGAAATGTAGTGGATGGCAACCACACCAGGAAACTTTAAAAGGAAAGTGATACAAATCTCCTATATAAAGCACTTTGCACCCCATAGGTGGAAAACAGTATGCAAGAGAGGTGAACTCTCTCTTTCTCTATCTGACTCACTCTTTATGAGTTTCCCTACAGCATTAGCTAGGATCTGACAGATGGTATGGAGAAGATCAAGGCCGTGACCTCATGTCACACAGAAGACGTTAATTAACATTTCCTTTTTCTTATCCAGTCCTTTCCCAGATTCCCGACGGGGCATTTAATGTGCATGAAAGGGTAAAATCGAAGCTATGCATATGGAAGAAAGTCCAATATTTTTAGTAATCTGTCTTTGTTATGGAACCACAAATGGAAATAAATGGAGTGTAATTCACAAAACTAAGGAAAGTTGCTTCAACAATGTTACCCTGATGGATCATTTACTAAAGACAACAAATTCATCACTCTTATCCCTGGATTACCAATTTAAGAAACACTTTATTATATTTCTCAATTGCTGTTTAGTTTACTCATACAAAGATCATGTATCTCATGATGATTTAGATTTTGCAGTTGCTGAGTGTGAACATTTTCACCAACTCTGCAAGATACAGAAGAGAACAAAGTTCCTAATAGATTTGATTTTGCATGCTGTGACCTTACCATAGTCATTTTGTCTATGGCATACGTGAAAATGGATATCCACATGCTGTATTTCATTTCACTGCAGTTTATATACAAGAAACCATCAGCAAGCCTGAAACTGGGGAATTAGCCTGGATTTCCAAAGGAACAGAATTCTAAACAAAATAGTAAGTTCAGGTTTGGGACAAACCCCTCCCATTACACAACTGTAACTTTTAAGCCAGAAAGATGTAATTCTGGGATGGAGAATGGTTATGAGATGTGAGTAGTATCACAGGGCCAGTCAAACAGTAGATAATCTTGATGGCTGAGAATGAGGTGGCCAGGAGTGACTGTACTTCTGCTTAATAAATCATCAGGTTCATTTAATCTGTTTATTTCACAATTTGTTTTTTTTTTATTTTTTCATTATAGAATCAAGCCTGTATTTGTATGAATGTGTTGCTAGCATGGAAAGAAGCCTTAGTAATGCAAAAATTGGTAGATGAGTTAGGACAGAAGGTTAGACGTCACACACAGAAGGAAGTATACTAATAGACAAGTAATGGTGGGATAGGGGAAAAACCCAGAACAGGTTTATGTTTATCCAACACAGTTTCTGGGAACAGACTTAGTTTTTACTGTTTTTTCTTTTCCCTTTGCTTTTTGTCTTAGTATTTTCTGACCACAGATCATGTCAGAACCCTTTTGCAGAAATGCATTTATGAATACTCAAGCCCCATGGTATAATTACAAGTTTCAATCTCTGGTTTCCATTCTTGATATTTTGTCAAGTTTCTAAAATCATGTTAGTAACATTCATGGAGATGCTTCTGTACAGACCAAGTACATGTAGAGTGATCTTATCACCCATAGTAATATATTTCCAGCAATATGTATCTTTCATTAAGCACTTATGCAGATGCTGATTTCTTTTTTCCACTTGCATCCAAAGTACAAAAAACCTTTTAGGTAGATTGTCCAGATTCATTCTGTAGGCCCTTCTAGGATTCTTTGCATTCTAGC
This sequence comes from Aviceda cuculoides, assembly GCA_035590195.1. Lineage (NCBI taxonomy): Eukaryota > Metazoa > Chordata > Aves > Accipitriformes > Accipitridae > Aviceda > Aviceda cuculoides. The sequence goes on from JAVJGG010000007.1 coordinate 17,190,571, forward strand.
CTTGCTTTTTACAGGCTTCTATTTCTTAGACAGTTGGATTTACATAAATAGTGATCTTCCATCTGGGACACCCCATTTACAGTGTGTTAGAAAGTGCAAAGTGCTTTGATTTACTGATTAGTAATGATCGTGGCTTTGCTTTTCTTGTCGTCGGTGCTATTTTCTTTCTTTTCAATGACAAAGTATCCAAGAATGTGTTTAACTGATTTAGTCTACAGTCTGCACAAAAGTTGAAAAAGCACTTTATGAGCATAGTCTTATCGCAGAAACAATTTTTCTTAAAGTATGTCTTAGTAGAAATTATAATGCTTGAGCAAGGAATTAATACAATTTCAAATCAAATTGCAGACCACAGGGTTTAATCTATATTTAATCTATAAAGAATTGAATCTCGCATTCACAAATTAGAAGGATTCCCTGCGGGGTCAGTTGGTTAGTGTTAGTATTTTACTGTACAGGAACCTGAGCTGCAGTATGGCAAATATTCTGCAAACTTTGGAAAATAAAAATGTGCCAGTCACTCAGCTGGAATATGGATTATCTTTCATTTTTGAAATTCTTTGCTATAGGGCCACCTCAGAGCACTGTTCTATTCATTTCTGTAAAAAGTAATTGTATCTATTCAGATTTATGTGCAAGGATGGCTCATACTCATTTAAAAATTTGTATTTGGTAAGGAGATACAGTTGAGCTACAAAGCAGAATTTACAATCAAAGTATGTGTGTTACAATGCATTGTGGTGATGCTTTTTCAAGGACTTTCTAGCTCTTGACTTCAAAAAAACAAGACAGGCTTTAAAAGAATCAAGAGTCTTGGATAAGAAGATATGGTTGTATGTTTAAAGTTATATAAATAAGCACTGTAGAGTTTTCACCTGCCTGTTAGCAAGAAAAGAAGATAAATAAATAAAGCAAAAAAAAAAAAAAATCCTGAAATGAGATCTAGTGCTGATTCCCATTATGCTTCCTAATGATGCTCATTACAATCCTAACTACATTTTAATGCTGAAATCTAATGCCTCCATTCATCATTGGAATGAAATACAAATGCTGACAATTGACAAACTTAATAATAACAAAAAAGTTCACAGGACTCAAAACTGTCTTTGCATATTTATCAGAAAAGACAAAGCTATGGTGGTTGCAGTTCAGGAATACCTCTCTGGGCAAAAAATGAAAACAAAACAAAAATCCCAACAGAGAAGGAAGAAAAAAAAAAATCAAAGTAAGAGTCAGCCAGTGAACACAACAATCAGTGTTTACAGACTTATGGACCCTTTTTTTGCTCACATTTTTTGGTCATGAAGCCCTCCTTTGCAAGAAAATACTAAATAAAGAGAAAGAGACAGAGAAGGAGAGCAAAACATGTCTGAGTGATTTTGATAAATTAATTTGAGATTATAAATGTTACCGGCAGTTATGTAAATTATAATCTTTCACATTTATATCTGTCCCATTCAAAAGCATCTGAAAATTATTAATATGCCTACCCAGTTAGCTTCACAAAATTATCAGTTGTCAATGTACACCTACATCTTATGATACTTAGTACATCTATAAAGTTAATGCTGTAAACTGATCTTAAAGGGAGTAAAGATTGACATTAATTTCTTTTCTCACACTCCTTGGTTCCAAGGTTTGAAATGCAAACATCCCAAGTGTTTTGTTTTATTTTATCATTATTATGCTATCCTACTTTTTCTTGTTCTTTCACATAATAAAATCTCAATAAATGTGAAGATCTGTGATTAATTTATTGAGAAGTATAATTTGATATTATTTGATGGGAGTTTTATCCTGATGGTAACAAATCTGAATTCTGTTATACTTGAAGCCTAATTCTCAGTTGTCATACATAATCCAACCCTGAAGTAGAAACTGTAGGGATAAGTTTTATAAGGGCGGTATTACATGGGATGCAAATATGTTAATTCTGTCTTTGTAAAGACGAATGCTAATATATGTTTTGCATTAGATGCTTTAGTAGATGTTATACAATGAGAATGTCTTCAAGTACCACTGAAACCGTAGTACTGGTTTTCTGACTAACATCTGGCCATGCTGAACTAAGCCTCTTTTATGGTGGTGAGAGGGAGGAACCAAAGAGTCTTTCTTTCTAGAAAATTGTATTGAGTGTCTCTTCTGCCATGTACAACTCTGTTGATTCTTCTCTTTGGTATCCCTGTTCTAGATTATTATGTTTATTGTATCAGCAACATCTTTTCCTGTTCAACTATTGCCTATTTTAATAGTTTTCCATTTTATTTTCTTGTTTTCTCTTTTTGCTTTTATTTTTCTCTCCACTTCCTTTTGGCTTCTTTGCGTTTTCCACCTTCCTATCTCCTTCGTGCACTTTGGCTTTTAAAGAAAACTCTCATGTCCAAGTTGCCATGACCTCAAAATACAAAAATATCCTCAGTCAAACCTTTAACACTTCTTTCAGTGGGACGATACTGGGTTTGAGGGATTGATGGGGAGGAACATGGGGGTTGTGTATCTCTGTGCGGGCAGGGAAGGCTTTTAGAAATAGGTAAACACAGTGCATATACACACATATAATTCTATATGATGTGCACAAGTGATTCTGTTGGAAGAATTTCTAAAGATAGACAACAAATTATGCTTGTAAAACATTTAGGTTTAGTTTTCTGTTAAAACTATTTCATCATTAAATGAAATTTAAAGCTCACTGCTTAATATTTGTCACTTTCCCTTATTTGCAATGCTTTTTGTTCCAAAATCAATTAATTTTTCCCATTTGATGCTACTCTGCACTTTAGTTTGTAGTCTGTTAGCAGAAATACAGTCACTACTACTTTTAACCAAATCTTATTGTTCAGTAGGTCTAAGTCTGTCTTCACACGCACAAAAAAGTACGAGGTAATGTAGTAAATGAAGACTAATTAAAGTTAAGAAAATACTGACTAAATAGATTTCATTTTCTGACTGATACATAGTTGTGGGCCATCATAAATATTGGAAAGCTGGATAGAAATATTGCTGTAATAGAGATTTAGAACTTTTAGTCAAAGTATATACAGGTTTTGTGTCTAAAAAGGGAAGTCCTGAATGATAAAATAGAAAATAAGTGTAAGTGGAATAAATCCTCCTACCTGACCCCAGCTTTCTTTAAACATGTCACATGCAAAGAACCATGTCTTTTTTTCTGTTACAAGTCTGTCATATTTATCACCTTCAAAAATAACAGCTGAAAAATTCTACCTATAACTATGGGTATATGCTCATATCTGCCTAATTTATCTACTTTCTCCTCTTCAATTACTTGCAGAATCTGGGTTGAAAGTGCTGTCATAATCCATTTATCTAGACACATTTAGTCAAGTGATACATTTGGACTTCAAATAAATGTACTGAATGTGATTGTATGGTCTTGCCCTATAGCAGTGTTCTGCAGACTGGTGAAAATTTTTCCTTATGAGTAGAAGGCAACTCTAACTTTTGGGGTTTGGTATTAGTAGCAACTGTTGATGACAGGTGTAGTTTTAGAACTATACTTACATTAGGGTGGAAATCTGAAAAGACTCTGTTAATCACTATTTGTCCTGTAAACAGTTTCACATAAGAAATAGCAAGAATATTCTAGTTCACTTACAGACATGGGACACGGATCTAAGTAGAGACTTAGGATCTTTTTAAAAATGGAAGTGGGCAAATTTTGGCTTTTTTGCAGGTTATCCAAATAATCAGACACTGGTAGATCTGACTCGATTTTCTTCCCAACCACGATCTGATATACCCACTAACTCCATGTTATTGTAGCAGAGCTTACAAATTGCATACTCTGGCTGTGTATGAATCTTGGTGTTCTTGGGAGTTTCCCTTCTGATCAGAGGATCATTAATATTTAATAATAATAATAATGCAAAATATTGATGGCGCAACAGGAGAAGAGCTGAATGGCTCATGAAAGCTGGCTGCTCCCTTCCAGAGGCAGTATCTGGCGAGTCGACTGCTGCAGTGCTACTTGTAAGGGGGATGTAGATGGAAGACAGTTTTTTCCCTGTTGTGATATGAGTGTATCAGCTTTCACATACAAAAAAAAAAGTCGCTTAATCTGAATGGTAGTACAACTAAACTCAGACACACTTATGCCCATGAATGTACATGTACACATGCACACACCTGTATGGAAGACTTTATTCAAGTTAGCTAGTGCTAAGGAAATGTACAGAAACACGATTCTAACAGAAGAATTGTTTCTAGGTCTCGTATAATAAAAATGAAACTTTGTATAGCAAACCAGTCTCTTATACTGCCTCTGATTTCAAGCCAATAAATGTCAAGATCTTTAAAAATGAACTCCTAATAATAAAACAACTTTTAGATTCATCTTGATCCTTTCTATGTGCTCTTACTTTTGAGTCAGAGTGATTGATACTCGAGTTATTTCCTGAAATGTAAATGATTCAGGTAATCCCATTAGGAAAGGTATGAAACTGTAAATTTCTTATGAAGTAAAAATTACAGTGCAGTCTGATGTCTGGAGAGCCATTTCACAGCCTCACCAGGGGGAACAAAGAAAGGATAGATAAGCAAGAATATACAGCATGTGGTCTACAGGCCTGTGCTTGCTCAAGTGATACCAATCACAGCTGATTGAAAGCCAGTGTTCCACACTTGCTATAGGTTCTAGATTATCTTCTTGTCCAAATTCCTCCCAACTTTTCAGAAATTTGGAGTCTTCTTCTGTACCTTGCATTAGATTTGGTGAGAACGCATTCAGTCCAAGTCTCGCCCAGAAGGCTTTTGATCAGCACGGTGGCTGCCCATTTTTCATTTGATGTCTTGCCTGTTGGAATACTTTGGGCCAGAATTCCTGATCCCCTTATGGTTGCTGTTTACTGCTGGGTATTGTGCTCCACAGAATTAAACTGGAAGGTACTATTTCACTTCTGGCTTTTATGATTTTGTTTTACGTGTCTCTTCTTCAATAAGAGCCAAGATTATATTATCTTTATAAAGGTTATCTTAAGACGTGATTGCAGAAATCCATTGTGGTGGTCTATGATCCAGAACTAGTTTTTGTAATGATGTAACTGCCCTTTAAATAGATAAATTTGCCCATTAGAAGGCAATCCTTTCAAGTGGGAGAAATGCAAAACAATGGAAGGCTGTAATACTCTTCATCTGATACAAAGTGAAAGGGAAGAGGTAGAAAACCCAAGTATCAGAGGGCAGAAAAAGGGTGAAGAGGAACTAGATATCAGTTACAAGTAACTTACTGCAATTGATTTTTGGATGCTGTTTCCCATCTGCTTGACAAATAGAGAAAGATACCCAGAACAAATTGCTTTGTTTTGTAATCGCTAAATGGTGGTCAGGCTTGATGGCATTTTAAGCTGCTCCACACAGAAGCACCAGCACCTTGTCCTCCATAGCTTTCCATTGCATTTTGCCAGGAAACTATATGTGATTAGGGGAGGCATGAGGTCTAGTTGAGACAGGCTGTAGTGTAATGCACTTCAGGAGAGATGAGAATGGCACGTTCTACATACTCATGCATGAAAGTGGCAATTTTGGTTTTCATTGATTTCCCAGGAAAGCTTTCAGGTTTTCTTTCTAAGAGCAGGATGTGCAACGCAAAGGAGGAGACCCTGCTTCTCCTGTGATGGAGAACTTTGAATCTAGTGCAAAGAATTAGCCAGTTGGTTACTACGAGCTTTTTCTTTTACTCCCTGAACAGATTGTGATTGTGGTTTTCATTTCCAATTTGTGAGCAGGTTGATATTGTGGTGGGAGAGATTGTTTAGGTTTGATTATATCCTTTGCCTAATTACCTTCCAGTTTTTAGAGAATCCTTTGCCAAATTACCTACCAGTTTTTAGGGAAACCTGTAATGTGAGAACTGATACAATGCTCGAGATGTGCCCTCTCATAGAACTGTTTCTGAATTTACTGTAGATTTGCAGTTCCTTCTTGCTGCATTAATTTGGTTTTGTTGCTATGGTCTTGCTCTTTCTTAAAATGTAAAGCTTGCTGAGATAAACTCTTCATAAATGCTAGTCAGCTGAACTTTGGGGATGCAGTATTAAAGCAGAATGGGATTTAGCCATATAGCTGTCTTTGTTTATTTTATCTATTTACTAAGACATGGTGCAAGCTTTTCTATTTATTGGATATCTACCAATCCAATAAAGATAGATCAACATTCCCCCATGTTTTTTATCAAACCTGCTTTTAAGCACTTAAGTATGGCTCTCCAGTCCAATCTTATGTTACCCTAAGCAAACACAGTTTACATTCTTGCAAACCAGTGTGTTAAGCCCAGCTTTTGACCAAGTTGTGTTTCTTGTCTTCACAACTCCTACTGGATGTAATTTTCACAACCTCAGTTGTCAGATTATTCATAATCATTTTATAATCTCTACTTTAAAAACTATGATCTAGGTATTATTAAATTTGTTCTTGACTAACACTGTTTTCTCCTTATCTAGGTTTTCATTCTCTTTGTGGTATTCATTCATCTAATTACAAGTATGGAAAACAGTTGTATTTTTTCTTTCTTTTAAGAATGCTGAACAAATAAAGCTCATGCTTCATTGTCTTCATGCCTTTTTGTCAGCAGTCAGTTCTGTCTAGGAGACTGAACTGAAGCAAATTTCAGTAGGAGTTTGGCTCGCTTATAGAGCACGACATCAAGCCTAATTGTGTCCTAAAAGCTGCAGTAGCATAGCACCATCAATAAATTAGCAGTTATTTTAAGAGCTGTTTGAAGCAGTTTACACTGCAATTTCTCTGTGTCTGATGCATTACATGATGCATAGATTTAAAAAAAAAAAAACAAAAAAAACAAAAAACCACAAAAAGCCAAACAAAACCCACAACAATATATGAAGTGAAAATTGAAGATATTAAGACTTGAGAGTTAATATCTCTCATAAAATACTAAATTTCAGAAAAACATTTTTCTCTTCAGGGGGAGAAACTTAGGAAAACTAAGCATTCAGAAAAGCTTAATAGTTGGCAAAGATTCGTTATTATTTGAGCTGGTTCGCCAAGGTGCATTCTTTTTATTATCAAAACTAATGATGTACTGCCAATGGTCAACAGCAATTTGCCTAGGCATTATAACGTGGGTACCTTCTATCTTCCTCTTAGTTTTATACTTCCAAAGTTCAGTTAAGTGAAGCAAATACATGAAAGTCATCCCTCTGGTGTTTTATTGGTTACAGTTGTGAACGTGTGCTCAAGGCTTCCTGTTAAGGCGTGTGATACTTAGATTAATCTGCCTGCCAATAGCAGCATTTCTTAAAAATTCTTCAAAAAATCTGTTTTTGATAATGATGACAGGCTGGGGTTTTTTGGTGATGTTTTCTGATCTAGTTTTACTGATACAGTTCATAAGACACATCTTGATAGCTTGCCGAGTTGGTGTCCAGTTAGAAATTTTTGAATTAAATTTCCATATTGGATACTGATGATCAAAAATTGGTCAAAGTTGTTGTTCCAGATGTTCAAAATTTGTCTTTATTGAACATAGCAGAGCAAGTTCACTACTCTTTTGAGATACATACTTTAGTATTTTTTTTTCTTGGGAAATAAACTTCAATAGATGAATAGAGATGTCTATCTTAGCAGCAAAACAAGCAGCTCAGCCTTCCCATACTGATATACCTAATTTATTCCTGAGGAATACCCTTTTGCACAAATGGGCAGTATATATAGTACTCTATGTCTTTAAATACAGGGAGGAGAGTAACATTCATGGTCATTCCTCTGCAGTATGTTTTTGTATATAAAGAAAGGTTTTTTTGTTTTCTGATTTTACTTCTTCTAAGGATATTAAACTTTGGCCAAGTGCTGCTGTAACTCAGCTTTAATAGATTACACACATTAGTAAAAAGGAGTGACATGTTAGTAAAAGTGTGTCACGTCTTATGAACAAATTTGAAAACAATACAAAGATCTATTGTTTTATCTTTTAACTGTAGTCAGTACACTATTGAGTACAAAAATTATCTTTGTTCTTGGTTAGAAAAATTAGCATGATGTTTGTTGTGACTGTAAAAGGGCAGCTTCTAAGATGTATATGTTGTAATACCTGACCACTATTTTTGGGTGTTAGAATCAATCACTAGAAAACCACAGGGAATGTTCAAGACAAAATTGTTGTCTAATATAGATAAACGTACTATATTTTCTTTTTCATTGCTTACGTAACTGCAGAACATAACATTTTACAGAGTACTTACATTGTTCAGGTCTTGCTTTATAAATTGGATAGATGAAATTCAAAATAATGCTGGAAGAACTTTGCCGGAATTGATGAAATGTGTCTGAAATGGATTTTTGCCAGCTCTAAAAGTAGATATCTGCTTCCAGTGTTTTTTACATAAGTCTATCATACTCCAGAGCTAACTTCTTGGGCCATGAGAATGTTCTAAATTGTGAATGCTTTCAGTCGTTACTGCACCAGTAGTGAGGAGGAAGAAAATGTTGATTCTATAATTACCAATGCTCAAGTTGCATTTATTGAAAGGTGCCAAACACTTGAGAAAAGTGGCATACTCATTTATTGTGTTAGCTGGGCCTCACTGGGACTCTTGGCTTCTTAATTAATTTCTAATACTTTTCTGTTTTCTTATTTCTTGGTGAGTTCCTGAAGTGGAACTGTTCTCTCAGTTAGGGGTTATGAGAACCTGCTACCAGCTGCAGTTATCTTCTAAGTTTCTGTGCTAGAAATACTAAGATACTTTTTCCTGGTTTAAAGATACTGGTGTACAACAGAGAATGCAGCCCTTACTTGGGAATTAAGATTTAGAAATTTAAGAATTAAAATTTAAAGAAATAGACATTTAGAAATACTGAAATTGAGTTTTTTAATAAGACTGGCTTCCTTGTTCTATGTCTTACCGGTTTTCTTAATTTCATAATCATCTGTGTAGACTCTGCACCTTTTCCTGTTGTCATCACGTTCTCTGTTGACATACCATAAAGACTACTCTGTGTATCTTATCTTTCACAAACTATCAGTACTTCTGAGCACCGATATCAGATCAGTCTATTTAAATAGATTGTATGTCCTTTGGTGTTCCCTCTTACTGCACAAAAATAACTCTGTATATAAAAATTGTAACAGACCTGTTCTTCCAAAGCATCTTTTAGGCTATAGCTTTGCCATGCTATGGAAAACATTTCTCAAACTGTGGATTGCATTGGACACTGACTTAAAAAGCCTTTTCTGTGGGTCAGGTGCTGAAGCAGATCCATTTGGTCTGTGAGTTCAGAACAATTAACTTATTAATGTTCAATATTTAATCAACTAATTATCAATTGATACTTGATTATGTTAAGCTTCTTACATTGCAAGTTTACTTGTGAGTAAATGGTTGCATTTCTATGGAGTACTTTTGATTTCCATGTTCATGCATGTCTTTATTTTGCTGTGTGGCAAAGTTTCCAGAGCAGGAATTGGAATAGCTGCGTAAGAAATGAAATTTCAAAAAATATTTCTGAGTCAGCTTACTCTTCTCTTCTTGAGGCTTTTCATTGATTGTCTACTACAGACTTTATTTTTTTGTTGTCAGCATTGCTGTTTGTGTTTCCTTCTTGTGAAGACTCTGAATTGCAAAGTACTAACAAGCATTTGCATTCTTTACTAAATCTGAAGAGATTGTAAACCAGCACTACTTTGCTACATGCTTTTGTTTCTTTGTTTATGTTCGTAGTTGCTATAACCCTGATGAGGCAATTCCTCTCTAAATAAACAAAATGTGTCCTTACATTAAAAAGTATATATAGTTATCTGGTACCATCTTTTCCTGGTTTTAGCAGATACACATAGTACATTTTTTTTCTAAGTCTTTTGCTTCAGATCCTTGCCTCTGATAAGCAGAGTGTATGCTGACCTTGCATAACATAATTTTTTTACTCCTTTACCTTTCTCCTTTCTCTCCCGCCCCGGAAAGTCCACAGCATCTTTTGATTCCTGTAAATTATACATTTTTCACCATACAGACAGAAAAAGGGGGGCGGGGGGGAAACATGCTTAATATATAGCTACTTCAATTTGTTCCAGTGCTCAGAGTATTTATATTTGTGACTCTTCTGGATGGTAGATGGGTTTATACATAATAATTTTTTAAGGAGAATCACCATGTTTTGAACTTCTAAAAATCCATTTAATATTTTAAAGTTCAATTTCTAAGTCAACGCACTATTTGTAAAGCAGTTCAATTTTGAAATAGGTTCAACGTTCAAACCACTGCACATTGGTTCCACTTCAGCGTGCCACAGAGACCTAATCCTCACAAAAATGCTATTTGATCCCAGGAAGAAAGAAAGATAATGGATTGACCCTCTACATGAAACCATAAAACAGTTCTGGGTTGCTGCCATTCAAATGAATAGAAACCGGCAGCAATTCTAACACCTTTCCAGTTTCAATTTTATTGCATCTGCAGGCATCATGCTGGAATGGTAAACATCTTAATGGTCAGACTCTGTCCACTTATACCATTACTATTTCCCTATTATCTCCTATTTTTTGTGTGAAACAGAAACGAAAAGGTGACAGATTGCTGTGAATGAAATGGAGATGCCATTTGCATTCATTTCAGTTGAAGCAAATCCCCTTCTTTCCCATCTCTTTGTTGTCCTTCAGAGTGATCTCTTACAGCTTCTGAAAATCCAGGAGCCAGGCACTACATTTGGATAACGCAGCTGAAACCCCATGCATCAGTCTATAGTCAATGTGATAATGCTAAACTTCTTTTTATGTAGAGTCCATCATTTCTCTTTAAATCTAATTGATTCAGATTAATAGAAAGATTTCAGTTACACATGGTCTGAAAAGCTTTTTTAAATTTTTTTTTTTTAATAAGGATGACTCTCTAAAGAACCCAGAGCACAGAAAACCCATGTAAAAGCTGATGAGCTTATATACTTAGAGGTTTTTATTTAAAATAAGCTTAACTGAGACATTGTCCTCGGTTGTCCTTATTCAAAGATGGACTTGCATTTTTCAATTTCTTTGGCTAAGACATAAATTGTGGATGTCAGATCATCTTTAAACTTAAGCATGCGGTATGTGTTTGTGCTGGTTTTGGTGGGGATAAAGTTCATTTTCTTCACAGTAGCTGGTATGGGGCTGTGTTTTGGATTTGTGCTGGAAACAGTGTTGATAACCCAGGGATGTTT
>JAVJGG010000007.1:17201748-17237274 GCA_035590195.1 Aviceda cuculoides
GCTCACCCAGAGCCAAGGGCTTTTCTGCTCCCCACCCCACCAGCTAGTTGGCCGGGGGGGGGCACAGGGAGTTGGGGGGGGACACAGCTGGGACAGCTGACCCCAACTGGCCCAAGGGATATTCCAGACCGTATGATGTCATGCTCAGCATATAAACCTGGGGGAAGAAGACATGGGGGAAGTTTGGAGTGATGGTGTTTGTCTTCCCAAGTTAACGGTTAGTGTGATGGAGCCCTGCTTTCTTGGAGATGGCTGAACACCTGTCTGACTGTGGGAAGCGGTGAATTAATTCCTTGTTTTGCTTTGCTTGTGTGCACGGCTTTTGCTTTACGCATTCAACTGTCTTTATCTTAATCCACGAGTTTTCTTGTTTTTGCTCTTCTGAGTCTCTTGTCCATCCTACTGGCAGGGAGTGAGTGGCTGTGTGGGGCTTAGTTGCTGGCTGGGATTAAACCACAACAGCATTCTTAACGTACTCCTTAGTGCTGAATTGTTTTAGAAACATTTCCCTTACTGGGCTTTCCATCTCCCATACTAGGACTTCTCTCTTGTTGCTCCTGTTTGCCTCTGAGGTTTGGGGAAGTAACCAGTTTCTTTAAAACCAGAGTCATCAGTTAAGAAAACAAGAGTGTTTGGAGTAAATTGTCATGCCTGAGAGCTTGTCGAGAGATACTTTCTTAGCTGCGGTGGAGGAGACCCCAGCCATGGCTGCTGCTCAGGCCTACAGGTGAAGGAGAAAAAACAAAAGATGACTGCAGTGGGTGCGTTATAGCATTGGTTGCATGATCCCAAGAGCCAGTCAATTGAACTGAGGAATTATTTTTGCATTTAGAGTCAGCACTTTTTAGGCTCAGATAGTTACTGGGGAGAAAACAAAAATGTTTTTCAGCTCATTACTGTTCATTGCCTCAAATAGGTATCACCTGAAGTGACTTGTTGCCAGAGGATATGCAATGAGTGTGTGTTTGAGCAAGTGGGGATGTGTAGTCAGTCTGTAGTCATGGTGGTATAATGACAGCTGAAGGCCTGCTTTGCAACACTGATTCACTAAAAAAAAAAAAAGACACTGCTAATTGCAATATGCAAAGAATAGCTGAGGAAGAATTCTGCTGTGTGCTTACTTTCTTCCTGTGGTGTTGTAGACATGGTTAGAGTTAATAGCAATTTCTTCTGTACCACACGTATATAAGTGCACAAATACACTAATCAGAAGTTCTGTAGAACTATAAAATTAATTTAGTTCCAGAAAAAAAATAATTCCAGAAGAAGACATCTGAATTGCCACAGACCAGTAGTTCATCCGTCTTTATGTTAACATGTTTTAACAAATACACATTTTCTGACAAAAAAGTTTAAAAAAAATTTCCGGGCAGCTTTATGAGACAGTAGTGTGTGCCTGTCTCCGAACGTCTTTGTTCCTACATCTGTGATCTCAGAATGGCTAACACCACCACTGTTAGCCTGAGGGGCCGAGACAGCCTTCTCTGATCTCACAGAGAGACCAACAGTCCTACAGAGCAAGGATTTAGTCATGAAAAGAGGTAAGTTACAGAGACATCTGTGCAGTTCTTCAAAAATACTCTGCATGAGGCTCTTAGTCATATGATTTAGTTTGCGGTAGCCCTGCAAGGAATAGGGACTTGCACTTGGTGTTCCTTATTGGGTCCCTTCCAACTTGAGATACTCTGTGATTCTATAAATCGATTCTCTTCCTTGGCCAAGACCCCTGGTCTGGCTATGTGTTGGACATCCACTGGCTTCCCCAGTGTCCCCAGTCTAAGCTCCTGTGTGTGGGATGTCAAGCGCGTGGGCACCACAGGAACGAGGGATGGTACGTGCCCTGGGCCTCTACCTTTACAGAAACAGTGTGTGCTGGGCAGGCACCTGGTCCTAGGAGCTGGGGAGGGCTATAGCTGCACCTACTGCAGTATGAGTTTTGACAATTTATGTAATACACTGACTCAGGATTAAAGCAAAATACCCTTATGATGTGCCTTGATATAGAAACGTAGACACATATTGTAGCTGCGTGCCTGTAATTACATGTACAGCTTATCTTTTGCATATGAAACTCAGAATATAACATGTTTTATATGATATCCTAGAGACATAAATTTCCTACCTTGACATAATTCCTGAATGTGTGACAGAAATGAAGGCATAGATCCAAGTAAAGGTTCTTTATAAACCAAAATCCAACCCAATGATAAACACTTCATATTTCCTTGTGGTATATATGTTAAGCTTTCTGGGAGGGAGAAGCTTTAAAAAAATCATGTAACATCCCAAGAAGCAGCATTTATTGTCTCACAGGCATGGAAAAGTCCCAATTTACAGCACATTTCATACCATTTGAAAACTAACCGTAGTTTCAAGCCAGACTGTTCCATCTGAATATCCTCCAAGGTTGTTATAATTCTGATATGAATTTGGATTCAAATGTTGTGGCTGACTCGTACGAAATTAAATACAAACAGGGATCCAAGCACTCCCAGCTTTGCCAAAGTATCCAGATTTGGTTTGAATTGACTAGTTTGATCTTATTCTTAAGTTGACCTTTTTTCTTAACCAAAAGTGTCTTTGTCACTTATGATAATAACATTAAAAGAGTGTGCTAGAAAAGAATTTTTCCCCTGCACTCCATAAAATGTACTATGAGCCTGTTTGCCACTTTCAGATTACATGAACAATTTCTTGCAATTTCATGCAATTAGAGCCATACTTTTATCAATCAACTTGCAGAAGAACCATTTTTATGTCACTGTGTGCTCACTTTGGTATTTAATTTAGTTACTAAAGGTGGTTCTTTAGTAACTTAAGACTGCATATAAACGACAATTAATATTCACAAAGTAAAATATATAGGGTTTCTTCTCAGCCTTTACAGGAGGAACATCCATAAGAGCATACTGGGGGGGTGTGTGTAGGAAAAAGCTTGAACTTCAAAAATTGTTCCTTTAGAGAAGTTCATGTGTATGTATGTGTGGAGGGTGAAAATCAGTTTCCTCCTTGTTCCTTAGTGATTGTAGAGGATTTCCTGTCTCTGCAGATCACATACTTAGGTTCAGATGAAATATCAAGTCACAGTAAATCTTCACCAGATTTCTCCGATTGGAGAATATGGAGATTTTTCTATATTTGTTTTCCTGTTACTTCCTAAGCTTGTTCCATCTTTTCCACAGTGAGGAATAGTTACTGTCCATGTTAAATAAGTTGACTAGCTGTGGAGGAAGCCTCGAGCTGGCTCATGGCTAACATCCTTATGCTGAAGGTTTATAAATAATTTTCATCCTATCTAGTGTCTGCCCCAATTTTATTTTATTTTTTTTTTTTTTTACTTTTGATGAACCAAGGTATAGATATTGTGGTGATTACAAGGTAGGAAATGAATATAGTTACAGTAGATATTACTGTCACAGGATGTGGTACAGGTATTGATGCCAGAAGAAAAGCAGAAGAATTTAGAGTTTTAATTCTATCATAGGTTGCACAATATAACTGTTTGAATGTACCATCTGGCTCTGGAAATCATTAGTGTCTTTGCAGTCATGGAGTTTTATGGTACTGCTATATACATGCTACTTGCCTATATCTTACAGCTGGCAGGGGCAAGATGGTATGCTAGTCTGACTTTTGGTCTGATGTGTAGAAGTTTTGTCCGTCCCTGCTGGACTCCTGGTTCCTTGTGCTCCTGGGAAACTTCTGTTCTTAGCAAAAGTTCTGAACCTGAGTCTGTAGTGCCAGCCCTGACTGGCCAGCTTATTTCAACATAGTCAGCAGTATTTTTCTTCGAGTATGAATCCATCTTTTTCTGTTTTCCACACCCCCTGGTTTCTTTTAAGTGTTCCTTCAGCATGTGCTTTGAAAGATTCTCCTGATTCCTACTTGGATTTTCTAAGGATAGTTCACAACAGATCACATCTTGCATGCTTTTCTTTGCTCCTTCAACACCTTCTGAATCTACAAGCACAACTGTGGCTTTTAGGTGATATGCCTTCTAGCTTTTACCATAAAGGAGTTCCTTGTAAACATCTACAAAGCCTCTCCATTATTTTCCTCCACATCCTTGTTACAACAATAGGTAGGAGCTGAAGTCCTGTGTTTGCAGCCTGTTGTCCTAATAGTGTTTTGTTAATTCCTTGCACTTGATCTGCATCCACCTGTTGTCTTTTATTTTACTTAAATTGCAAAACCTTTACGGTTCAAGTCACTTTCATATTTCCTGCTATTTGCAGAGCATGAGTATAAGTGATGTCTAAGGCCTCCAGTACATTGTCATGGTAACAGTAATTAAACAGCAGCAGCACCAAAATGCCTAATGTAGAAAAAGTTTTGTATGTCAAATATAGAATGGGAAGGTCAGAACTTAGTGTTTCAGTTTTATAATGCTCCTGACAAAAGCTCAACATCCAGTGTGATTTTTGTTTTGGTTTTATGAGATAAAAGTGATGCAACTTTTTATTTGTTTCTTTATATGTTGCTTTAGAGCCTGTGTCTGGAATGAAGATGAAGGAGGTTGTAGGAGGAGTACAGACAGCTGTGCCCACACGGGTAGACTTCAGGAGTAGCACAGGGACATTTTTCCTAGGGATGTAGGGGCTGTTGTGTGGACACTGTTGCAATCCATAAAGTTAAAGCTGCATCCTATTAAAAATTGCTTCAGTAAGAACAATTACAAGGAAAGAATCAGCAGGGATTGTTTTTAAACCCTCTAATTTCTTATTCAGGAGATCTGAATTTCTCCATTTAAGAAGTTTCTTGTTCTAATATATTAATTTGTAATTTAAACTATCAGCAAAAATGTAACAGAAGTTACTTTTCTCATATACACATACTGCATACACAGCCTTCTCTAGGAAATAAGGACTGCAGGGGTTGTGTACAATTTCTTCTCTATTTGTTGCATAATTTAGAAAATCCTAGTAATCTAAAACCTAAGCACTTTTATGAACTACCCTTCCTGGAGAGAAACACTTTCTGTGTTTCAGTAATAGGCAGAAAATATGTTTAAAAAGTAACTGGAGATACAATTGTAATTCAAGAGCAAATCCCAACAAAGGTCCTGAATAAAGCGTTCCATGTTCTCCATTGAGTGCCATTTTCTGTACTAGCTTGTTTGCACTTAGAGTTGCTTTATGTGTACATGATAATAGGACCTGCAATTGAAAGCAGACAGCAAGACAAGCATGACCAATAACACTTCACCGCTTTACCAATACTTTAATAAAGTTGGAAGATCAATTCAATTGCTAGCTTTTCTCAGAGAAGTGTTGCCCAACAAGATACAGAATGATGAATGCTGATCTCTTAAAACCACTAAAGTATAAAGCGTTACAAAAGGTTTTTTTAATACAACTGTGTGATAAAGGAGGCTTCTGTTGATGAATCACAGTGATGTGGCTGTCCTAATGCTTATCTAAAACAGTGAAAAATGAAGTCATTAGTAAAAATAAAATGCAGATATTACTAAATGCTGGAACTTTTTTCTTCCCGTATTTCAGGTCGTATTTTCAGCTCCCTGTGTGAAACTTACATGCGCCAAGATGAAAATAAACTTATAAACTTAAGTTGCATAAACTTATTTTCTCCCCATACCCCAGTAAAAATGAATTAGTGAACCAAGAGAGCTGAAATGTCACCTGCTTTTAAACTAAGGCTACCTTACAGTATGAAAGAGTAGGATGAATATGGCATATGAAGCACAAAAAGAACATTGTGTTTACACTCTATAGGCCGCTTCTTGTCTTTTAATACGTAAGGATGGAGCAAGGAAACAAAAAGGGAGAAATCTTGCTGCCCCATTGCCAGCCTAAGACTAATATGATAATATTTCACAAATGTTGAAGTCAGGCTGTTAAGATGCAGCACACTAATTCTACCTGTTATAATCCAGGTCACAAGCCTGTATTCAGATCCTACTTAATGCCCTTAATTTGTCCCTGATACTGTCTGGTTATTTCAGGATTACTCCAGGGATGCAAGTTTGGTTCTGGATTTACAGGCAGTAAACTTTTTCTCTCTCTTGCTAGAAGATGGGGAAAGAGGTTTGGACTCTTTTCATGGAGTTTTCCTCCTCTTCACTCCTCTGAAGTAGGCTCACCCCTCAAATGAGTAATATTGCTGTTAACTGTTGTCTCTGAGCCGGTGCTACAGGCAGGACAGAAAGAGAAGAACTCTATTCAGCTGCAGTGTGTCATTGGCTGAAGATACACATACCTACAAAATTTATCAATACAGTCAGTTAAGAATATTCTGTTGGGGTTTTCTTTTTCCTAGTGTTAGTCTGGTAAGAGATTAACATAGTCTCGTATCATCTCAGACTATAGTAATGCCTTTATGCCTCTAGCTTGCATGAAGCCTTCAGGTGTTAGGAGCTTCCAGCTAGAACAAAACTCTGAAGGGTAGTTATCATCAATGGAGATACTGTGGCAGTAGCTCATTTGTATTTTGCTTTCCATTCTACCTTCTCACAAGATAGTAAGTGTTAAGATGAGGTTTTGATCTTTATCCACAAGTTATCTTTAGTAATCTGGGTTATCAAAAAGTGGTTTATAAAAAGCTTAGCGAGAATGGTCCCTAAGTTCATTGCCAAACTACCACTTTCCTTTAAGGGTGTATTTCATCTGTGTAAATCTTGATAATGTTCTGAGTACATACTACATACAATGAATTTTTCTCAGGAACTTGCATCCATTCAGCCTTCTTATCTGCTGTTTCTTTGGTGTAACGTAACTTAAGTAGTAAGTAGTAGTGTGTGTATTAAAAAAAATTGCAAAGAAATAAGCCGAAAGCAGACTACTAAAAGAACAGACTTCACTGTGCACGTTTCTTTGTTCAGAAACAGGAGAAAGGAAAAAATATGGTAGATGAAAATAACATTGTTATATGTTGCAGGGGAAGATGCTCAGGTAACAATGTCCAGAAGCGCAATATTTATAAACACAAATCTGTACATTTAAAAAAAATAGAAAGTAATGCATAAGATTGTCTTCTGCTGTGAAATTTTGTCTTATGGAGGGAAAAATATCTATTAGTCATTCAGAGACAACAGAATTTTATTTTTCTTCATTGCAAGTTAAGTTAAATGAGACTTGATTTTTAGTTGTGCTGTTCATACAGTTCCTATCAGAGTGTACTGGTTCTGAACAAAGACCTTGTTAGAGAGGTGGAAGGCGTTGTTTCCCATTATAGAAAGTCAATGCAGCATAAATGTGGCTAGCTATATCGCACTAAGTCAAATACATCTGAGAGTTCCAGGTATGTTTGTGTAGCATAACGGTTTAGCCTTGCCAGCTTTGCAGGCACAAAGTCAGCAGTCTGAGCCGGTGGGTTTGTTCGTGAATACCCCTAATTATGTTGAAGATTAGGGTGGGAGTCTTAGATGGGTTCGTAAGATCATGGGATAGATCGTTCAGGTTAGAAACGACCTGAGGAGGTCTCTAGTCCTTCACCAGAGCAGAATCAACTGTGAAATCAGACCAGGTTGCTCAGGGGTTTAACCAGTGATGTCTTAAAAGCTCTGAGGATGGAGACAACCTCTTTGGGCAACCAGTTAAGATTATCCTGGAAGGAACATTTGATTTCAAAATTCGATTCACCATTGCAGTCTTAAATTAAACATTTATTTTGTTTAATTTACAGAATTTCTGCTTCTGAAAAGTGGCAATTATTCCCCTATTTATAAGCAACCAGATAATGTAAGCCTTCCTCAGCACTTCCGAGCTAAAACAGGTTGATGAGAAAAAAATGCTGAGGACATGAAATTGGAAACGTTGTATATTAGAAATAGATGTAGTGGCCTCCCCCTGCAGTGGACTGGAACATCATCTTTCTGTTCTTGGATGATACTATGAGACCTGTCTGGAGTCTGTTGAAATTCAGGGGGCTTTGTCCTAAATGAAGATATTCCAAAGAGATCATTTGATTTGGTTTCCTAGACTAGCCTTCACACTAATGTGGGTGAATGGAAGAATAAGAATTTTTTCTGAGAGAGAGAGACGCTAAATTTGACATCAAATACTATTTGACTACAGGGAAATACGAAGCCTCTTCACCACTCGTAACGTGTATCTGAAATGTCATCAAAACAATATTATTTATTCTGTTAATAATAATTATTATCTGAGTCCAGGATTAAATATAAATGTAATCCTACTTTGTCAAACATTCAGTGTAAGCTGTTTTCCTGTCCAAAATGTAAAAATAATTAGCTAAATATAGGGAAAATCAAAAAAGAAACTAGACTTTTTTTGTAATATCTTTGTTAGTGAAGTCTCTCAACTGTAAATGGCTGTAAGACCAAAGTCTTGCGGTACCTGATAATTAGGTAGTATTAGTTGAAAAGTTACTTGTATTACAACATTTAAAAGCCACTTCAGTATAAATATAATTTAATGTACGTAGAAGGCTTTCACCAGCTAAAAGTTCTGCATGTAATTACTTTATTTTCTTCTGAGAGAAAAAAAGTAGTAGTATTCTCATTTCTTTGGTTAATTAATTATTCTTTGATTTCTGTGAGATCTGGAGCCTTATTCCCACAACCACCCTTGTCTAAAATATGCATACACTTTATCAGAGTAAGGAAGTATTTTGCAGCTTAGATAATCCATCAAATGGACGATGCAGAGCTGGAATGGTACAAGTTTGTCATCCAAAAGTCAAATTTGTGACAGAAGGCTTCACACCTGCATCGCTTCCTTCACTGCACCCAAACTCCATTTGATGACTTACAGTCCACATCGCTACCTTTTCCTGCATTACACTGTCTTTCCAAAGGTGTGAGATTAATAATGCACACACAGTACTCTGGTCATCAGAGCAGCAATGGGGTAACTGAAAAACGTTATCAAGTGTGGTGGAATCTGTAAAGGGACTGGGAGAATGAAGAGCTGCCTGCTGTAGGAGAAGATCAGGTTTGAGAGCATCTGAGGAACCTGAAGGTGCACAAGTCCGTGGGTACCAAGAGAACTGGCAGATGAAGTGTCTAAGCCACTATCCATCATATTTGAGAAGTTGTGTCAGTCTGGGGAAGTTCCCACTGACTGGAAAAGGGGAAACATAACCCCTATTTTTAAAAAGGGAAAAAAAAGGAAGACCTGGGGAACTACAGGCCAGTCAGTCTCGCCTCTGTGCCTGGCAAGATCATGGAGTGGATCATCCTGGATGCTATGCTAGGGCACGTGGAAAATAAGGAGGTGATTGGTGACAGCCAGCATGGCTTCACTAAGGGCAAATCATGCCTGACATATTTGGTGGCCTTCTGCGATGGGATTACAGTGTTGGTGGATAAGGGAAGAGCAACGGATGTCATCTGCCTGGACTTGTGCAAAGCATTTGATGCTGTCCCATATGACATCCTTGTCTCTGAATTGGAGAGACATGGATTTGATGGATGGACCACTCTGTGGATAAGGAATTGGCTGGATGGTCACACTCAAAGAGTTGCCGTCAACGGCTCAATGTCCCAGTGGAGAACAGTGATGAGTGGTGTTCCTCAGGGGTCGGTATTGGGACTGGCAATGTTTAACATCTTTGTTAACCCAAAGCATCCTATGATTCTGTGACATAAGCACAGACATGCTATAGTAAAAAAAAGTTAATGTGGTTCTGGAGTTGCAAATATTGGCTTTTGACTTCTGGCAGCAAATGAGAAATCCTCAACTTTAACTGTTAATACAAAGTATTTGTGTGCTGGCTGAATACATTGAGTGAATCGGAACAAAATTGTTTGCTTTTCCTTATACCATTTGTTCAGCTGAACATTTTTGTATGCATAGAGGGGAGGTGATTTTAATATAGGGATAGTGCCAGTTATAAGCCTTTTTGGTGGACGATTTTTTCTGTGCTTAGTAGGCGTTGTTTTTACAATATTGAACTTATTTAGGACACAGAGCACAGTTTGCTTAGCACAAAGGTCTTGTTTCTACTAGCCTGCAGAGGAGATTTGGGCAGAGATAAAATGCAATCACTGTGAAATGTCCCATCTCTATATAATACATCTCCCTTAACAGCAGGGAGTCACAGTAGTTGAAGTAATTAGATAAGGCTTTGTTCCTTTCACCTAAAGGAGAAGCCATGTGGTGGTGAAATATAAAAGAAAATTGCTACACCATATGTGTTGCAGTTCTCTGCTTCCACTGGGTTGTTGTCTTCTGCAAAATGCTTACTGCAGAATATTGACATCTGTAACAAGAACATTTACACTTTGTTAGGTCAAAACTATGGGTATGCATTTGAGCTTAAGCCTACATCCTCATTGGCAAGTATGTAAACTGCTTCAAAATGGACTTACGGTAAGAAAATATGCAGAAGTATGCCACTTCCCATAGGCAGATTCTGGTAGTTTTCAAAGCAAAAGTCAAAATTCGTCATTTCCCAGTAGATTGAGGATTGGATTTGTACCAAGCTATTTTTGCAGCAAATCTTTGTTTATGAGTTCATGAACAGTCCATGTAAATCAAAGCAAACATTTTAAAAAATAAGCCAATTATAAATCAAATAGAATTTCTCACAACTCAAATTGTTATACTGAAAAGGAATAGAAACAGGAAAAAAAATCAAGGGAATTGGGTGATGTTATCTTGTGTTGTAGCTTCATCAGTGAAAGAGGATTCTGTCTCCCAAGCTATTTGATTGAAGTAGAGCTTCACTCCCAGATATCCTGTATGTTCTGACCCAGAGGAGACAAAGTCTCTAAGTCAAGGAGTTACAAAAAAACTTAACAAGGTCTAAAGAGAATACAGTAATCAATACTTGAGGTGAGGAAGAAAGGCAAGAAATTATTGTGTCCCACTGTCAAGCAGATAAATTGAAATAACAGCAGCAACAACAATAAAAATAAAAACTATTATTTTTATATACATAGTTGTAAATTCTTAGGCTCCAAAGAAAAGCAGGAAAGCAAATTAGTGACAGCAAGGAAAGTCAAAGTCATGATGTTTCTCATATGATAATATCAGCTCTGTGCAGCTGCTTGAGAAATTTGCATGTAATATCAAGAAAAGAACATCTGCTGCTCAGTATGCAGCAGACCACCAAAGCTGCTGTAGAGAAGAGGTGGGAGGAATGGATGGATAGGAACTAGATCATGATAAGCAGAACAAGAAGTGGCATCCCACTGAATGGCACGACCTCTATTATCACTTTCCAAGTCATTTACTCCCACTTCTCAACCGGCGGCTAGCATTTGTGATGATGGAGGTAGCTGCCATAGGCAAGTTAACCTGATAGTAAATTTGCTAACACGGGATAATTTTCATTGCAATGAGTGCTTTCTAGAACATATAAAATACGTAATCTCAAAGTGACAAAATCCTTGATAAGAACCTGTGAACACATTGCCTAACACCAACTTCCACCAGGTACACAACTTAAGTGGAGAAGCAAGAAGGTAAAAGACTGTGAGATATAAGTGTGGAGAAGAATGATGATAGCAGAGCAAATGTATAAGGATCCATTTGTGACTAATCACATGTAATGGGAGAGGTTGGAGTTAGATGCATAAAAAGTTACTGCTTCAGGCATGTTTTTTTTCTATCTTAAGGGGCTTTTTATTTTTGGTTTTTTTTGGTGTGTTTTTTTTGTTTGTTTTTATTTCTCTTCAGCTCAGTAAATTCTTTCACTTTTCATGGTTCACTACACTGAACAGCAAGAGTTTTCAAATGAAATTACTACCTGTATAATGCAAAAAAACCCCACGTGGGTTTTCCTTTCTGAATGTCTTGGTAATTCAAAAATTGGGTATTAAGACTATGTAAATTATTATTTACAATTTGTGTGGTTTATTTTGTATAGATATAAAGGCATATACTATTAGAAGACCTTTCTTTTTAAGAGTAATACGCTATGCTTGTTTTTATTTCCACTATTTTCACATACAGTACTACTTGACTTTCTATACTGTCCATATTAAAGGCAAACTAATATTTCTGATAATTTCAGGAACCCATTTATAATGCAGCAGCACTCAAAAGATATTTTAAGATGGGCTATATTTGGTTTGAGGGGAGCACAATTATCTAATAATCTAATAATAATTTAAAAATCTGTGATACCATCTGTGCAGAAGCCCTGATAGAGGCTCTGCTTTAGCACAGTATGGCTTGCCTATAACATGATTTGGTATCTTTAGTGGGCAGATGTTTTTACTAGCTTTGCTAGCAGAATAATCTTTCTCCTCCATATTATGCACAGAGGTCCATTGCTGGGAAAAAAAGTAACAAAGACAGTATTGCTGTTATAAAAAGGCTTTATACTTGCAGTATGTAACAATTCTAATTAATATACTTTTATAGAAGTGGAATGAACCAAAGTTACAGTATAATTTTGGAGAGTTTTGTCAGGTACAATGTTATGAAATGCCAAACATGGTTATTAGTAATAGAGGGATCTAAGATTTCTGCTTATGTAATCAGTAAACAGAAATATTTCGAGAAAGATTGTTGCAGTTTTGTGTCAGTCACTTGCACTGAGCCCTTTTTTTCAGAAATTATTTTCTAATTTTGAACAATGAAAAAAATCCTTCAAAACCTATTCTCTCTTCTTCCACATACCTATGAGCCCATGGGTGCGGGTTCGTGTGAAGTTAGGGTGCTAGCCACCATGTAAACATAGCTATAGATAGCATTTCATCGTATTCTAGAAATAACAACTACTTAATACCATGGATTTATACAAATACATTCACAATTCTAGTTAAACCTAAATAAAATCTCTGATCTGAAAACTGTAATTCACTTTGCCTCCAGGGGTTGAGGAATAAACGGTAACATGAACAGAAAGGGGGGAATGAGATCCTGAGGATGCTGCCTTATGCAGCTCTACCACCTGCACATTTACAATTTTTGTTTGTCCAGCTGGGGGACTTTTGTTCAGAAAACTCCTGTCAAATACTTTTCATCTTTTCTTCATATTCTCTTAGTCTGTCAGCACACTGCAGGAGAACCTGAAAGATGAGTGATTTTCTGAGTTTGTGTGGCCTCATGAGTGGGTTGGGAGGAAGGTAAGCAGAGAGGGAAAAGAAGGGAAAAAATAACTGTTAAGGCAGATGTTTTCATCTTCCTTTATGCATTGTACATAGAATTAAGAGGTTAGTGGGGTTTTCTCCCCCTTCTGTCCTCCATTCTGTGGAAAAAAGACAGGAGATGATTCTTGGTTATCTCTCTGTCCCAGGCAGCAAGGAAGACTCAGAAGAGTTGTGAACCATAGAAATAGAATGGTATCAAAACATTCACAGATACGATCTGGTAGTAATGACCCTTCAATGTCATGGGCTTTATTTAAACCTTAACCTGAAATCTAAAATACTCTCCATTACTGCACCAAATACCTATAACATGTAAAAGGAAGACTTTCCAAAAATTAATACTTCTGGAGCATCCTGTTGTTTACATATGCATGTTTACATAACAACTTTGAAAAGGGCTTTATATATAAAACACTCTTCAAAGGTGTGTCACGTAAGAGACTTTCTGATAGTCAGCTTCTCATTAATATTTGCCTCTTGTCAGTCATAATTCATTTTGTCACAGACTGTAGCGGCAGTTCTTTGCTCTTATTAAAATGGTAGCTTTGTTGACTATTCAGTGTTTGGAGTTATTTCATAACAAGGGTCACTTTGTGTCTCCTTTGTCACCATGACCTTCAGATTATGTCTTTACTTTCCACTTCAGTCTAACATCCGGCTTTTATTTACTTGATGACTCCATGGTTCAATAGCACTTAGGGAGTTGTTGACAGCAAATGGAAAAGTTTGAAAATACTCTGCTTTAGAATGAGACTATCTAGTGCATGCTATATACCAAATTTATTTTCTTTTTCTTTTCTTTTCAAAATACAGTTACTTTAAATGGTAGCTTTTGCTTTGGTTCTTCAACAATTATCATTTTTTGCTTTCTCCTTTATTTCCCCCCCCTCACTTCTGTGCAAGGTGTTAATCTCTTAAGCTATACTGAGGTCAGTCAGTCTTCTTCCTACTAGAATTTAGTATATCCATCTTTTGGAAGGAAACTGTAATATCTTCCAGAGACGATGTAAATCTTCTGTACTCTGCTCACTGCCACTGACATGAGAGCACAGCCCAGGGAAGTGACCGCTGTGAGGTTATCTCTGTGTCTTGATAGTCCCTGGCTGCTGTTTTGTCCTGTAGGAGCTATTTCTTCTCATCTATGCTGAAGCAGCCTCTGCTGTAGGATTGACAAATACATACTCCAGGACTCAGGGAAGCAAATTTAGCTTGCAGATGGGATGTTGACTCATGAAAATGTTCTCACGTACAGATTCACGGGATAATGTGGGCATGGAAATACACCTACGAGGACTGTGCAGTTTAACAGAAATGTAGAAACTTCCTTGAACTGAATGCAGTGCTATCTGTTTACTTGAATGAATTCATTGTAACACATAATTAGCTCTTCAGAATTTCTCTTTTTACTTATGACATACACTTCACTATTATTCATTCTGAAGTATATGCATGCATCCCAGAATGTCTTTTTTTTTTTTTTTTTTTTTTTATTTTTAATTAAAAGTATTTGTGATGTGATGTCCGTGAGAGATTAACACAACGTGTAATGTCTTTTACACCTTTGGGAATATTTGGTTACTTGCCCTCAGTTTCATTTGATGAAAGTCTGGGCTGTTTTGGTCAGAATAACTATGTGTTTAACATTTGTGCTACCCACAGTAAAGCACTCTACTATTAAAGAAATCTAATTCTGGTAATTCTTGCTGTCCTGTTTGATTGTGACTTATTTTCTTGACAGCCTTGGAACACACTGCCTAAGCCATCTCTCCTTGCGTTTCTTAGCTGTGTTTCAACCCATTTCAGTCAAGGATCAAAGCAGGGCACTCAAGTGAATTTACTTTATTAAAAGTTTATAATGACTTCTATGTAGCTAATGCAGGCGAGTTTCATGTGATCTGGCTTTATTCAGTCTGTCACTAGCATTCAACAGATTGAATTGGGCACAGAAAACGCTCTTTCAGTACCTAGTACCTTGGCTGTCATCAGTATTTGATGTCCAGGGCAGTGCACTCCCTTCCGTTGCGTCGTGTCTTTCTGACCGTGCATTTCAGGTGATTGACTCGGGTAGGAGGGGACAGTTGGATGTTACATTTGTTGTTGTTGTCATTTTAGGGTGGCTTCTTTTTACCAGCCTGTTCATGCATTGCTTCATTCCTATGGCTTATGTTATCGCTTATACACAGATGACATACAGATCCATAATTCCTTTTGGTGTTCTCAGATTTTGCCTTTGTATTTCTCTGCCTGCATCATCTCCGTAACTGGATGCATACTAATCTTTTATTACAAACAAAGAAGTCAAAAAGGATTCTTTCTAATCCTATTGTTTAGGTTTTCTCCTCCTAAGTACTTCAGGTCTCAAATATTGCTTCTCTGTCCCTGCTTCTACAGTACTGTATTAGTTTTAAAGTGTTCATTATAATTTATTGTATAATGAACACTTTGCAGATCAAAACTAGATTTTTTCTTTTCCCCACAGGTTGTATGCTTTTTCTGTATGCAGATCTTCAAGTCTTTTTGGTTTTTTACTGCTCTGCATTACAAAAAAAAAAAAAAAAAATCCCTGAAACAACCGGTCCATGCTGTCTGCAAGTCAGGCAAAGCATGAGTTTTATTATAAGACTACCACTTCTCAGTCCAGTGACCTAAATTTTAGATTACAGCAAATATGAAAGCCACTGCATGCTTTTTACCATGTGCAATCACATTTATGTGATTTGACTTCTTTTTGTAGACTTGCCCAGAATATCAATTCTGTTTATAAATTCTCTACTCTTTTTCTTTTTTTTTTTTTTCCCCCCTGAACTGTGGGAGCTATAAATACAGTAAAAAAAACATTTTTGAACAGATTTTTCCTCTCTGGTATCTTCTATATTATATTTTGCTGACTTTTAGTAGCTTCATTTGTCAACTTTTAATGTACTTTTAGTTTTGATTTAAATTTGATCTTCAGTTAATTTTTGCAGAATATCTACCCTTTTGTTACACACTATCATTTAATTTTTGGCTCAGTACATGTTCTTGTTATTCAATATATGCTTTATGTTAAAAAATGTTTAAATTACTTAAGACATAGTCACAGATTGATAACACTGCTGTCATTATTGCTTTACCCTGTTGGCAGTAATGTGGATAGGTATTTTAATTTTCTACTGATGCCATTTTTGTGCCCTTATACCACTTTTAATTTATTGGCAGAATGTTCTCACCATGATAGCCATAAATACACACAATTACTACAACAGCATTAATAGTTTCCTATCTACAAGGAATTATTCCCTCTGATGTTTTTATAACTGGTATGTAGACATGCAGTAATAGTGGCTAATCTTGTGCTAGAATTACGGTGAAGGCAGCATCAGTGTGATGCTTGTGTTGAGCTGAAGAGACGGCTTCAGGAGGAGAGATGTAAATCCAGCAGAGAAAGCAAGGAAATGGTTAAAAATTGGGCTTAGGCTTGGGGAATTTCTGTGCACTCACAAGTCAGATGTACACTTCCAGTTCAGGCTAAAAATCAGAAAGTCTGTGGAACTGATAGCATCCAATGTGGGGAGCAAGCAAGATAAGGAGCTACCAGGAGGAAGAGGTTTATTGCTACGTGGAGTGAGCAGCAATATAATTCACTCCACTGTTGCCAGCAATTCATGAGGGACTGGACTTTGCAGAGTGACAGTTGCAGCATGTATGCCACAAAGTTAATTTGTACCTAAGCTTTTGTCACAGCTTGAAAAGCAGGTAGTTCAGCTGATGAGTACATGGACTGAAGGTATGTAAGGGTAACCTTGTTTGCACACTGTCAGCAAAATAATAGATTTCTAAGGGTGAAGATCTGTAAACTTGTTAGAACTCATTGGCTTGATCCGTGTTCTTCTCTACGACTAACTGGGTCGTAGAGTGGTACAGCTGTGTTGCTGTGGGGTGGGACTTGCCGTCAGGAAGCTTCGGTAGAAGCAATGTGGAAGCACCAGCTGGCAAAGGAGGTGTTTGTCGGATAAAAATACGTTTAGTTTTGTTGTATACAAGCTGCATAAGATAATAGACCAAACCACTCCTGTAGAGGCTGAGAAGCTGTGGAGATGTTGTTCCGATTCCTTATGTACCTGTTGTGTGTGGCTACCCCTCTCACTCTCCTCCAGGCAAGACAGCTGTTTTTTGCACAGGAACCATTTCATTCCTTTGAATTAAGCACTTGGCTTCTTGACGTTGTGTGTAATCACACATACCCGGTGGCAGGAAATGTATTGATTAATGCAAGGTTTGAGCAGTTGCCAGAAATTTCAGGGAGAGGCATATTGTTCTTAAGTGACTGAAGCAACAAACTAGGGAGCTGTGGCACAGCGCCCTATGGTTATTTTGGCAGATGTGCTTGCAGATATAAAGAACATGCAATTGCTTTCTTTTTGGGCTTCTGAAAGCGTAATAATGCCACTGTATGTTAATTTCTAACACATCACTACAAATACTGCTAGTAAATTGATGTAGAGTCATTGAAACATTAGATGCTAACATCATGACAGGTGCTTTTAACTGTCCTCGGGGATTGTAAAGGACGAGATTCCCTCATCGCTGTGGCTGATGGCCAAGGAACCCTATGTGGGAAGGTCTGGGGTGATGAACAGGCAAAACTGGAACAGGGTTTGGTGGGTCTATTAAGAGCAGGAGACTGGAAAAAAAGTAGCAAGAGACAGGAGGAGGAAACTTGGGCTGGAGGAGCATGGTTCTGAGCGCTGTGTAACCACCCGGAGTTTTCTAGAGACACCGGCAGGCTTCAGCTGGTGATTTAGGAGGTGTGTGCTGGAGGCTGGCTTGAGGGATACCTATGCCTGATGCAACCCTTGAGTGGTTGCATGGAGAACAACCAACTGGACTTTTTTTCCACAGCCGTAGCTCACAGGCAACTGTTTTATCAGGCAGTGCACCACAAATTCTTTTGTAATGTGTACCTACTCTTTAGCAGAAAATCCTGGTAGTAGCTACAGGTGGATCTTTTATAAATTAAGTTACATTTTATATTGATTGCCTAGCAATGTTGTGGATTGCTTTCTGTGTCATATTTGTGTCCTTTTCTCTTTTGATAATAATTTTAAGCTTTGTGTCCTTAACAGAAACTTATCAACATTAACATGCAAAAATATTAGCAAGAGGAAAACAGACTTTCAAAACAGATATTCAGAGAACTTCACTAATGACATTTCCCACACAGTAGATTTTTTCTGTCCAAATGCATAGTGGTCTCAAGGCTCATCTTTGTTCTCTCATCTTGATTCTCATCCAAACAATTCTTCTTCTATAAGTTCCTCTGAAGCTGATAATATTACTACAGACAGACTTAAGTTTTTTATATGCTCTTATTTTATTTTCCCCTTTCTTAAATACAGATAAGACATTGGTTATTCTGTATTCATAAATACCAACTCACTTTGATAGATTTATTAAAGTCCTTTTCCCGTGTGCCCTTTTTCTTTGTTTCATATCTGTAATGGTAATTTGAATTTCCCAACCCAAAGCCTTTAAGTGCTTGGGGTTTTTTGCTTTCCTTTAGACATTACAAATTCCGTTTACACCTCTTAATATCATGGTGAATAATATTCTTATTCCTTTTAATTTTCCTTAGTTTGCTCTGTTGTTAAGTACTAATGTCTATAATGAACACAGAAGCAGTATATTTAATTTGGGGACTATAACTAAATTGACTTTGGCTGAATGTCACTGAAAATCTGAGTTATTTCTTCATTTTCCATCTTTCCCTTTTATGGCTAAAGAAACTTTTGCTGTTTATTAAAGCTCCCTCCAGAGTTAGAACTCTGCTTCAATTCTGATAATTCTCAGTTGATCTGTATACTTTGAGATTTCCAAAATACATGCTTGTTTTGATTCTGCTTTTGGAAATAGTTTTATATCCTTCTGCTGTTGATGCCTTTCCCTTCGTATTTTGTCCTGTTGCTCAAGCTGGAAATTCCTAGTAATTTTTTAATCTTTGCCTTGAAAAACTTTTGCCTTCTGCTGTAGTTGAGGTCTTGGACTCTTTAATCGCATTGTCTTTTCTAACTAGTTACCCAAATTTGTTTTTTTGAAACTTAAAAAAACCCCCTTAGCCCTATGTTACTTCACCAAATCATCCTGCAGTCAACTTGCTCCATTATTAGTTTTTTATTTTATCATGTAACTCTATCAGCTAAAATTTATTCTTGTTTTATCATATAGTAATTTAAATATGCTAAAGTCAAATTAAAACAAAGCCTTCTCCTGCATTCGTGACTTCTTTGTCAGCGTCAGCTCTCCTGTTAGCGGTGTTTCCTCATTAGTAGCTGTTACAGATAGCTTTGACTCTGCAGTCTTCATTGGTAAAGGTGAGGTCACCTTTAAGTGCGTTTCCAGCATCTCTCTATCTCTCATCATAGAGGTATCTACTGTATTAAAATCTGAATCTTTGGATCTGAACCTTCTGATATCTAACTGTAATCCATAAGAATTTCTAGTGTTGATCTTTTAAACAAACAAAAATAAAGAATATCCCAGAAAAAATGCCAAACAACTGGGTACAAAAACTTCATCTCATAAGTGTACAGTAGTGAAAAAGACTTTTGAGATGGTTTTATTAAGCTGACAGTATGGAAGTGTACTAATACCTCTAAAGGAGTACACAGGTAAAATTCATGATCCTCAATGTCCTTTACAATGTTTGGAATTCTAATGAAAATTTGAATTTTGTAATAAATGAAGTCTTGGTGAAATAAGCAATAAATTACATTTACATTTTATATTGAGTGTATTAGAAGGCATAAAGGGACAAGTAGTGTGACAGAGTACTCACTATTAACAAGTGCCATGAGCTGCTGTTTTCTGTCCATGTTTTAAAAAGGCATTACCTGTTGCACAGTTGAAAAGCATCAGCACTGTAACACCTGCTACATTAGAAACACTGGCTTTTTTCTTTTTCTTAGTATGACATTTTTAGAATATGTTACCCTTCCATACTGAAAGATTGGTGGAAAAAAACCCAAAACCAAAAAACCCAAAACCAAACCAGAACAATCCTTGCATTTTATGACAAAAGTATTATTAGTGGAAGAGGAGGATAATTTCTCACTCACCAATTTCGGAAGAGTTCTGTAAAGAAAGAAATAAATTACTTTAATGATATTATTTCCCAACTGCAACACTCTTCATGGGTGTTTTGTGATTTATGCAACGTGTACATCCATTACATCTTTCTCGTAGTCTCAAATACGACAATTAAAATGTTGAAGGAACCCAGGCCATCCAAGCATTTTTCAAAATTACTAGAAACATGGAGTGATGGCTGTGGGAAGTATGATAGCACTAGTCATTTTAACAAAACAGTGAATGTTTACATTGTTACAAGGAAATCTTAGTAGCTTTGACCTACTCATCTCTGTAGTGTGAACCACTAAAACGTAGGAAAAAAGTTTCTGTTTCAGAACAGGAAATGATCTTCATGTTTTAATGATCTTTGTATTATCCATGTGGATGTGTCTACCGTGGTGTAAAGCAAAAGCTGTGAGTATTTGAATAAGCCACCATTTTAGACCTGTGAGCAGGTATGATGGACAAACATGGCGGGCAAAGCTCACAAAAAGAATTTGAAAGAAGCTGTTAGGTGCCAGTTCAACGACAGGGAGGGTGTCCCAGGATGCTGCTGTGCAGAAACATTGTCGTGCGTGTAAGCTTTGCTCTTCCCTTATAACCTCAGAAATATCAACTGCAGCAACTAATGTGTACTGCCTTGTTTTGAAGGAATTTCTTTGTCACTGCATTTCATCTGCTGCGTGCTTGATATTTTGAGAGTTAAGTGCTGTTGAGGTCACCTGGAAGAGCTACCACACAACGATTATATCTTAAACAAGGGGACCCAGGAGTCCTTCCCAACTCTTAAGTTTTGATGCTCGCGTTGGTCGTGTCCTCAGTACACATAGGGATGAAATGTGAGTGTATGGCATCAGTAGGCGGGAGCGTGGCCCCTTTTTCTTTGGAAGGGAAAAGGAACCCCGGTGCAGTTCAGCGCTGCAGATGACTTTTTGTGTGGAGGGACACTGGCTGTGGATAACTGATGGGGGCATTGCTGACTGCAGGTGCCCAGCCTTGGCGTTACCGATTGCAGCAAGGTGGCTGCTTATGGCAACCAAACAGGTGACCTTTCAGGCGGGCTGTATAAAAGGCCAAATCTAAACACCACCTTGTGTTATCTCAGCAATACCTTATTGTCAAGAAAAGTAATTAACAAAAGTGCAACCAAAAGGCTAATATGTTGCAGGAAAACTGTAACGATGGCACTAGCTCTTTCTCAGGTGTCAGTATATAATAGAAATTCATTAATAATACAAACATGCAGATAAGAGATGAAACAGAAAATGCTTTTATTAAGAAACTACAGCTCTTAAAAGCCAGGAAGTTTGTGGGGAAATTTTGGTTATTTACAAGCTGGATAAGAAACACTCAAGTGAATGCTCCCTGTAGTCGCTGCACTGCCCGTTTCTTACTGTGTTTTCTGCTTCCTTGAAGTCTCTGAGCCCTCTCGCCCCGTACACCCACAAAGACATCCTTCTCGCTGCTTAACAGATCTCTAGGGCATCTTTATGGAGTTACAGCTGTCTGATACGCAAACAACACATGATCAAGTCTGTTCCTAAGACATTGTGGGAGTGAGGCAGAAGTTGTAAAGCTTGTACAGTTTACCAAAAGTGCACATTTTATATCTCTCTTGGGTTTAGCTAGCTTTAGGATTTTCAACTGTATTATTTTTTACTGCTGTTTTATCTCACTCCTGAAAACCCCTTTGCCTAGCCTTGCTTCCTTCTGCAAGCACTAGATCTCATCTATTGTCATGGACTTTTCCTGTGCTACATATATTCAGAAAAGGACACATTAAAAAATAACGAGCGTACTCACATGAAGGAGGGGAGAAAAAGAGGGAATGTTGCAGAGTTCCCCTCAGGAATACAGGAACAGATGAGGAAAAAAAAAATTCAACTGCAGGGGACACATCATTGCTGGCTGGGGTGAGCAGGAATATTAAGGGATGGGAGTATGAACTTCTTACAAGGCGCTGTTAAGGCAGGACAAATGTCAAGCCCATCTGAAGGGATGAGACTAAGAATAGTGAAAAATAACAGATAAGGGTTTGATATCCAAGCAGGGTGGCCAAAGGCAGTAGCTTTTTCATCAGTGAGTCTTTTATTCAGTGACCATATTAACCACTGCCTTCTCTCTCCCTCTCTTTTTAATAGTCGCTCAATCTATTTTGACATGAAAAGTCTAAGTATTTTTCTGAACAATTTCAAAACAGAGTATTTTGAGTTTTCTAGAAGGAAGTCCCGTTTTTACTGCTCAAGCAATTACTGAATTTGTCCAGTGTTCACAAATATTTTCACGAAATTGACTGATACTACAGTTAATGGACTACTCCTGGGGAAAAAAATCTATATGTTAGTAATGCTTTGAATACTTGATGCCCTATGGGCACCCAGTGTGTCATGAAAGATAAATAAAATTTAAATAGATTATTTATGCAATAAAAAAATCGTATCTCAGTACCATGATGTATGGCATATATTCCACTTCAGAGGAGGGTTCATATATCATACATATCACATAGAGCTCTACTCATGAATTATTTGTTTCTTTTGTAGCACGCGTGCAGTACATGATAGATTAAAGGACACAGTCCAAGTTACAGTTGACATATTAAAGCATTCCTGTGCATAGAGATATTATTTATGAAAGAAATATTATACAATTATAAGTTTTCAACGGGGCCTGGCTTCTTTCTCTTTCAAGGCAGAATAATAGTAAATAAGGTAAAAATCTTGAGGAAAGCACTAAGGGTTGTATTTCCAAAGCAGTATTCTCCTTGTAGTTTTATCTAGTTAGGAGCTCACACTGGTATTAAATCTTTCTATTCAGAGCTGGTGTTCAGCTAATCTTAAAAAGGTGGTGTGAGACTTGACCTCTTTTGCAGCTTATATCCACAAGTTAGTAGGGGATCATCCTATTCTGTGGTCTAAGATTTATTCGAGAGGCTGTGTATTGCCCTGCATTTTGCTGGTGACTGCAAAGGCATTGCATGGTCATACTATGTCAGGATGAGCACCCAAAATAAGTTACTGATACCTCACTACACTCAAGCCTGTATTTGTCCAAAACCTTGCTGTTAGCACAGTTTCATCTGCGGAGTCAGAATTAGTCTCAGTGACGTTGCTGTCTGTGAATGTCAAATGAATTATGCCTTGAAAAAATTAATTAGAATATACACACTAAAATAAAGCCTTAGCCATGGAAATACTGGCTACTTTTCCTCTCTTCCTTTTGTAAGAGGAGATATAAATACAAAAACATTTTAAAGCTAGAGTAGATTAGCTGGTTAAGAGGAACCCAGTAAACAGATGGTATCAGATATCTGGAAGACTCCAAACAACTGCTGTCCTAGGTGATATGATGTTTTGCCCAAGCTTTGGATGCTTTGGAAGCCTGAGGTGAAACACAAAGATGGGAGCTTTATTTGCATGCGTATTTCATTTAATCATGAGTTGTCAGGAAGGTATATGTACGCAAAGTGTTACGGAAATATCTATTCAGTCATTTATAGATGAAGTTTTCAAATTTACATACTTAATTGCAGAGACTACACAAGTGAATACCAATGCACAAAATCAAGATTTATTAGTGCAAAAGGAAAAGAACATATAGAGTAACTGTGTGAATTGAATAGAATTGATACTTAGTTTGATTTATTGCGATTATTCATTTTGCCATTTTACGTGAAAAAGGAAAAAAAAATCCTATTTTGTAGGTTCTTGGGGACAACTGAGGAAATAGTGATTAATTAGTGAAAAGTATTTTTTGCTACTTTCAAGTAGTGATTGAATACTTTGCACATATTTTGTACATGCAAATATTATCATGTTAACTATACAACCTCCCCCCAGTAAATACAAACAAACCTTCTATATTGAAATCCTTACTGTGTTACAGTCACCAGGAGGATTGCTGTGGCTTCAGGAGGATGAGGATTTCATCCTCAGTCATACTTCTGCAAAGAAAGAATATTGTTCATGATACTGGAAATCACTATCCCAATATGGGATATAATGTTAAATATAAGTATGTTTTTAACACCATCCAATTCGCTTCGAAATCTGCTATTGTTAAGGTAACCATTCTAAGATAACTCAGACCCATGATAAATTCAACCCCATGTGTTTAGTGAGTCAAAAGTTGGATCCGGACTTTGCTGCAAAATAAATCAGGATGTTTATTTCATTGAAACTGTAGATAAATAATTTGAGAAATGTTTGCAAATAAGATGAACTGAAACCCAAAGAAGTGTTGTATTTTTCCTTTTTTAATAATTTTCTTTATACTTTTATTTATTAATTTCTGGTGAAAAAGTAATCTCTATTTTTTGCCTGGGGGCAGGAGATAGAAAACTGCATCTAAAATTCCCCATTTATTTCTAAATAATACAGTACTGTATAGAAAAGTCATAAAAACAGAGACTGCAAATTGAATTCCAATAACTCTATCCTGTGAAAAACAAAACCTCCATCTAGTAAATGGGAAAGCATTATTGACAATTATATGCAAATTACCAGGCTTTTGGCAGGCTCTTCAAAACTATTATCTTATGGCAACTCTGTAAATTATATAGCTATGCCAGCAATGTAGAATTGTTCATTATACTTTATTGATACATTTATGTCGCGTTATATTGGAATATTTTGCTATGGGTCTTCGGAGGCTTTCTTTTTTGCTTATTTTTGTGGCTGCATTTCTCTTGCGTTTTGTACTTACCCCCACCCTCGGAGTCGGAACTTCCTATGGAGTCACTGGGCCAGAGGGAGACAACTTTCATCAGCACATCACCATCCACTCTTCTTTACATCCTGAAGGCTACCAAACATGCAGGCAAAAATTAGTTGTCGTTTTGTTATCATAAGACTTCCCCAGAGACCTATGCATATCCTCTCTTTTCAAAATCCTGCTTGTTCTTCATCTCAGGTCATGTATTCCTCTACGTGCCCCAAATTCAGTAGCCTACGTTTCTTCTTGAGCTGAGAACACAACATTTTCCATTGCTGCTATGCTACAGAGTGCGCGCACGCTCTCTCTCTCCATTACAGCTTATATTTAATAAACGAGGAACAGGCACTCTGTTTATGTTTATTCATAACAAGTTTAGATGTTACTTTTGAAGATAAAGAAACAAGTTTGATGATATACAATATCAGCTACACGCTCTGCACTGATAGCAAACTTTAGCAATCAAGGAAAGATAAAAAGGTTTTGGAGAATTTAATCACGTACTTCAAAGTAGGCTTAAGAACATATATTTCAGAAATGGAGATAAAATATGAATGTTTAATTTATCTTCTTTCTTTTTTACCATGAGTGTTTCTGATTCTGTTGCTAATAACCTCATTGCTTCTGTCAGCCAACACCTCTTGTGTTTGGGTTTTCTTTTTTTTGTTGTTAGAGAGTTTTTGTTTTTTTTTTCCTGAAGAAACTTTTGTTGGAGAAAGAATCTTTTAATTAGCTCTTAGTTTTCCAAATGATGTGACTGATGCTTAATTTCACTTGGCTAGAGGACACACTTAATTTGGGGTGACTCAATAAATTCCACACAGGTACTGGAAAGGAAGAAATTGATACAAAAAGAACCAGGTCATAAGCAATGACGTGCTGAGGTTCATCTCCAGTAGAGAACCCCATTTCTCAAGTAACCTCTGACGAAATCTCTCTGTGATGGTAAGGACAGTCACACTCCAGTGGGGGTTTTTTTGGCTGGTTGTGTAGTAACATGAGAAAGAGGTTTCTCTAGTGCGAACTGAGGTAATTGCAAACTTGTTTGGGCAAGGTATATAACCCAATATGAAGCACCACCTTGGCAAATATTTGCTTTTTTGTCTTCTGGACGTTAATTGGATTCTGGTGTTAAGGTTGTGTACAAATACAACTCAAAACACGTCTCTGCCCTTTCTCATAAAATCACAGGTTATTTCTTGCCCCAAAGTCACAAGCAAAATATTTAATTTTACTTAGGAGGAATTTTTTTGCCTGGAATTAATATACTTGCCCAAATTCTATTAGCTAGCCTCCATGTCTGATGTGACACGTGGTGTGTTTGGAGATGAGCAGCTCCTTGTGTCCTTCTTCAGGTCCTTTAGCTAATCCTCAAAGTGGAAGAGTCTGAATGAAGGGCAGCTGTTGCAGAAGGAAATACAATTTTTGGCAAGACTTAAATTCATATTCTTTTTACAAGTCCTGCTGAAATGCAGTTGTACGTGTTGATGATATTCTCAAAGGCCCCTTTCTTTTTCTATATTGTAGCTATAAAAGTGTCAAATTGAGGACAAGACATGACCTAGGTCAGCATATTTCAGAATCCCGCAACTCTTTGTCCAGCGCAAGGACCAGTAGCAGGGAAAGAGAGGGCTATCTTTTACTGGGATGGGGATACAAAGAATGCAAAAGCATCCCTAGGATTGTCTGCAGGCACCCATTGCACCAAAACCTTCATTTGCACTTTGGGAGCTTCATAGAGAAGGAACTAACCCATCAAGTTTAGGGTGAAATTTCAAAGTGTTTGTTGTTGACCTAACTGTACTCCTGTTAAAATCAACAGTGAAATAAAACTCTGACTGGGCAGCACTCACTATAAAGCTGAGGATTTCTGAGAATTGTTTCTTGGGCTAAAAGCTACTAAAGTTAAAAAGTCTACTTAGTCTACCTAATTTTCCAGGGGACAGATCTTGAGGAAACCTGTTTGATTTCTTTTGTTTAGCTTTTCTCTCTGGTGGTTCCATAAAGTGATCATGATAGAACAATGAAATCATATCAAAGGAACTAAGGATTAGGTGTCTCCGTGGCAAATAGCGCTGACAGCAAAGTTGCTAGTTAGTGTAGGAAGCTGTTAGCTTGAGATAAGAGGCACTAAAGGCATAAGTGAGCTTCCAAACACTAGCAGTTACCAGTTTTATGGAAATGAGGGTGCTCATCTACTATTTTAGGTTTTGAAATTTAGAGACTTGCCAGAGCAGAATCTCTCTGGTACTGATTAGCATGTTGAATCACTTGATCAGATGTGTGCATCAGCTGAAATGAGGGGAACTTAGGAATCAAAGGAAAGGAAATTACCCCTTATATCCTGTACTTTCTTTGGTGTTCAAAACTTACTGATTGGAAAATAAGAGGAAATATCCCACATTTATGCTGCATACATCTCTTTCACCGCTTCCACAGGACAGAGGAAGAAGTCAGGCTTAGCAGTATGTCCTAGTAGCCACTGATGAGCAAAATCCTTGTGAAGAGTTGAGGGCTGTGCCCTCTGGGTCAACACTCTGACCGAAGGTGATCGGGATTAAAGGTTTCTATTCATGGGGAGAACATGAGAACCATCTGAAAATATATTACAGTTTAACATTACCATTTAATATCCCGCCTGTGGCTAGCGTAAAGTACTCATGGTAAGATATTTTCTTACATGTTAGCAGGCATACTTCAGATAAACAAACATTAATATCTTGAGCGACTTCAGGAGTTGGACCATGTAAGGGATATCGGTCTGAAGGTCAGCCTTATGAACTTCAAATTTAAGCACAGTTTTAAAAATAGACGGCTCAGTAATTTTAACAGCACGCCCATATATTCTGTCTGAACAGCAGGACTGCTATTTCGGCATATTAGTACTGCTAAGTGACCTCCTGCTGTGTTTTGAGTCTGTGCAACACCAGCTTTTCAGTATATCTGGCTTCCTTCCTAACACTGTCTCAGTATACTTTCCAAAGGAGAAAGCACACTCCCTAACAGCTAGAGGCTATCTATAAGGTGTTATGTCTTAGCCTTTCTTTTTTTCCATTTTTTTCCCCATTTTTCTTTTTCTCTTGTTCTTCTCCTGGCAGTAGAATGCACGGGCTCTCGAGAGAATTCCTCCTGGCTACAGTTCATTTACAGCTGATTTTAGAAACAGCGAGAGAAGAACACTTTGAATTACAGTATGTCTGCTACCTACCTGGCTGAAAGAAGGAAGTGCATAAATCCAGATATTAAAATAAATAGAGAAAGAACCAGCTGTTTTATGGAAACTCTAGAACCTTAAAACCTTTGTTTGCTCTGTATTTTACTCAATTATCTGAGCCTGTTCTCGCTTTCCTAGCAAACGGCTGCAAAGAGAAATGCAAACAGACAAAAGGGAACAGCAAAGAGGATTTAAAAAATGCGTACAATTATAACGGAGCGTGAAGAGTTTAGACAGACAAAATCCTTCCCTTTGCCTTCTCTGTTTAAAATGAATTGCGGCAGATATTGTACTACGTAACTAGTGGCTTACCTATTGCTAGCTGCAGGGTTTTTTGTGAGAAGCGTGAAGCTGGTGGGTTAGGTTACTTATTTTATTCTGTTGCAATAACACGTGGGCATCCCTATCTTGTATCGTGTTTGATTTCCATGACAGACCAATGGCAGTGCAAGAACAGAAAAGTGTGACTTGATAAATCTGGAAAGATCTAGTCCCCTTCAGAGAACATGTGGTCTTTGTAGCCCTTGGAATTCTGCCTGATCAGAAGAAAAAGCCACATAATTTGACACAACAAAGCAGTGCACAACTTCAGCTTGCTAGCAGTGCCTTAGTAGCTTGCTTGTCTTTCCAGAATGTGACAAGTGCCTGAGGAAAGGCAAACAACTCGTATTGTGAGAGAGAAGGAAGGAGTATTAGGTGCTGTTTATTTGGGGGGGGGGACACACGACACACCTTTGCATGGCAAATGAAAAATAGAAATGCAAATCAGCTCCAAATACTTAACATATCTGATAAACAACTGCATAAAAATAGAAAGTGGAGACAATAAAGACCTTCAGATGTTCTGTATTCACACTGACTGTCAGTGTAGCCTCACTTAGCCAAGGAGCGTGCCTGTGTATGGCTGTGGACGTGAGCACCTACGCTCACCTGGTCAGTTAGACCTTTCTGTGGCACGTACAAACATCAGTTCCCAAACATCCATATTTGTAGTCACAATAATGATTGAATTTGTATCATGGCAACTGCAATTACGTGCTCAGGATAAAATGCTGCTCAGCATTGCCTGAAGCACCAGAAAAAAGGTGTAATGGAAAATTAAGGAGCTGGGGAAAAAGGGAGGAAGAAGAACAAAGTCTAAGCATACTGTGTTGTTCAGTGGTGTCGGTCTGCACAGGTCATGTTTGAGCTGATCATGCCTGATCCACTTAATGGTTGTTTTCTGAAAGCTGTATTTCAGCTATTTCACAATTTAGAAAAACGTCTTACACTGTCACCTCCATATACCTACTGCAGAGAACTTTATATAATAATGTAACTTACAAAGAAGCATGACAAAAGCAAAGAATACTGAATCCACTGGGTCTAAGGTGGATCATGCCTTTTTAAGATTTTTTTTTTTTTAAAAGACTGTTTAAGAAGGATGCACTGCTCCAGCATGAAGGATCCCTACTTTAGTGTCTGTCAACCCATAGGTCGGTTACTTGAATTTTGACAGTATTTGGTTTCTGTTGCGGTGTTTCTCTACAACAAATGGAAATTTTTGAAAATGCAGGCACTTTCTCTTCTGCATTATGTCAATGTTCCTTATAGTACTGCTATTCTTTTAGAATACTCAGTAGAAACAGAAGCAGTAATTTGTAGTATGATTTGAATTTCCATTTTGAGGCAAGGGGATTGCAAGTGTTATAATTCTGCTTAACCTGTTGTGCAAACAGGCACCATAACAACACATCTGTACCTCTCCAACCACTGTCTGTCTAAGGAATAAAAAATTCTGACGGGAAATGTTAAAATAAGCTTTAGCATGAGATCAGATCCTTTTAAACATTTTTGATTTGCAAGGACATGCTATTTATGATCACAGAATTTTTCAGCCTTCTTAAAGTCCAGTTGTTGAACATGACCTGATGGCAACGGATTCCCCAGGTGTGTTGCAGCTGCAAAATAAAAATCATTAAGGTCAGAGACCAGCCTTCTAATTCATTATCATTAGGTGAGATAGAGTGATTTATCTTGAGAAAATATAAGACAAACTCTCCTTAGCTCAGTAGGATGTCTATGGGATTATTTCCCAATGTGGGAAAAAAATATCTAGTAAATGCTAAACTTATTGTTTTTTCCCTTTAATGAAGTGTGTTTTATAATTCCTTATACCTTTAGGGCTTAATCCCTTCATCAATGAGCAAATCAAGTAATGGTATTAAACATTAATAAGTCAGATTGAAACAGATTATTGTTTTTTCTTTCAAACAGAAGAACTCCAGTACAGAAATGCTTTGGCTACTGTTAGCTCCACTTCCCTGTTGCAGACTTCAGAGATGAAGTCTATACTTCCACTGTTCTTTCTCCATCAACTTGCTAATATGTTCCTCTAGCCAACCTGAACAAGGTGTTCAAGGCTGTCCTCAAGGAGTTACGCTCTGTTGTGTCCAGTGGCTACCTAGTGTTTGCAAAAGCTCTCGGTACCTTGCCTCTTAGTTTACACAGTGGAGCTATGGTATTTCTGCAGACATGTCAGGTCTCTCTATCTGAGGGAAAATGAACCAAAAAAAAAAAAAAGGAATTGGTGTTGTAGTCGGGCAATAGACTCAGAGGCAATAAATCAGTGTTCTGGTTTTTTTCGTCAAGTTTAAGCCTTGAAATTTTGGTGAAAAATCAAGATCTATTTCTTCCTCTCTGAATGTCGGCACAGTAGTCCTGAAATGCTTCTGTCATGCCTGGAAGCTGTTGTGAAATGCTCCATCCATGCTCATTGCTCCCTCTAGCCTCTCTGTGCAAACTACTGCCTTGAATTCCCATCTCGTTTCCCTAACACCTCCCACAGTGCGCTAATTTTCTTCTTATTGAAAGGCACTATATGATGGGATGTCCTGATATCCTCATTTTTTATTCTGTAAAAGAATAGTTTTATGAAAATCCTCATTTTCAAGGGATGTGACATGGTTTGAGAGGTTTTTTCTGCTCAGAAACCTCATTCTTCCCCTTTTGTCTTCTGACAACCTATTTATCTCACCTTAGCTGAATCATCTGTATAGATAATAATTCATATTCCAGTTGCCAGTAGGGTGGTTTTATGTTTCACTAGGTGAGAAATAAGTAAATCCATATTCTTTCTAGCTGAAATTATCATTTATTACAGTCTATTGTGTTGTATTTTATTCTCTATATAGTCAAGAATATAAAGCCAGTACTTTTTCTCCAAAACTTTCGTATTATTTTTACACAGTTTTCCTTCCCACATCTTAGATCCTTTTTTCCCCTCAATCTAATTCCAACATGCCTTGCATATGAACTGCTTCAGTTATAACAAGACTCCAGCAAATAGCAACTGATGAGCTCACCTGATGCTTTTAATTAAGTAAGGACGAGTCACCTCCAGGATGTTTCTTGGTCAGTCCATAGGAAGACTACTACAGATTTCTTCTGGAAATCTTTATAGCAAAGTGGAGGAATGGAGACGTATGACAGGTAACTGCTGGGTTTGGATGTCTGCAGAGAAGATACACTTCAGATAGCTACAGTGCATTTGCATACAAATGCCATAAGTCGAAGGGGTAAAAGTCGAGATAAATAATATTTCATTGCAGAATGAAAGTAGTAGCTTTTTCCACCAGTCTGTTTTTATTAATTTCTGTTGGTTATTGAACTTTAAAATACACCTTGCAGATGAAATCTGCATACTTTTTTTGCATACCTAAAAAGCAGATCTCATATTACTTTCTGATGGTAGGTGGTACCTGCTAGGAATCAATCTCCGGATGAGAATCTCAGTGTACTTAGGAATAGCCCTTGAAGTCTAGTGAAGGATGTCTGTGTTGACTAAAGAAGTCTCTAAGTTGTCAGTTAAGTTACTGCTATGACCTAAGTGTTTGTCTGGTGCTAATATTAATTTTGAGCTATACACAAAAAAGTTTACTAAAATTTTGCTATTTTATATGATAGTCAAGGTTGTTTTTTAGCATGCCAATGTGTACTCTCCATGGACATGTCTTCAAAGTAGACGGTTGTTTTTCCTTAATTCAGCAACTCATAACTCCCTCACCGCATATTCTTCTCCATTTATTTGTAATGCTTTTGTGAGAGGTATCAGAGACAGGTAAAAAACCTAGGGCACCGTTTGCTAATGGCTTGCATTAGTGAAATTTGTCAAAAATGTGGCACTTGGTATTGTTTTGCAAATTGTTCCATCTTAATAGTAGTAATTTAAACATTTGCTAAAAATGGCACTTTCCATTTCACAAGTTGGAAGCTACGGAACCGGGAGGCTTTCTGGGCAAGTGTACAGCTTGTGCACATTTTATATAAAGGGATGAGCTTCATTTTTAACAGCTCAGTCTGTCACGCCTTGGTAGTGAATCTGAGTAAAAGCCATATACCAGGAATATACCAAGAATAAAAGAAAATTTCAGACTGGGGGGGTTTTTAGGGGTTGTTTTATTTCTTCTTTTTCTCTCTCATCTTGCTAGCTAAGGGATGACAAAGGCTTCTGTAAACGTGAGAAGTTTATATCATAGTGTTTAGCACTCTAAAGCCTTGCACAGCATCTCTGTTCACATGGTACTTAGTACACAAAATCTGAAATTTCCTACATGATGTAGCAGCAGTTCTCCCAGGTAAAAATAAATACATTTATGCCACTTTAGATGTTCATCAAGACTGTGGGTTTTTTTCATTATTTAGACATTATTTTGCTCCTATTATTTCTCATAGCAGCTTTTCCAGTTGAAGTAATATGGCTTGTAAAGTTAAAATCAATTACAGTAGAGTATCCCTTATGGATATCCTGGAGGAGGTAGCCTGTACATGCACTGCAGATCTCATTTCAAACTTTGAAGGCTGTAATCTGAATTCAATACATGTAGCCATTAAGAATTAACACAAGATATAAAATCTCGCTGATTGTGTTTATAAAATGTCAGTCAAGTAGCAGCTGATGCCTAGAGTTGTGTTAGCACAGTAAACTCAGGGTACAATGAGATACATTTCAGGGACGTTTATTTTGGAAACCTGGGGAGAAATGGAAAAGCTGTATGACCTTGGAGACACTAGTTACTTGATGAATGTTAGGAGTGTCAGAGACCTGTACATCTGCCTATGTATACATACACACACACACGCATTTTCAAAGTTTCAGCTTTGTTAAAGGTACCCATAAAATCCGCACGGAAATAAAAAATGATTCTGAGTTCTTATGCATGGCTTTCCTCTAATCGTGGTGGCCCAAATCAATTTAAGCCTTCACATGCCAGGATCAGCATGGAACCTGTGCCCATGGTGATGTTCTGCATGAGGCAAAAGCGGGTGCACTGCACGAGACACTGGTATTGCTCTGTAAGGTATCAGTGTAACAGGGGTCTCTCGAGGGGGTGATGCAAATTAGGCTGGGGAAAAGAGCATGGGTGAGGC
Organism: Aviceda cuculoides; assembly: GCA_035590195.1. Taxonomy (NCBI): domain Eukaryota; kingdom Metazoa; phylum Chordata; class Aves; order Accipitriformes; family Accipitridae; genus Aviceda; species Aviceda cuculoides. The sequence continues at coordinate 17,235,216 of JAVJGG010000007.1, forward strand.
ATTTGGCCTATGCAGGAGGATGGGGGAAAACTTACCCACTTCCCAAACCAGCAATTCATGTACTCCTGTGGTTAAGGTACAGATTGTTCAGGAATTGCAGTATTAGAATTTTGAGAGGTCTTTTTCTTCCAGAAAAATCACAGAATCTTAAAGCACCAATTCAGAAACACAGTGGGATTATACTTTCTGCCCTCCCCACTCCCCCTTTGCTTTCTTTGGCCTTGCTTTGAGTAAAATTGTGAGGGTCTTCAAATCTCAGGGGATTTCATTGATTCTGACCAGGTTGCATAGATTACAAATTGGAGCCAAAAAGTTCAGTATGACTTGTTTTTTTTCTTTCTAAAAATGCTTAATATTTTTCATGCTGTAGTTTATTAAGATATTATTTTACCTTAATAGAATGTAACTGTATTTTCTTTAAAATTATATTCATCTTATATGACTATGTCTTGTGTGGGCATACTGTGTACATTACACAGCATGTTGAAAAGAATTGTCTTCAGATGTTGATCAGCTTTTTGAGGGAAAGGGAGAAGTGGTGAATACACAGCTCCAGTGATTCCCCAACTTTCACCCTGGAAGTCAGCACTGATGCTTCTGTTGATACATTCCTTTTAGTAAAGGAAAACATTGTTAGCAGCATGTAATATCTACAAGCACAAAGAAATCTCAGATTGCAATTTTCACCTTCCACTAATATCCTGCTGTCTTCACTGATAACAGTACATTACCAAAGTGCAGCACAAAGTTTTTTAAAAGGTAAACAAAGACTAGAGTAGCAAAGTGTACAAGTTTAAGGACATACAAATGTAGCAAAATAAAGGGAAGACATTTTTCTTATTACTGCTACTACTTTAAGAAAGGTGCTTGTTTTTCTGGAGTGGAAAAATGTCAGCTTCATCCAGTATTCCCAGAAGCGTTGGTCCAGTGTATTGCATATTTGGAGAGTCAGTGTAGTTCAGGCACAACAAATTGTAAAGGTTCGTATAAAGCTATGCAGTCCCAAAAGATCCTCGTTTGGCACTTTTGCCTTGAGAAGTCCATGGAGGCAATAGACTCATAGAAATTTAAGGTGTTTACAAACTGTATGCCAGCTACTACAGTACTTTCTAGAATGCTGTTTATTCCATTTGGGTAACTTTTCCATACCTAACTGTGACAGGGCAGTCTGCTGCTGCCATATATCACATGAACAAACGAGGGAGAAAAAATGTTTTTCTCTGCCTTTCTTCTTTGTTTATCTGTGTTTTATGCAACAACATTTTTGTCGAAACCCTCTTTGCTTTCCTCACATAAAAAAATAACCCCACACCCAAACCCAGGTTGCCTTAGTGGTTAACTAGACAAGACTACTTGCCTTGATTTACTCTAAACAGGCTAGGTGGCCACTGGGGTAAATACACACATGCACGTATATAAATACAAATTTCAGAAAGAAATTTGTTCACACTCCTCTAGTGCTCAGGATATGACCGCTTCCTTAAGGAATATTATGCCCGTAGCTTTTGTTTTGTAAAAGCTGGACTCATTGCCCACCTAACTCCATAACATGAACTGAAATCTCACCACCTGGAAAAAAATCTTGTCTTTCGTTTCCAAAAAATACTGCACTGTCTCCTAGCAATTTTTTCATCACTTATGAAGAAGTATTAGAGAGCTGTCTACAAACAACCCAGGTATTCAACTTCTTGGAAGAAAGTGCCTTTTTTTAGATGTGCCACAACGAAAGTGTATGTGATAGACATAGACCTCTACCTAACACCCTGGTTAAAGCTAGTGAGGATGTGGCATGGTATGTTTTAACAGTACCTCCATATGCATCAGCGTACCTGTTTTATGTCTTTGGAGAATTTACATGGTGGCTGTAAGCGCATGTGAAAGCTGAGGCTGCTGTGCCTTCATTGCCAGTCTTACTTATGTGAACAAGATTATGCTAAAGGAAAGTTGAGACAGATGCTCTCGTTCCTTCATTGTTCTGCCATGCAGACCAACTTTTTATCTGACCGAATATGATGGAGTGGTTTCATTTTTTTTAAAAACAAAGGGGGGGGGGGGGGGG
>JAVJGG010000007.1:17237284-17259591 GCA_035590195.1 Aviceda cuculoides
CCCCCCCCCCCCCCCCCCCCCCCCCCCCCGCCCCCCCCCCCCCCCAGAAAAAAAGTCCTAGAATCAGAGAAAAGACAATCCAGCCTGATGTTTAGGTTATAGTTCTCTAATGAATGTGTAATTATTTATAATGTGGAACAGTTTCAACAGCAGAGAGTGGGAGCTTTAAAAAATAATCAAACAGGCTTATTCCAAAATGCCTCTTATGGTAGGGTTTATGGGATTATCAAAGGAAATAAAATGTGCAGGTTTGAATTCTCTTAGCTAGCACATAGAGGCAGGAATGAAACCTGCCCCTCGGAAATTTGGGGTAATTACAGTGAGCACTGGACTGTATATTTGTTAAATGGTTGTGATATCCCATCATTCTTGGTAAATTTGTTCTTCATAATCATCTGTTATGTAAAAATATTTGTGTTGGAATTTGTAAATCTCTTCTGGATGACCAACAGAGTGTTTTCCCTGTAAATACTGGATTTATTACGGAATGTGCAGCTCCAGTTTCAGTATCATATGAGTTTGATTTCCTGGCGACCAACAGTCACTTGAAACACTTGGTGGGTACTAATCGTTTTGTGTATACATGCTTGGCTATATAAATAGATGTATTTTTTACAGGAAACACACCACTTTCAAATATTTATCTGTTGATTACATCAATCACTTTATATGTAATTAAAATGCTTTCCATTTGATGGAGGCTCACAGAAATAAATGTAAAATCATCTTAATTAATTGTCTTTGAGGCTTTGACATTTAAACTTAAAAACCAAGTTTCTTGTTTGTATGAAAGTTATAGTTCTTTCAATGATACAATAAACTATGGTGTAAATTGGCTTTTCACAATGACTTTACTAGTCATAGCAGAAAATCTAATAGAATTCAAAATCTGATTTTACTAAGCCCTGGTCAGAGAAAAAGTCAGAGAAAATCTGCATTAACAAAATCCTAGTACATTAGGTGAGGAAGATGACGATGATGATTATTATTATCTGTGTTGCATCAGTCAATGCTCTGTTTTACTTTCCTCAAGCTATAGTCAGCCTTTTCCCTTTTTGGCGAATTTTATGTGTACTTCTACTTTCCTTTTGTGTACGTGGTAAGAATGGATGAATAAAGGCAAGTTGGCTTTCATCTCCATAATTAACACTTGCATGAAGCATAAAATGTGAAAATTAGAAATGAGGATGCAACTGAGGGGGGAAGCTGAACCTGCCTGATCTTTTCTGGTTTGAAACCGCTTGACAGATCAACCCTTTGAGATTCAAGTTCTATTTAGTGAAATGTCAGTCGGAAGCTGCTGAGTGGGAGGGACGTCGTCACTCACTCCTCGGAGACAGCTAATCATATCGTGGGGAGGAGGAAGAACTGTTTAATTCCTGCAGACTTTTCAGAGAGTCTTGTGAATAGCTCTTTGTAAATTTGTTCTGCCAGGGCTAGAGGTAAGCAGCGCGTAGGTACATGATCTCAAACAAAAGCTTCCAAACCGAGCTCTCCCGCAGCTTTCTCAAGCATAAGGGCCCCAGTATTTACTCCTCGTTTCTACCCCCAGCTTCTTTTTTACACCAAGGAAAAGAAGCAAATAGCTGGAGTGAAGCTAGGTAGGGGAAAAAAAAAAAACTCAAAACATTTTTTTGAGCGTGTTTCAGTGTTCACCTGTGTTTACTGCCTGGAGCATAGAATAAAACTGTACTGAATTTGAAGCCACGTTTGCTTTTGAATAGGGAACATAATAACCATTTTGTAGCACTCAGGTTATAAATAACGTAAGACTGGATAGCAAGGTGAGCAATCCGGAATTGAGTTGTCTGAGGTAACAATGCCTGAGATTTAAAAAAGGGTTCTTAAATACATACGAACTTACTCGGTGCGACAAAAGCTTTCTAGCGCAGTGCTGCCAAGAAATAATAGAAGTCATCGCTCCATCTTAGGTTCTAGGTGTCCTGGTGCAAACTTGGGAAAGTAAGAAGTGGTCTAAATGCAGCATTTCCCATCTCCTAGGCTGGGTAAACCCTTGCTATATTTCAGCATGAGACCTAGACGTTGGGTAATTTTTCTTACGCCTGTCGGAGACAGCTGTGGCTGATGCTGGCAGGTTCTCGGGCAGCCTGTAGCAGATACGTGCTACAGAGACCAGATGCTGCTTAGCTAGTCCCGAGTCTGGGGCAGGAGCTGGGAACCTCCGAACGAAATGCTGCTGGTAGAGGTCTGTCAGTGGTGCCACTGCTCTCTGGGACTATGAAGTCCAATGTAAGACTTTAAGTCATCTCTCCGTTTGGCATTTATAGCTCAGACGCCATGGAGGTATGGAAAGCTGAGTGTTGAGTGGTTGCCACGCGAAGCAGCAGAATTTGGCAAACCTGTAGGCACTTTTAGGACTACACAGACTTTTTTAAGAATCACTCTTTTCCTTAGGCTCTCCCTTGCTGGTCATGCCCCCTTTCAAGCTTTCCAATCCGGGAATGGATCTTGACTGGTTCCTGTGTTAAGAACTGGAATATGCTATGAGAAAGCAAGTCCAGAACTGTAGTAGAGAAAGATGAAAATGATTAGGGAAAAAAGTAAGCTAATTTTCTTTAAGAAAGTTGTGGAACTGACCCTAAATAGAGCCTGAGACTCTCCAGACAGATAAATAATTTTGGCTATATCTAAAGCTGCACAAGAGAAACAGTGTAGACACACCTGTAGAGTCTGTTAGCTAAGCCGAATGTCGTACTGTACTGCATCTGGTCCAAGGGTGAGCTCTGGTATCCCTGCAAGGCTTTGTTCTTAGAAACTGAAACCTACTGTTAGTTAAGCTCCTCCGTCCTCTATTGCTGTCCCTACTATATTTGCTTTACAGCGGAGGACTGGCCAGAGGGGACTGTAGTTTTTCTTGTGGTCTCTTGATTATGGTGCAGCTGGAGAGTAATGAATAGAAAATGTTTAACTGGCGTGCTGTACGTTGGTTAGAGATTACCAAAATTAAGCATGCCTATCTTTGCGATGGCAATATATTAATAAAAGCAGTGTGTAGCCTTGGTCAGTGTAGGTTAAGGACCTTTTTTCTTTTATTTCCGAATGTGTTACTTTCATTGTCCATTGTACGTGTGTGAAAGGTGGTCAGGATTCAAATACAGTGGTTTTGAATAATTTGGTAGATTAGAAAGCCAAAAATAGTGATAAAATAAAAAATCAATTTATTTTCATGGTTTACTTTAGAAATGTATTTTAATACCCTTGATTAAGATAGAAGTCACAATTCTTAATTGATGTGTAAGAAGTAGAATAGATTTGTGGGGGCTAAGCTAAGTCCCTTGATGAGAAGTATGGGAACAGATGACAGAGATGTTGTACATGGATGATAAGTGAATATGAATCTCCCACACATCTATGAGAACAGAGAAAAAAACAATATCATAAACAAAAGAGTACGCTTTAAAGCACAGAATTTTAAACTATTTTTAATGCCATTTGAATTTACTTTTAATATAATTTGTATCAGCTAGATAGAATTTAATGTTAATGTGTAAGCATGTATGACTTCAGATACCTAGGAATGCGTAGATAATATATTTAGTACTTGAGCATAGTTAGCAGAACGATGTCGTCAGGCAAAGAGATGTTCCCACTGTATAATTACCTTATGACAAACACATACATTGGGATTATAAAGAATCTTCAATCAAAGAACTATGCCATTCTGCACAGTATATAATTTTAAATAGAAGTGTTCCAGCTGTTGCTAGTACTGCTGTCAGGTTTGTATCTAATCACACTCCCAGCAGTAGAAAGCCTGATTTAATGCTACTTCTCTGGTCTGAATTTTTAAGAGTCCAGGTTCTAATCCCCAGTGTTTTTTTTCTGGGCTGTGCAAGACCAGCTCTTTACAAGTGTTAAAGCACCTAAAAATTTGAGAATCACCCACCCAGTGATGTTTCCAAAATCACTTTACCATTATCTGCCCTTTACAGTGCCTAAATAACTTTAAAAAGCGTCTAGTATTGATCATATCTCAGGAATAAACCAAAAAAGCTTGCATTAGCAAAAAAATAGAGGATGACAATAATTCCTGGGGAATTATTTCACTTTTTATTATCCTTCCAAAAACTGAGGTTTTAGAACTCTGGGTTCAGAGACGGGGACAGAGACTGACCCAGTGATGAGAGCATTCACCAGGCGCATGAAAAGTCAAGGTTGATCTTCAATATTACACCTGCTTATGTGAAAGGAAAGATTGTCAAGGCTAAGACTGTCCAACAACTTCACAGCCGACAACAAGAGAGTCTGAAATCCAGGAGTCTTATTTGCTTTGTTCATAAATCTTGTTCTCCATCACCTAAATCCTTGAATGATGGGCTAGTATGAGATATATTAGAAGAAGAAATATAGACAGCTACCCACCTGTCTCAAAACTGGTATAAATCAGCCTCTATATATATGTGAGAGAGAGTGTGTGTGTACATACAAAGTTATATATACGTATTCAATTTGGTATTGATACTGTTGCTAAAAAAAAGTCAGAAATTTTCAGCCTGCTCTTACTGACTTTCTGACAAGCACCAGAGTAATGCAAAAAGAATGATATTCACCATTGGGAATTCTGATTTTTAGTTTGCCTTTGCCATTAAGATTTGGCTAATGCCAATTAGTGTTCCATATTTAATATAAAAGAGTCTATGTTTAGAGGCTGTCAATCTTTTCTTTCTTGGCTCATTAAGAATAACATAGTAAATATGATCTAATACTTTTCAAGAGGTCCTCCAGCAGAATTAGGAATATAAGAACTACTGTTTCAGTTTTTCTCAAAGGCTAAAAATGAAGTGCGTGTAAAACTAATGGAGAGTGAAGAGTAACAAGGAAAAGGGCTGATGTCTTAATATATTTATATACCACAAAGACAGAGTAAAATGTCCCAACATTTAAAAATGTTAACAGTTCTTGTCAGCTCACCCTTTCAACCCCTGTTTATAACAGAAAAATACTTTTGCTTGGCCCATCTAAATACAAAAAGAATGTTTTGATGGGTGGGTTTCAAAAAAACCAGAAGAATTGTAATTCAGTTCTCAGCCACCTTGTAAGATGACAAAAGACATTTTGTGGAGAGCACCAAAAGATTTAAAGAAGAATTGGTGGCTCATCAGTATTGTTCGGCACAAAGCTGCAAATAAGCTTCCTTCTGAAGAGCAGATGGACTATTAAATAGGCTTATAGTTCTGTGCTGCCAGATTCATACGGCTGAGTTCTGAAAACAAATCCCCTGGGTTTAGATGAAATCCCTGAAGAAGGGCCATGAGGATACCTTCCCTACCTTGCTGCCCTGCCTTCACATTACTTTGTGATGACCAGAACCTGAAAACCGCTGAACCGGGAACTGATATTTTAAAACAGGCTTTGCATACTGAAGTTCATTTAACTGTAATCTGGTGGGATCTGCTGTCAGGAATTCAGGTCAGATACCAGGACTCCGAGGACAAACAGCAAGTAGTCTCTCTGAATGTCCTGCTGCTTTAATTTTGACAAGCATGTACTGAAAAGAAGCAAGAAATACAGGTAAACTGTGAAGCCTGAAATTTCATACTGAAAAAAGAAATGTCTCCAGAAAAATGCAAGGACATAAGAAGTGCAGTTCATTTCAAGAAAGCTCTTCGAGTGAAATTGAGGCTAAGTCTCTTACGGCCAACTCTAACCACCTACAATTTGGCTCTTTCTGTTGCCAATGAAGAGAGAGAGAGGCATCTCTGAAAAGCAGTTCTTTTCAGAGACAGAGGTAAATCAATTCCTCTGTCTGTCTACCCTGAGCAACATCATACCTTCTGTAAACGTAAGGACAAATTCAGGATGGCTTCAGTCAAGACAAGACTATTCCAGGTTTCTGTTTGAAGTCTGTATTTCCATCATGCATTGAGCAACTCCTCCCCGGGCTGCAGGTGGAGATCCGCTCCCCCGTGGAGCTCCTTGGGCTGCAGGAGGACAGCCTGCCTCACCGTGGTCTTCCCCACGGGCTGCAGGGGAATCTCTGCTCCGGCGCCTGGAGCATCTCCTCCTCCTCCTTCTGCACTGACCTGGGGGTCTGCAAAGTTGTTTCTCTTACATGTTCTCACTCCTATCTCCCAGCTGCAACTGAGCAGGTTTTTTTTCCCCTTCTTAAATCTGTTACCCCAGAGGCACTACCTCTGTTACTGATGGGCTCAGCCTTGGCCAGGAGCGGCTCCATCTTGGAGCAGGTTGCCATTGGCTCTGTCAGACATGGGGGAAGCTTCTCGTGTCTTCTCACAGAAGCCACCCCTGTGGCCCCCCTGCTGCCAAAACCTTGCCACGCAAACCCAATACATCAAGTTTCTTAACCACTCTTTTTTTTTTTTTTCCCAATCCTAAGAAAATCCTACCTAAAGCATGACATTTCATTTTTTTGGCTAGTAGAAAAACTACAGTCCACTTAAAAAGCCATTAGGTGTGAGCTGTCCATCCGGAGCTACACTGTATGTTTTGCTCTGCTGCAGAGAACCATTTTCTGAAGGAGTCTATTACCAGGAGGAAGTGAGGTTGTGGAATCTCCATCCTTGGAAGTTTTCTAGACTTCACTGCTCACTTCTGACCTGATTTAGCTTTAACAACATTCATGCTTTCAGCAGAAGGTTGGATGGATGACTAACCTTCACTAAATACTAGGTTGACTAGATAATAATAAAGACACCAACCGCTGTGTTTGTGAACTCTGAAGAAACAAACAAACAAAACCCCCCCAAAACCAAACCATGTCTAGATCACCTGGCAAATTTATGGCTCTTTGAATCTTCCAGCCAACTTCAGACCCTGACAATCCTGAAGCTCCTATGCAGAATTAATCAACTTTCACTGCTGGGAGAAGAAAGCTTCCATCTGAACTACTGAAGGGGTTTTTGGTTTCGTTTTTTTGGGGGTTTTTTGTTTGGTTGGTTTTTTAGATTCAGACAATTGTCACTTACTATCTGATTTTTTACTGGTAGCCACATTCGAAACAACATATTCAGTATCACAAAATCAGTTAGAGCTAGTTTACAATCTTCAACTCACGAATTTGGAGAGCCAAATACTTTTTTTTTGGTTACTGGACTGTCATGATATGTAGACATACTGCATGACATAAAAAAACATGGTGTAAACATCTGGTACTGAGACACTAAGAATTAAGACAGGGTTATTGACAGAAGCTATTTTGTAACTAAACTTAAAAGTAGAATATGAAATGACAGTTCCAAAACAACATTGAGATCAACATTCTTTAAGCATTGCTGGAACTGAGTATATGAAGAAACATAAACCTGTCTTCCAAATACTCTGGCATTGCTTACTTCTCTAATGACATATCCATTCAATTAAAAACCTACATATATTCGTAGTATCAGCCATAAGATATTTTATTCTAGAAATAAATCTCACTTGGATTTTTTTTTTAGTGACATACACAACATCATTTTATCACAGCAGCGTACTTCCGTTTTGTTGCAGCAGCTCCCAGACATAAAAGCAAGGGCAGATGACCCTTCCCTTTCAAAGCGAATGCACCAACAGAACTATCTGCATCTGAAGACGCAACTTCTGGAGACACAGCAGTCATAGTGGGCCTTAAGTTCCAGAAACCAGTGACTAGAAGATATGATTAGGAACAGCAAGTATGGTTTGGTTTTGGTTCTGTGGGGTTTTTTTTGTCGTTACTACAGGATAAGGATAGGTCCTGATATGACATAAACAAACAGTTACCTGTAAGAAATAAAATTTTAAAAAAAAACAAAACAAAAACCAAACCAAACAAACAAACAAAAAAACCCAACAAAACCCAGGACAGAAGAATCAACAGCTTTTGTACCAGAGGTAGGCCTCAGGTAAACTTCCACAGGGGCCAATATGCTAGGATCTATGTAAGAAAAAGAGCAGCAGCATCACAAAGTTTCCCAACGACACAAATTTACTCTTGGTCAATTGCTAATTGCAAAGAACTGAAAAAAAAAAAGAATATAGAATGAAAGGACAAGCAGCAGAATGAACAAATTGAATTTATTTTATTTTTTTAGATGAAAGGTTCATCTTTGACGGATGTTGTAAAACATTCTTAACCTTCCATCTGAAAAGTAACAAAAATTGAAAAAGGCTTAGAGAAGGTCTGCAAGGATCACTGCTTTTTTCAAGCTTCTATCCCAGAAGACCCAGCAGGTTAGGAATCTTCAAGTTTCAAAAGAGATAACTTCCAGAGGAAAATATATTAACACTGAGCAGAACAAACATGCATCAACTGTTCATTGTCACTTCCAAAATAGGAACTAGGCACCATTGAATAAGGCTGATGGGAACCAAGCTTAAAACAGAATGAAGTCGTTCCTTCATGCAGTGGATAGACAACCAGTGAGACTCCTTGCCAAAGCATGCAGCAGATGTTAAAAGTTTCTATGGCCTCAAGGGGAGACAGCACAAGTCTTGGAGGACAGTTGGAAGCTGGGAGAGTTCTCAGAAAGAATATCACATATGCTTGCCCTGTTCTTAGTCTTTCAAAGAAATTTGCTCATGACCAGTACTGGCAGCAAGATACTGATCTGGACAGTTTAAAGAGATGCTGCTAACAAGCTCTCTTATAAGAGCAAAGCTGGCAGGGCCCAACAGTTGCTAGGTTTTAAAATTGACCATCTTATCAAGAACAGCAGATGAAGACTTAGGGAGAACAGTATAGCTGCTTCTACTGCCTCCTTACTGCCAGTATTCCTATTTTTTTTTATCTCCACTGCAACCACACATCATCACCTGAATTTTTTCCTTCACCTCATTGTTTTAAGTATACCTTACATTTATTATTACACAAAAAGATACCTATATGAAACAACACAACATTATCATCTGATTCTGCACTTCAGCCTTGTTATGTCCACTAAAAGCCAAATATTGGCTCTGTAGGATCCACTGGAGGGGTAACAGCTAGGAAATTCTCAGCTGGTCTAAAACGCTGGGCAGGAGGATGAGCTAAACAGCCTGATAGCTTTGACAAATAAATGTTTTTTCTTAAGCAGAAATATTGCCTCAAACAGTATGCAAGTGATATACTAACCTAAATGAAAAGCTACTAGTCCTAATGAAATGCAAATGAAAAGATTATTTTATGGAGCACAATGTGACAGCAACTGCTACTGCACTGCAGTCTGTATCTTCATTTAATAAAACTACTTCTTTTTGGACTCAGTTTGATAAAGTAATTGCTTAAAATTTGCATCTTATTTTTCTGCAGCTTGCAAAACAGACAAAAGATTTTTAGCTCCAAGTCAAGAACTGGACAGCATCCTATACAATAAAAGAACATGTGCATCTACTTCTTTTATAAAAGGTTTATCTTGCAGTTTGACTAAACAGAGAGACGAAGTGTATGCATGTCTACCCACATATGGTAGGTGGGGCTGGAATATTTTAATCAACAATGGGTATGTAACTGAATGGTTAGTATTCTAAGCTCTTGTAACTTCATATCACAACTACAGATAAGGGCAAAAACGTTCAAATATATTTATCTGTAGAAATTGGATAAAAGCTAGTTATTTCAGCTAGTTATGAAATAAAACCATCATGCATTAGCAAAATTCTAAGTTTGCTTGTAACTTTCATATAAAGAATTTTACAAAGTTGTACACAAATTATGTGCAGATCCTGGCAAAGCAAGAAGCATCAGCACCATAATCCCCTGTATTCCAAATAAATTCTGCACAAACTTATTCTGCATGCACAAAACAAGACCTCAGTGGCTTCTTGTGAGGATAAAAAACTTCTTCCCATAAATTTATTTACATAAAATTTATCCATTACAAAAGCTAGCAATTTTCACTTTACTGCAACTCCCTCAACTATTTGTTAAGTTAGCTGTTACCTTGGCTTAGAAAGCACTTAAAATCCTCCCCCTTTGGTTTCACAGAGCAAGCACTTGAGGCCATTTTAAAAGGGCAGAACTTGGCACAGACCTGGGTCTACACTCCTACTCTGATAGGACTGCAGAGTGGAGGAATCAATTAAAGTTCACACACAATCTCTGAGTTACTCACCATCACAGCATAAACAAGATTCAAATTGTAGCCCTGAGCAAAAGCCACAAAAATAGTTTCACCAGAAGAAAAAAAAAAAAAAAAAAGTCCTCATTCTGCTTCTCCTCCTCCTATTCCAATGCAACCTTAAAATCAGGAGTTGGAAAATGGGTACCACAACTATGAAAATGAATTCAGATTCCATTTTCTTGGAAACATTACCATGTACAACTGACAGTTAATTCATTAAGAGAACAATGAATTGTCCAAGTTCCTCAACAAATCCCTACAATACAAAGCTGATCATGTCAAGACCCATCTAACAACATAATAAAAAATGGGCACAAATTTGAATTGCAAACTATTTCTTAAAAGAATGTAATGAAGACTTCCTTTGACCTTGTTAATAGGGATGCTAAAATGTTAATTCTTAACTGTTTACGCTGATGTCTGTTTCACATTTTCTCTTCCTTATGCCTAGGCAGTGACTAAGTTATCAGGATATTGTGAAATATCCAATAGATTTTTTCCAGTTACTAGTCATTATGGTAAAAAAAAAAAATATATATATATACAAAAAACAAAACCCCACAAGCATACAGGTTATAGCAGCTCTCCTAATACTACAAATTTGAAACTTCCTGTCCTCTGTTACATAGTAATTATTTGGTCCCAATATCTTAGGTCTGCTTTAGAATAGTTTCAGAATAAGATTCCCGTAAAAAAGTGAAAACCTGAAAGACCAGTTATGAAAGGGAATGCTTACTTCAGTCCAAACGTTAAACTCACAGGCTAGAAGAGTTTAAGTGACATAAACACACGGAAATTAGGTGTGCATGCGTTAGGGCAGGAAAATGAAACATGGCTCTACACTGATGATAACATACAGATAATTACATCAACAGCAGCATAACAAAAAGCTCTCAAAAATCTATCCACTCACCAGCTAGAACGCAAGTAGTTTCAGCTTAGTCAGGCTCATGCATACAAAGCCCTGTAACCACGGAATCTGCTATTAACTCTTTTCACTGAAGACTGGAAGTATTTTAAACTTTTTATTGTTAAGCAAGTGTAATTCATCCTGACCCAAAGACCAGCGCAGAAGTCAATGGACACCTGAACTCCAATTAAAGCACAGTATTACTTTTTTTCTACAAATATGTTTTTCATATGTATACAAAAATGGCCTATAAAATCGGGCACAGAACATCCTTCCAAGTCCTTTCACCACTTCTTTGTAACAGCCTTGTATATGTCAGATTACACCTTTTTAAGTATATCGCATTTCATATCCTTAACTCATGGAAAGCTGGTTACTCTGACAATGACAAAGGTTTTGTAAATAAAAAAAAATAAAAACCACCACTGAATGTGCATGGGATATTTATGTCTACCAACTATATTAACTACACCATCAGCATAGTTAGTAAATATGGAAAGAAACTTCTCCTCTACTCTATTTCTGACCATTCGAAAGAGACCATATAAATGCTGGAATGAAAGTAATTGCAGAGGACTTGCCAACCAAGCTTTTCAAATAGGAACAACAAATTTTAAAAACATAAAATTTTTGAAACATGAGATCCTGTGAGAAAATATACCTGAGTTGCATTTTAATTTTACCCAAAGAATTCCATTTTGCCTATACAACTTATGCTTGTTTGCTTTCAGATAATGTTTTGTTACATCATAAATGTCTAATTTTACAACATATCCGGAAAAGGCAAAAAGTTTACTCAGCACTTCAGTTACAACAGGTAATCAGAAAGGGAAAGGCATCCTTAAAGCAGTAATACTATTTAAATAAACTTGTGTAGTGCAGACAGACTTCCAACAAAGCTCTCCATAAATTAGAACCCACTGGAGATAAACTAGCAATAGTAAGTGACCTTTACCTGACTTTCCTATAAAACAGCTCAGCAGAAAAAAAACTGGCTTCACAACCTCAGTGTAATAATCAAGAACTAAACTTAACCACTAACACTGATCTACGTTACCAAACAGCACGTCAAAGACTAAACAAAAGGGATCTGGTCTTTCACTATGACTCTTTAGTGAAATTAAACCAAAATCCAAGACTGTTTTCAAGACAGCTTTGTTTCCTTAGCAACTGGCATGACTGACAGACAGTATACTGGTAAAAGTCTTACTTTACAAGGCAGCTTTATATTATTAGCTTGATTTAACCAGCAATTTAGACTACCTAGCTGTACTTGCCTGAAACACAGCCTGAAGTAACCCAGTTAAAAGCCAAATAAAACACCAGCAGAGTGAATCCCAGAAAACAGACTCCAAGAAGCACTTCAGAAGGCCATGAAACAGCGACACAGCTTAGTCACACCTTTCAAAAACTCCAGTCCTCCAAATAAAACTCCAGTTTTATTTACCAAACAAAAAGCTATTAGGTACCATTTTCATAATAAAGACAAATTTCCCCCATACTCTAGATTCCTATTTAAATGCTTAACAAAAAATACAGTTTATCTGGTAAATTTCCCAGTGTAGCCTTACATCAAAATGAGGTTTAGCAAGCTGTTTGTGAGAGTATGTCCTGCCATAACGTGGCATCTAGCTGTTCACATTCCAATGCACAGCCTCCTCCCAAGAATTTTGTTTCACATTATGCTAACCCCCAGGCTGTCGATTTCCCCTACAGACAATTCTGTCTTTCTCTTCAGTCAACTACATGGTATCCTGACCACGTCCTAGGGGCACCTGCCAGAGGACTGCTACACACACAGAAATCTCCTGTAAATTTCCTGCATTCAGCCAAGTGAAATTTTCTTTAGAATTTACAAGAGAAACTGAGTCATTTAAATATTAGGGTTTACACAATCACATGCAGCTTGTTTGGGGAAAAAGAAAAAAAAAAAAGGAAAAAACCACACACCTTGAAAGAGGGAACAACATTTACACAAATAGCGACAGACAGCGAGTTCCACCATTAATGAGTTTTACTGCATATGTATGTTTGGACTGTACATACAATAAATGCAAATATATTAGAGTTTATAAAAATACAAGGACACAAAATTAATAGGAGAACTGAGTAGCTATCAGTTTCAAAAGGTTAAACTACATCTAATTACATCATCTGAATTTGTTCCCAGCTATGAAGATAAACAAACACATGCAATGGTCTGGCCACATATAAAAAGAAGAGAAACATCTCTAGTTTTGGCTGACAGCTCTCTATAGCTGTTTACCTAATTTTTAGGGTTTTTTTTCTTTGGTTGGCTGCAGGGGTAAGTGCCTAGTCTTAATCAAGAGCCTGAAAGAAACTGCTTGTAGTTAATATCAGACTAGTTTTAACAGTTAATCTTGTATCTCAACCCTGAATAACACATCTCACTCTCCCGGGCATCATCCAGTAACTGCTTTTGTCTTGATATGTGAAAATATTTATTTGGGAGCAAACAAGGAACTCTGCTTTAATTTTACATGTGACCCAATTTAGGTCCTGCAGTTAAGTATTTCAGCATTCCCAGTGCTGAGAAGTTACTTTTTCTGAAAGTCTACTGTAAGAATGGATGAACAGAGTGAAAAATCCACTTTGCTTGCTCTGTGTCAGCTTTTAAAAATTTGCAGCTGTTGTGCCACAATTGCAGAGGGAAACTGAGCAAACTATAAATGGAGGGTTTATATTTGGAATTTTAAAGGTACTGATTTTTTTTCATTTCCAGAAGAGGAAAGATAAGAGCATAAGAGCTTAGCCTTGTAAAAGTAGGTATGATTTTACCCACATATGCCACTGACCAGTTCAACTGCATTTACCCATTAGAAGTATTTTTTGCAAAAAAACTGGTGGTGTAGTGTCTGTCTTACTTTCATGGGAACTTTCAAATTAACATCCTCTTATTATTTTACTGCTTTCTATCAAGTAGGAATTTCCATGATGTGACTGATGGGTTACAGAATACCCTATGCTACAGACCAGATGACTACTAAAAAACCACAACTATAATTCTTTGCCATCTTCAACATACAGAAGAAAGGCAGAAGGATAAGAGAGTCCAGAAGACACTCATCTTGATTTATATAAAATTCTTGTTTGTCTTTAGAAGAGGTCAAGACCTGAGAAAACAGAAGTGGTTCCATAGCAGTGTAATTGCTCTCACGTAGCTTGACACTTCTGCTTTTAACTAAATACAACCTGACAAAATCTTTAATAAGCAGAATTGCAGAAGCATCTTTTTTAAACATTAAATTCTCATTAAAGCTGTTTTAGAAACCTCGTCTTATTACTGGTCAGAGACACTCTAAGATTTCTCCTTATAAAATACTAGTTAATAAACCTCTCAGCCACAATTACAGCTTTCAACATAATACAGTTTTCACACCACAGCAATATAAAACTGATCTCAAATTTGATTCAAGAGATAGGAAAGCATTGCTATAAAACAGTATTAAGCATTTAAAGCATATATACCAAAACTACACCAGTGTTCTCAACAGCTAAACCAGAATTAATTTTGACCAATTCCATAACGGAAGTTGCAAGTTTTAGTTTTGTACATTTGCTATGTGAAACAACTGTAGTTTTCCTCCTTAATGAACATTTTGTTAATACAACCTTATTTTTCCAATTATGCCATTGCTTTCTCTCTCTCTCTTATATGTATATTCAGATCCCACATAGATTTGTAAGAATTATATTCACATTATATTTTCTACAGCTGGCGCATGCTCCCCAACAGTATTAGAAACTCTTAGTAGAGGTTTAATCCTGTGCTTTCTAGAGTTTATGAAAGATTTCAATAGGCAGCAAGACAGACACTATAAAGCACAAAGATTGTTTTTGAGATGTATTGTAAGGCAAAACCTGTGGGAGAAAAAGTACAGATCAACAGCCAATTAAAAAAAAAAAGAGAGAGAGAAAGAAAATCCTCAGATAATTTAATTATTAACTTAGAACTAACTGCCACACAGCCTATATTCTTCCCCCAGTTCTATCTTCTGAAGATAATATAAATAAAAGGAAAATACATTAGTGAAAACCACAGGGTATGTTTTTTGTTTACCTGAAATCACATCTGTTAAACTGTTTTTGGAATATTCTTATAAAACCACCTTGTATGGCAGGGTATTGAATGCATGGGTATCATTGTTTGCAATTTTTCTTAAGCAAAACAAAACTAAACAGAAGAAAAGCACCATGGGCCATTGCTTTCACTGATGCCCACCCACTATGCTGGCTGCAAGTTCTCTGAATTCAGAGGGCTGAAGAACATACTTTCATCCTCCTCCCAGCTCAGTCTCAGTGCTAACACAAATAAGGCAGGTTTGCCCTTATTCTTTCTCTGCCCTTTTAAAGATACAGAAATCTTTAGTACAACTGCAAATTCAAAATAGTTTGTATCATTCTTCTTTCACAGGACTCTTCAAGTAAGAGGTAGAAGGAAAAATATACACTTAGTAGTACTATGACTGTCTTCCAAGACCAAAAAAAAAAAAAAAAAAAAATCTTAAGTTGCCAAAAACACACCACAGCATGTTTTACTTTAAAAGTGTTTTAACTAAAACTAATATTTCTTTCCTCCAGCAATGTTCTGAAAATGACAGTGCCCATTTTCCCCTGGACAAATTTTATGCCTTTTTTTTTTGGTGGATCATCGATCTTATGAATATTTTCATAAACACTCAGAAATCAATGTAAAAATAAAATTAATTTGACATATTACAAATAAAATTTAGCAAACAAAAATCTTCAAATGCTTTTTAGTATAGAAAGCATGAAAAAGTGGACGAACCCAACAAAAGCAGTGGTTGCCGTTTCCATTCCCAACAATACAGCTCTTTTAATGACAATCTAGCCTGAACTATAGAACCATAAACACAAGAGCTCACATTAACTGATGATTCTGAATATGCACTTCCCCGGTAAATTAAGGTATTCAATAAAAAAAGCAACCCTGGCAGCAGTTTTTCCAAAAAAATCTTCTGCCCTGGAAGACGAAGATTACTTCAGCAGGGTGGGGAGGAGAAGAGAAGGGGAGCAGATGATATTTGGTGTAGCGGGTGGTTCCAGTCAGGGGCAAAAGGGCATGCAAGAGAAATTTAACAGCATTGCTGGATATTTTTCATGTGTGACATGGGGGGGGGGGCAACAAATTTCCCTGTTATCTTAAAACGATTTTGTTTCATAACATCCAAAGCCATACCTCCATATAGAGTACATAAGAAATGTGTAACAGCAATCTATTTTTAAGGTTTCTGCCAGATGGGCAAACACCTCAAACACACCCACAGATACTAATGAAAACCACCTTGGCCTCCTTCAGGAAGTCATTCAACACTTCACAGAAAAAAGAGGAAGTTGTTGATAAACTGCCCGCAAGAACTACTTCCTGTACGAAAAATAATTACAAGACTTGTTTGCTGGACAATCAGTAAACTTTTCCTTACACTACAAAATGAGAAGAGGTATTGCACAAGCTTTGTAAGAATTAAAAACATAACACTAAGGTAAAATGATACAAGAGTATTTCTAAAACTGAGTGAAACTTATTTTCTTCTTGCTGCAAGCTGTTGTCTGCTGCTCCCATGGCATATTATCTTTTGCCTAGGGAGCGATCCCCTATCTTTCCCCACAGTTCACCGAAATGTCAACCAGCAGCTGGCTAACAGGAAGCGGTTAAAGAGCAATGCAGCCGACATGGCCACACAAACCAAGCACGTCTTTTTCACTGCATGTTTAAGAATGGGCTAAAGCATACCGCACAGCAATGCTGAGATGACTCAGATGTGACCACTTACTAAGCAGGCAAGTCTTAACTTACCAGTTCTATCTAAGTAACAGTTTCAGTAAAAAATACCATTAGTTTCACCAGCTGTATAGCAAGCATGTCTTAACTCACTGGCCAAAATCATCTGCGTTTTCACTAATGGAAAACTATACTCAGGAGTCCTACTCATAACAGCGAGATGGACGCTAATGAGTGAAATCTGGCAAATCATATCTTGGGCGTTCATACATAAAGGGGTTTATTTATCTAGATGACAGACTGATTTACAAGAGTATTTCTAGCTCAGACCCTACACTACCACTCTCGCCCTCTTAATATGTATGGATACGTGTGGTGTGCATATAAAACATCTGGCCAAATAACTCTGTGCATGTATCTATACATATAGACAAGTATTTTCTCTTCCATACACACCATTTTCATTTCTTTGCACAAACTACTATGGTTGCAGTGGTTGATCCATTGATTACTGGAAGTGACTGTATTCCAGACAGTATTAAGTACAGTACTCAATTTGATATTATTCTGTTTGCACTGTAGTATATTATGATAACTATAACCATAAGGCTTACTGACATCTGGAAAAGATCTAATACTGTTACCTATTCTGCAAAGGTCTTTCTAGAGCCTGATTACCAGACTGTTCATGGAGTGGCTACAGAACAGAGCAAATGGAAACAAAGAGCAATGCAGACAATCCAACAAAAAAGCTGAATACTTGGAAGAGACACCAAAAATCTGCATATGGTAGAAGGAACCACGTTAAATGTATTTAGCATCAGGAATCTTTGTATTCACGCTTCAAGCGAATTTAAGGTATAGCTAGACAAGATGTGAGTTTTAGCGGGCTTGTAGGTATGAGATAGAACTTACACTCAACACTGAAAAAAGCTTCTGAAATACAAACTTGCTACTCAAAAATAATTCTTACATTTCTTTGGATTTCCTAAACATACAAAGCAAACATTTTATTAGTACTTGAAATGTTTTTTACAAATCTTCATGAACTTCAATGAAAGTTGGTGGATCTCACCTGTAGATAGTATTAAACAACCTTTTAGGAACAACAAGTGTTCTTCAAGTGTGAACAGAGCCTTCAGAACTGTCCTCATTAGACCCTCCCATCCACAGCATCACCCAAAGAAAGCCAAAAGAAAACAGCCCATTAAGCTGTTTAAAATCTCCCAAGGTCAGCATGTGACCCAGCAGGGAGAGGTTCAAAAAGTACAGCCTTTATTTTTCTTCCTAACAACCTGGTTTGTTTCCACTCCTTTCCCCTTCAAGACACATCCTTCACAGCTAGCAGCTCTTTCAATCATTTACTTTGGATGTCTGCTTGAGAACAAACGATCTTGCTCATGCAGATGAGTTTGCCAGACTTGTGTGTACTTTCCAGTCTCAGGCTCTTTATTGTTCTTGCTGAAACCTGACCCTTTGAAATGGATACCAGGACACCAAGAAAGGACAGAAAAACTTGCAGAAAAAAAAAGGAAAAGATTTTTTGTGGTAATAATGAAACTGCGGAAAAGCTTTCCAAGAACAAATCTTTCACTCTGATTTCACCTGAACAAGCATAATTTTAAAAGTCAATTATAAAAGCGTGAAGATATTTTGCACCTCTTAAACTGTTCTATTTTCTGTAAAATTGACAGCATTATAAAAAAAAACCACTTGTGACAGTAAAACTTAAAAATCAAATATCTATTTTTCATGCTTCAGAAGCTGCTCTTTAAGAGCTCTCACTAGGCATAGTCAAAACAAAGTTTGCTTTTCTTTTCAAAACTCAGTCTGCTTTCCTCAAGGTCCAGTGAAGTACAGTTCTCAAATGGCATAAAATTACAGTTCCAAAAAAAATTCTATTTGTGCCCACTGAAGAGTTCACATTCTAGAATACGCTGATTTGTTAAACATCACCAAAGAATATATCACATCTTCAAGATCTACAGCTAATGCTCATTTTCACATTCTTAATATAGTATGATTGTTTTCGGAAAGTAACCTTCAGGCTCAAATAATATCAGACAACTGCTGTAACCTCTTTTCAGTTAAAAAAAGTGAAGCTAATTTCTCTGTATGGTAACAGCACCACTATAGGAACAAAAAACAGTTTTAAGAAGTTCTGCAAGTTCCATTTTCACTGCAGACAACGTAAATGTGTTTTTGAAGCTACAAACTCTGCTACTTCAATCAAATGCACATATTAATGACAACGTTTTAGCAAGAAAGGTAGGGATAAAGATGTTTTTCTTGGCTGAAATAAGTTTTACATAAATAACACAGTGCTGCCCCTCCCCTCTCCTGGCCCTGAAAATGACATATAATGGGTTAAAGAGACTTCCAGTTAAATAAAATGTTCAAAATACGGTCAAAATATTTGAAGGCCAACTATGTGTCTTCGTGGACACACTTTCAGAAAGAAGAACAAGCTCCTGCTGTTTTAGAAAACTACACAGTATATAAAAAAAATGTTCCCTGATGAATTAGGCATCAGATGGCTGGCATATGTAACCTCTTCACATACAGAAAAGGTGATACTAATTTCACTGTGTGAAAAAGCTACAGCTGTAGGAACAAGAAACAATGTTCAAAGTTCTGCAATTTCCCTTTCACTGCAGGGAATGTAGGCGAGTTAAGAATTACAGACCCAAATACTGCAATCACATATATTAATTTCCTCATGAGAGTAGGCAAAAGTGTTTTGACTGCATACTTACATAATTGTCCTTATTCAAAAAATAAGAAGTCCTGATACGTTCTCACTACAATAGCTTCTAAAGTTACTCTATATTTTTACATCTATATCATAAAAATGAGGTAAAATGTATTTTGACCTGCATAAGAACTCTGGCAAGGTTCAGCAAATCCAAAAGTCATATTGTTTAAAAATCACTACGTGCATTTCAGCGGGTTTTAGTATACAATATAATGGATATATTCTCCAGCTAAGATTAAGATTCACAAAGTACCATACAGCTTTCAGAAACAGTAGCGAGTTAATATGGAAAAAAGACTGAAGCGGTTGGATCTCCTACTAAAGTCAGGAGCATGTTTTTAAAAATATGTATTTTAAACACAATGAAATTTACTAAAATTCAAAGACTGTAAAAAAACCCCCAACAAACAAACAAAAAATCTGCCAGAGATTCTGCTAACTGAAAACAAGTTTTACTTACTTAAGAAAGTATCTCTGTCCAGATGGTGTCTTAGCCATCTCCCAACCTGGTGGCAAAGGTACATCATCAGGGATCTCAAATGAAGACTGACGGAGATGTTGAGAAGATGGAGCTCCGGGTCCAGTCACTACTCCAGAGGGTGTAAGTGTCCCTGGAGAAACAGCTCCCAGCTGCAGTGATGCTGGAGAGGAATGAGCTCGAACATGCTGTGGGGTCAGGGCTCCTGCTGTCCCTGCATCAGTGCTGGCCTGCCAGGAGTGAAATTATTCCCATTAAGATTCTTATATTTCAGCAGAAATGCAGCTGTCAGAAGACATTTCACTTTAAATGAACCTTTCAGAAGAAATTCCTAAGTTAGTCATTCTAAAGTTCTGCTTATTTTCCAGTTGTTGCTGTTCCAAGAGAGCCTCCAAGTAGGTCGGTCAATTAGCATCACAAAAGCCCTTGTGTAAGTCAAGAAATATTAACTTTAAGTTATGTGCTAAGTGCCTTTAGCTTTATTTTGAAAACTAAAGTTCTTATTCCTTGGTGCAGGGTTAAGAAAAAAACATGCTCACAGTCAGCAGACCTCATACAGCATATTGCATGGTTCACTACTGGACTGCACCCACACATTACCATCACACCCACTTTCTCCTGGGGGAGTTAATTTCCCATTCTCCTTTTGAAATGGGGTGGGGGGTGGGGTGGTGCAAGGACACCCACACTTACACCTTCTGCAGGGGTTTAAAAGACTACACAAGGAGCAAAGCAACAAAGAAATGCCAACTGACAGCAATGGAGGAAGACTCCTGAAATCAACCATAAAGAAACCCTATACAACAAGACTGAACACAAAATTTCCTAACTTCCATACAAACCACGATTTTAAGGGTATCAGGAGCTTATAAAGAGTCTGCCCATGCTTAACCCAAAGCAAAGCTTCAGCAAACTGTTTAACCAGCCAATCACAAATGACTCACAAAAGCATTCACCAGTTACCAGTCATAAGTGCACAGAAGTTCCTTACCAGTAGTAAATAGGTGTCCACCATGAAACAGAAAAAGCAGCTCTGAAAATTGGATTAAAGTAATATTGACTTTTTTTTTATTTATTATTTACCAATTAATTGATTCTGTAGATATACCAGGACAACATGGACACCTATAAGAAGACGCATTTATCAGCCCTTGCCACACCCCTCTACACCAGGTATTGCACCATACACGAGGCCCCACTTACACACTCTTATGGAGACTGACAATTCTGTTTCACGATATCTGTATGCAAGCACATGTGAAGTCTCATATATTAAACTGGAAACATACTAGCTTACATTTAAACAAAATACGCAAGTTGCAAATCAACTGAATTTGAGGCATTTTAATTTTTGAGAAATGGGGAGAATTACAGAAACTTACAGACCTTTTCTGTTAAACTGTGTATTTTTGTGGCACAACTCAATAAAAAGGAAAATCAAACCAGTCTTATTTTAAAAGACAGTCTGCAATGAAGCAAATGGTTCTCTGGCTTTAGCCGGATTTCAAGTTTATGTTTTAAGAACCACCGACTGGTACAAGGAACAGTGATCCAACTAAAGATGCATTACAGATGAAGAGTAACATACACAAGCAAGATAACACTAAGCTTAAAAGTACAACTTGTATGAACGTCACACATTAAGTGCATTTCAAACGTGATAGCTATTTAACTGCAGTTACTGTATTTAACAAGACACAGCACTAAGCGTTAGCTGAATGCGTATACCAGTTCACATTTGTGTGCAACAGAACTGCGATAAGACTTGCACAACTTAGAAAAACTATATATAATAACTTTATTCCTCACTGGATTTCAGTATGTTATGTTATTAAAGGTCTGCAACTCAGAAGTAAGCAAAACTACAGAAGCAACTCAGCCCCACCCCTTTCTATTTTCTTTCCAATCTTCTAATATGAAGGCCAGACTGATTTTTTGAGTATTTGGAAAATGAATTAACTCCTAGGCTGAGAGAGTACGTGCCAAGGTTCAGCTTGGAGTGAACTTCTGAAGCCAAGTTATAAATCCTTCAAAACAGAAGTTTAATAATGGAAATGTTGACAGACCCTTAACAACATGAGTACCAGGCACCAGTACACAGAGCAAGTTTCGCTCCTACTGGCTACACAGATAAAGTGACAATAGCCAATAATAAAACCTATTTTATAGCTTAGCAACAAAGTTCATAGTAACAAAGTTACTTCATAAAGCACTCGAGTAGGCACAGCCTCCTTCCAAAAAGTTGGTAACAGCAGCCTAAACATTAACTTCCAGCCCTCTTCGCACCCACGCTGAGGTCTCGCACAAAAGTCCCTGTGCTGGAAGACCGAACGCTGCCGGAGGCCGCCCGCCCCCCC
>JAVJGG010000007.1:17280603-17376463 GCA_035590195.1 Aviceda cuculoides
CACAGCACTCGAGGTGCGGCCTCACCAGTGCCCAGTACAGGGGAACAATCCCCTCCCTGCTCCTGCTGGCCACACTACTTCTGATACAGGCCAGGATGCCATTGGCCTTCTTGGCCACCTGGGCACACTGCTGGCTCATATTCAGCCAAATACCTGCTGTTTATGTCATGTGGAGGTAGACAGCTTTGTTCAGAAGCTAATAAACAGAGACCTAATTAGCCATGTTGCTGAGTACCTTATGTATGATTTCCTTACATAGGAACATACAAGATTTCCAATATAGGTAGTTTTCCAAAGTGTAGTGTTCAATGAAGGCTATGTTTAAATGGAGCCTTATTTTTCTCCTTGTTTACGTTCAAACTGCCTACAAATTCTTTAGAAAGAGCTCCTCTTGATTCCTAATATGTGTTGAAATGACATTTAAAAGTTGGAAATAATACATTTTGAGAGTTACAGAAGTTATAAGGCTGTGCTTCTTGACCAGAAGATTTGGGATTTTACAATGTATAAAGGAGATTGCATATGTGGAAGTTTCGAAAAATAGCTCCTCTGTATGACCAAGTACGGGGAAAAAACGTAAGCCTTGGAGTTTTTCTATAGTAATAACATTTCACTTTATGTAAAAGAAAGCATAAATCACCACAATATTAAGTTTGTGCAGTAATTTATCTCTTTGTAAAGGAATGCAAAGTGGATGCAAAACTCTGTAGCAAACTTCCTCATCTCTTTAGACCTTTATTCTCAGCTTGGCTGGTACGAGCATTATGTAGCTAAGAGGAGAGAGCCATGAGAGTCTATGTCATTTATTCTTCATGATGAGCACAGGACAGTAAGATTAGTCTCTTGAAATGTTCATCTGACATAGCATAGCATGGGATAAGCATAACTCCTAGCAGTCTGAAGATCTAATAGACTTAAAACATTAAAAAAAAGGCAAGGAATAATAAGGCCGCCCTACAGTCAAGAAGTTACAATGACCCAGGAAGGTTTGGAAGCTTCGGGAATATAGAGGCTTGAGGTAAAGTGTTTGGAGATGCCCTCATAAATATTGCAGTGTTGTCACAAGGTCCTTGGCATGATTGCACTGAAATGCAAGTAGGTGATTTTGGAACAAATTAAAAAATAACAATGCAAAACCTACAGCTGCTGCTGTTTTTGGCTGAAGTATCTGAGCTTCCTTCATATGAGTGTATTGCTTTGATCAGAAAAGATTGATTTTTTTGTTTGTTTGTTTATTTGCTAGTTTTCCAATCATTGTTAAAAACAGTTCCCTCTTTAAGGAGCAAGGACTGGCAGCATGTCAAAATCTCAGTGTGTTGTTATGCAACTGGCGTATGTACTAGGAAAAAAATTATAAATCAAATCTGTGATGCACTACTGCATGTCAGATATGCTTTTCGGAGATAACAGAATCCCATTACAAATGCTGATTTTTCACAATTAGTATAAATCATAACCAATATTCACTGAATACTAAAAGTTCAGTAACAGCGTACACCATTTCGATGATACTGCCTCCAGAATTGATGCGATGCTGAGTTACCGCCTGGCAGCCCTTCAGAGTAAGGATATTTTTAATATCTCAGGTCATGTAAAACTAACCAGGTTAACCTAAAACCCTGTGCACTATCATTTGTACAAACTGCCAATAACCATCACAAGGTAAGCACTTTTCTCCTGTGCTAAGGAATGCCACTAAGAGGATCATTTTTCTTCTCTTCTTGGATGAATCCAATTGTTTCACTCAATGGGGCTTCAATTCAGCTAACAGCATTCTGTGCACTCAAAGATAAGATGTGACCAGCAGCAAAACGTAACACAGGTCTACTAAGAAATTCTTTAAATTCATGGTTCTTACTGTATACCACTCTTACTAAATAATCAAATCCATATATATGTATAGATATACATGCATATACGAAAATCACTGCCATTGAGAAATAAAAATACTACTGAAGATTCAGCATTTTAATACTCCTCTGTAATCTTTCAGTCAGATTGGGAATGTGAGAGGCTAGAATTTGCTAAAAAATGGATGTCATAGTATTCCCACAAAGTGAGTGTAAAGCTTTAGGCCTTTTAAAGTCTCTGCATAACACCATCTCAGAGAGAGAAAGACTGTTAAATGAATATGGGACATGTGTCTTTGTTTCTTGTAGTCACCTATATATTCTACATGTTAATGATGCACATGTTTCATAAGATATGCATTCAAATAATTTAAGGAACTTTGTGTAGATATGTAGTAGAAAATTAAGTGTCTGAATTAAGCTCCCTATGATATTTTAAAACTTGTAGAAATATTCATTTTTCAAGTTGTCATTGTATGATATACTTCAATCCATCATTTATCAGCAGTGTGCGTGTAACTATATACACAGCTTTGGAGGAAGAGACCGTTCACAGTAATGCACTTCAGGCGTTTTCTTATTGCTAGGAGGGGCTTACTTTTGCTTTGTTCACAAATTTCATATTTAAATGTTTGGAGGGTGGAGAAGTTGAGAGTGTGATGGGATGTGTGCAGCAACTGGGTTAGAGCTAGGAGCCTGTGCATCGTGGCCAAGATTAGTCCTAATAACCACCTGTCTCCATTCCCTAGCCCTGGAGATCTGATGTGGTAAGAAATACAGAGGCTTTGGGAAATACTAGAAAGACAGGTAGAGCATGCTCTCAGTCATCCAGGCTGTGAATTAATCATGCCAGGGAGGCAGAAAAGCCTCGCGACCCTTAGAGCCACTAAAATGATTACTGAAGACTATATGTATAGACCATATTGTTTCTGACGATAAGATATCTGCCTTCAGATAGTGGCTGTAAGAGGCCTAATTAAGTGAAGCACAGCGTTATGTGAGCCTACGTATCCAACTCTGGTCCAGATCTTGCCATGTCTATTCTAATAACTTGCCTAAACAGGCATGGACAGGAGGCTTTTCATCAGCCTGAGCCTGTAATGGCTGGAGATGAGTCCAGGGTAATGTGCCATGTTAGAGATGAGATGATCCTTACAGAGAGCCACCTGGAACGCTCTCCTCTGCACGTTTCCACTCATTGGGCTCTGAACAAGCTAACTATCCCTGGCCCGAAGTGATTTTATGAATTTGGGCTGCATTTCCCCATAGCTAACAAAACATCTTGGGGCACAGTTTACT
The DNA here is from genome assembly GCA_035590195.1 of Aviceda cuculoides. NCBI lineage: Eukaryota > Metazoa > Chordata > Aves > Accipitriformes > Accipitridae > Aviceda > Aviceda cuculoides. The sequence continues at coordinate 17,283,753 of JAVJGG010000007.1, forward strand.
GGGAAACAGCTGCAAGAGCTTGTTGGGTCTAGGGCAGCCAGATCCAACAGACCAGCTCTGCACTCCGTCCGGTAAGCCTGGCTGAACCCAAACTCGTTCTGAAAATACTGAAGCTCTTGTCCTGTGCTCCCCAATACATGACGATTCAGGGTTTTAATCTTCAGCTCCCCTATTACCCTATGCAATTACATACTGCCTGATGCCTGTTATTTTCTGTGTGTGGAATGGTGCAAGTTTGACTTCTCAAACAGACGTTTCTCAGATTAGTAACTGTCTTACTTTAATGCACAGGTTTAAACTTAAGGATTCCTCATTTAGCAGTTGCACCTCTACTATGAAGTTTCGCCATGCATGCTGCAGGGAAAAAAGTCCTTAAGGATCTCAACCAAGTTCTCTTGATGCATTTGTTTTCTGCTTTTTTTTTTGAACTGGAGTTGGCTAAGACCTTTGTTTATCAAAATCAGAAATAAAAGGGAAGCTTATAAACTGCCCATTTGTATAATGAGCCTGTAATTATGTTAGCATTCAATTTTGTAGTCAAATTAGAGACTGAATTTCCTTTATTCAGCACTGAACTTCACTTACACTTTCCCAGCATCTATAATGAAAAAATAAAACTCCTTGGATGTCACGCATTCATGCACTTAGTTGCTGGTTTTCTGACAATTCTCACACAAAAACTTCTTTTCTGGTTATTCTGAAAGTTTATGAATGGGGAAGAAAACTGCCCTGAAGATTCAGTTGAGGATTCCTCTGCAATAAATGAATTTCCAGGTGATATAATCCAACACAGTCTTTTTCTTTCTTTCTTGTACCTTCATGTTAAGTAAGATTTAACAGAAGCAAATGTCAAGGACATAAGTGAAAACTTACTTTCTTGAGGTCTTGGACTGGAGTCTTGGACCTCCACAAAAATTTTCAATCAATTGCAAAATTTTGATTCAATTAGAAGAGGAATATGGCAAAAAAGCTATTTCTGTCCTGACTGCGCTTCCATGTGCTGAGAGTAGTCTGCTGCATGTTTAGTGCTTCCTCAAAAAGAGAGGGAATTTTTGAGCTTGGGATTTTTAGAAATACCTGAGGAGCAGGTCTCAGTTTTGCGTCTATCTCTGCAAATATTGTAGCCCATTAAAATGATTGCAAAATACTGTCAGGAATTGAAGTGTGACAACTGAAAAGATATATATGAGGTTGCAGTATCTATGTTACTTCCTTTTTATGTTCCTTTTTCCTAAAACTCCAAATCAAAAGTAGACTTAATGAGTTTAATCACACATTAAATTCCATAGAAAACATCAAAACTGGCAGAGCCTGTGCTTCTTGACATGAGCTGAATTTACTGGCATAAGTGTTTAAGGGATAGAGTAAATTCTCTGTCTCTCTCCCCCTTTGTAAGAGTAACTAGCAATGGAGGGGAAGGTGGAGAACTGACAGTTTATTGCCTTTACTAGCATCCCCCTGATTACCCGTAAGAGACATGGCTTTTGATGAATGCTCTGAATATGAAGTACTTGATTTCCCGTTTGCCTTTAAATTTTGACACAATGTAATCTTACAGAAGTGAAAACAAGTAGGATCTGACCTCAAGCTTAAATCATTCCCATATTTTTCCCATATCGAATCTCATTATTATTTCCCTCGCAATTTCCCCAAATCCACCTTTATAGTGTGTGCGATTACCTCCTACAACTTCTAACATTACCACCGCTGGGGTACAGATCTGCCCCTGAAAAAATGAACTAATTTTGCAGATCTCGTCTGTAGTCAGAAAGCGGAGCTGGTTTTGTGAGCCATCATTACATCTTGGTTTTTCCTTCTCAGCTTTCAGTCATTTTCTGCTACCTCTCCTTGCTTTGCATCTACCTTAAAAAGTGCTCAGACAATTTGTTTGTAAATACAGCAAGTCATGATAGCAATAATCTAAGTAATATGTTCTCTCACAGCACGAGGCCCTGAACTCATTCTCTTCTTCACAGTATTTGGTAACATAAAAGGAGCTGGATTCTGATCTGCTTTATTTTAAGAGACTAGTATTTTATAACTTTGACTTGGGCAGAATTCCAGTAAAAAATAACCTTGCCTTATAAAATTCTACAGTAAAAATCAAGTTGAAGTTTTATGAATAACTTTGCTTTGTCTGCTACTCTAGGTTTTTCTTATAAACCTTATGAGAATGTTCTGAAGACTTTACTAGAAACTGGTCGCTTTATGCTTTTTTAATATAGTCACAGAGTACAATATACAAATACTCAAAATTGTATAAAATTATTACTTTTAAGGATCTTCTAGAATCAGTATAGATGCATATGAAATTCCTGGGTTTTAATTCTTTCTTGGGCTCATGTCTGTTTTCATTTGCAACAGGCATCTCCATCATGGATCGTTTTTAGAGTTCAAGGTGTAGTCCGAGTTGACTGACATCAAGAAATAAAAGTGAGATAGCTTATTTAATTCACTCCAGTTTAAGTTATCAAAAATTTCTCACTACAGATGATTCAAGTTACTTCAGAATATCTAAATCAGCACTTTCTTCTATTTCAGCTCCTTTCTCTCTGTTTTTCTTTTCTAATACATCCATTTTCTTTCTCTATTAGTAACAAGTTCTCACATATCACTTGGATATCGAATTGAGTTCAAGTGGGTCCAAATGCCCTTTTGAATCATGTTGAATATTGTCTGGAAATCCCAGTGAAGATAAATTCTCATCTTTTTATTTTTTGACAAATTGCATGAGAAAGTTCTGAAGAACTCACTAGAAATCAATAATTTCTGTAGACCTTTTTTTCTGAAAGGAGAAGAAGAAAAAGTTGCCTTTTTAGCTTTCTCACTCAATGTTCTTAGCACTTGTGTTTAGCTATCACCTTTGCATAGGTGCAGGGCTAATACAATTTTTCTCTTACTGAATTCCTCAGCTAAGGATCACTGAAGTGTAAGAGTCCTTCTTCAAATAATCTGTTTGGTGGCAACACCCTACCACACTCCTTGTGCTGGCTGCTGCTGCGATGCTAGACTGCCTTGGTTTTACCCCCTTATGAGAGTCTTCTGGGCTGGTAGGAGTAGCTGTGCAGCTATATTAAGCTGCATGTTGGATTTCCACTTTCTATGACACACACTGCGAATATTGCAAGAATATTCTTGCTTCTGGAACCCTTGGCCCTTGGAGAGTAGCTTGCTCGGAAACGAGACTCAAACTATTTTGAGCCTTAAACAAAGAGTGACTTTTTAAAAAAATTACACAGACCAGTTACTAGCTTTTGGTTTAATATGCCTGTCATGATAAAGCTATTTGCAGTCTTTTCAGTTCCATGGCAAATACCTTATCTTGTTTGTTTCCTTCTTGCTCAATTTTTGAGGAGTTGTGGTTACTGCATATGTAGATTGCATTTCTGGTAAGAAATCTGATACGTAACTGTATGTTGGATGAGGATGTTTGCCATTTGGCTGAAGATATCACTAAGCTGTTAGTACCTAATTGGTAAAAAAGAGACCTCAAGAAAAAGCACTGCTGCTCTTTCTCTTGCTTGTAACCTGCTCTGTTCACTCCATTGAAGAACAACAAATTAATAAAGAGGAAAAGTCTCAATATTCTGAATAACTGTGCCTTTACTAGCCTAATTTACTGGTTAATCCTTCTTTTCTTTTTTTTCTATAATGGATTTTTAAAGAAGTGTCTAGACAGTTCCCAAGCATGAGTTTGATGAAGGTAAGAACCTTTTCTTAACTTTGAAGCATGAGCACAATTTTAAAAGACAGTTTCAATCCAAACAGAGTAATTTTCAATGTATGCTAGATAACTGCAGGAATGTATGTTAGTCAGCCCCCTTTTACTCCTGGGATGAATTCCTGTTGTTCACATCATTAATGTGTTGAATTAAGTTGGCTTATGGATCGTAGCTGTAAGAACTGATTTTGAAAACAAAACCTAAGTCTTGTTTATTCATCAGCAACTTTTGGCTTTGCTCTGCTTTTCTCCATCCTTTCCTCCACCTCATTACCTTCCTTCCAGCTGTCCCAGCCCAGATGTCTGGAAACGCTGCCCCTGAATGAAGTAGTGACCTAGTGCGGTGGCTTCCCCAGACCTGTAGTTCCAAAAAGGTGAAACGGGCTCTCATAGATGTCAGTTCCCAAATGAATTATATCACCCTCTTCAACACCATCAGCCGTGTTCTGTGTTCCTTGCATGAAGTCAGGGAGGATTTTGGTATGTAGAATTTGAACCCTTAATTAGAACAGTTTCCTTGTTGTCACATGGAAGAATGATTCACTGTTTTAGAATAGGCTAGGGAGGAAAAGAATCAAAATGCTCTGCAATTAATTCATAAGCTCTTCAGAGGTTCTCCTGGCAATGAATTTGAAGAAGAGTAATTTACAATGTAGGTAGCACTAGAAAGCTATGATTTTTTGCTGATGCGGTCTTGTAATGTGGTCTTGTAAAAGAGCTCTCTTTCGTTCCTGAAGAGGTTATTTCAGAGCAACATTTACATTTATGGTATTGATTAAATAAATAGATAGTTGCCAAGTACATCTGTGTAATAGTTTCATAAATAACGGCTGCCGCTCTATAATTCCCATATAATGCAAAGTGCATATTTGGTCTTTGAAAGAGGGAGACATGGACTACAGCAACAAAGCTTCTAATAATTACACTGGAAAAGAATATAACATAACACAGGTAGGTTTCTGCCCCTCTATTAATGCTTTGCAAAGCTGAGATTTTCCGAGCCTTCCATGGCCATTATTGCTTCAATCTTAACATGAAGGGTTCAATAAAATTTTACTCAAATCCTGCTTTTTGAATATTACAAGGTGACATAATAACTATGGAGACAGATTTCAAATTGTCATGTAAATTTCCCCAGCATTAGCTTTCAAAGTTTATTATTGCTTTATAATATTCATTGCTCTTAAGCTTCTTATTTATAGAGGCAGTGCATGTATTTGGAATAACTGTGGTAAACGGAGAGATTAAGGTAATATTTCTTCTACCAAATCTCTTTATTTGAGAGCCCATAAAAAGCTAGGGTTTGTAATTTATTTTGTTATTTATTTACTTGTGTTTGTGTATGTGTGCATGTATTTTAATTTCAGTCACTAGAAGTGCTTGCAAAGCAGAATTGTTACACTTGTCCTAGGCCATCAGGAATCCTTGGAAACTAATCCCCAAAATACATGTAAAATACTACAAAAGTTCATGTACATACCACAAGAAAATAGCACGTTATTGAGAGCTTTAAACAAATATCCCCTGTCCTTTCTTGCAGTTTCACAACAGGATGAACACATTTTTTATGAAGAAACATATTACACACCCTCTCAAAAATACGATATTCACTATTTTATAGAGTACATTTCCATAACGTTAGTTTGGCAGTTCTGGACTGAACTTGCAAGACATATTTTAAAGTTGAACTTGCAATATTTGTGTCTTGCTGCCGGTGCAAAACTTCTGTTCTTTCTCACAGTTATGAATGATTCTTATTTCGTTGCATTTCATGCATATTTATTTCTATGATTTGCAAAGTATATTGTGTCTCTATTTCCTCTTGACCAGCATAGTCTGTGCACTCTAGGAAGAGTGATGAGAAAAGAGAGAGTCTTCTAAGCTATCAGTCATGTCAGAATGGGATACAGCGAGGGCAGGTGTGGAATTACTGTAATTATTTTCTAACTCTGTATATAAATCTTCTGCAAATGTAAAATACATTGTAAAGTTCTTTATAATTTTGAAGGTATTTTAGAAACATTAAATATCAATATTTGAATTAAAGATGCATTTTAGTGCTTACTCTTCTGTAAGTGACAGCTGGTCTCTGTTAGCTTTTTGATTTATCTAAGGATAAATCACTTAGAGGTTATGTGTTTTTGAAAAGTATAGTCAGTATGATGCAGGAGGGCATGGCTTTACTCCATTCAGCCAGCAAGTACAATTATATCTACTTTCCCATTGGACAAATATATATATATTTATATAGGTATGTGTGCGTGCAGGTGTATTTATGCGTGTAGCTGTGACAGAATGAAAGCAGGGCAATGTAAGAAAGTAAAACTCAAAAGGGAATGCTAGCTCGCTGTTACTCTTACTTAATTGGTCATCAGAGAAGCCTAGCGATCTCAAGTAGTGACACTCAAGTTCGCTGTGCAAGTTTGCCACGTTCGGCAGGTAAGGCAGGCTTCCCATGCGTTCTTTCTGAATTGGTATAAAATTGTTCAAATGCGCCTCAGAAAAACTGCCGTCATGAGCCTATAGACGTGCACGGGATTAAGTCACCTTTCGAAGCCAAGTGTCTGATCTTGGGAAATCCTGGATCTGGAAGAGAAACCCCAAATAGAGATTTACCTCATTGTTTTGCAATGCTTCATCGAGAATCTTTCTAATATTGTCCTGGGGAGATTCCCATTCCAGTTTTCTACTTCTTCCTCCCATGCTTGCTTGCTTGCTTCCTTCCTTTTTGCTTTTCCCTTTCCCTTTCCTTTTCTTTCCTTTCTCCTTCCCCCCTTTGGAAAATGTCAGACATAATCAAGGAGGTTTTCCTTTGAATGTGCAGTCTTCCAGAAGCACACAGGAATCTGTCAGCTCTGTGCTTGAAAGTATTGCTGCCTTAAACATATTGTGTCCTGACATTAAAACTGTTTTTTTTTTTTTAAATCCGCAGCCTGTAACTGATTCTGTGATGCTATCTTTTGAGTAATGCATGAGAGGGATGCTCTGATGTGCTATTCAAACATGAGTTCATTCTAAGTCAGAGGCACTAGTGCTCAGGTAATAGATATTTTTATATGGGACAAATGCTCTAACAATGGTTGTATAGATAAAAATGTTCATACTAGCTGACCAAGAAAGACAGGAATTCTATTATTTAATAACTATGACAAAGAATCATAAATACCACAAAGCATGCAGTGTGGTAAGGAAATTAAATAGAAAAGGAATGAGATAAGAAAAAGAACATATTTTCCTGGCGGTTCATATTTACTTAAATTTTTATCTCTGACCTCTCTATAAAGCAAGATTTTCATTGTTCAGTCCCTGAAGAGATATGTTCTATTCTTTCAAATAAGAACAGAAGCAATGAAGCAAACGTGAATGCAACCACTACAAATGTAGTGACAGCCAGTTGGCCCAACCATGGAAAGACACTTTGTCTTGATCTGCAGCCCCGGAATACCAGGCAGCTAAGAGGTGCGATAGGCTCTGGCTACCCCACATAGGCAACATTCATCGTACCTTTTACACCCTTTAAGAAAGCTGGCGTTGTCATTAATCGGTCTTCAGGAAGCCTGGCACAGTCACCCCCAAAAGCAGAATGAATTCTGTGATCTGGATTTTAAAATCCCTGATTAAATAAGGTATTATCTTAACGCAGCTCATTATGCACGCTTGTTACTCTTTGAACTAGTTCATTTCCTGTATAATTTTAAAAATGAAAATGAGTTGGAGAATTCTTCCTCAGAAACCAAGAAAAAAAGAATATCAATACAAAAAATCAAGATAATCTGTATTCTGCGGTCACTTTTAGACTTTTGGATTGACTTAGAATGACTAGTTGCCTAATGCTCCTGCACTTCTGCCTCCTTTTTCTAACCATGCAGCATGAATTTTTAACTGCCTTTTTTGTTTAGAAAATCTCTTGGAAGTATTTTTCAATGTGTGTTATGCAAACATTTTACTGAATTTCCTGAATTTGCAGCTATTTCAATGTCTCAAAAATAGGCAATTTGTCAAAAAAACTCCAGCAAACGATGCAAGGACTCTCAGAACTGTACACTGATGGTAAATATTTTGGTCAGCTGTGTTCATAGTCTCTGGACATCATTAGAAAATTGGGAGCAATACAGCCTTGGAAGAATGCTGTCTGCAGGTCAGTTACAAACTCAGGTTTTTGCAGCATGTTTTATTTTTTGAGATCCATATGGAAGTATTGGCAATATCTTACACAGTCATAGAAGAAGGAGTTGCAGTTTCAAGACAGATTAAGGAAAACTGAAGCAAATGCTAGAAACATGAGCTTGAAGTTATGTTGCCTTATTTTTCACACAGTACTTGTGAAAAGGGCTTCTCGGGTTTGATGCTCTGTTGAAATTGTTGTTTCACAAAGTCAAGAGAAAGGCCAGCCATGAGTTTTTCTTATTCTTGGTTATTTACAGAGATTTTGGTTAGTAAAACCAGACCAGGAGTCTTCCAGAAAATTCATAAAAATATGCTCTTTGTGATCAAGGTGGAACTACTGCGCGTGCTTCCAATATTAGTGCAAAATGCAGTAATACAGGAAATCAGAGGAGCTCTAAAATCAAATAGATATTAGTTAAAACAATTTCATCTCTCACTAGGTTTCTCTAGCTTCTAAGGGAGTAGTTGGATGAATTCTTATTTTGTCCAGATGTGAATTAAATACACACTCTTCCTGAACACCCGCTTTCAGGCAGATGCCGCCAGCCCAGGCTGTGACATTGCTCAGCACCTGGCAGCAGGTGCGTAAGGTCCTGCCTCGGATCCTGTGGCTCTTGGGTTATTTCCAGCACCAGGAGGAATCCGCTTGGATATCCCCTAATTGTAATAGCTGATCATGAGTTAGGAAGCTAAAGTGAAGAGTTCCATTTTGCTTAACAGCAAGAAATAAAGAACCTGATTTAGGACAGACATTTTGGAAGGGGCCACCTATGTTCAGTTTCCATTCCATTCTTCCCCTGAAATGATTTAGCATAAAAATGTCTTGCATTCCTTTCTTCCTTTCATTTTGGATTAGCCTATGTCACCACATTTTAGTTAGCTGTAGTTTGTGGTTTTGCTGTAGAACTTCCTAATGATAATATGTCTACGTGTGTATGTGTGTGCTTTAATGCCATTTTCTTTTCTCATCAGCATAGCATAGTTTCATGCATTGTATCAACCTCAGTACATGTGGTCTCTTTATGCTACAGATCAAAAGGAAGAGAAAAGAATGGAAAATTTATTTTCCAAAGTGTTAGTAAAAAGCTTATTTCCCCAGAATAATGGAGTCCAGGTAGCTGGCACGCAGGCTTTCGAAACGTCAGATCTCCCAAGCTGGTACACAGTTTCAATTCAATAATTATTCTCATTCCCACTATGCAGCAACTCAGCAGCAAGTGGTGCATCTAAACTGCGCCCCATGGTTAGAACAGCATTAAAAAAGAGGGTGAGAGAACTCTTCACCTACTCACCAATTTTCTTTCTTGCAGTAAAGTCTCAAGTTCGTGTTGCTGAAAATAAACAATTAGGAAATGAAATTGAAGACCCGTGTGGCCTTGCGATTCAATACCACTCTGAAATAAAAATTGTAACAATTTAGTGTAATAATCTGCCTGATGTAATGAATGAGTTTTAAAGTCTGTAGTCCATGGCAATGCTCCAATAAAATTAAAAAACATTGTAAGGTTCCTTTGGGCGTGCTTGGCTGTATTAGTGTGCGGTGACATGTACCGGGAGGCATCTATAGCAAGTGCTGTTGGTTTCGTTTACAGGCCTGCCAATAGCGGCTAGCAATTGCCTATGAAAAGCCATTATACACTGGCCCATAAAGCCACACAAATTTTTCATTATGTTTCACTTAAAAAGTGCTTGTTTTGCAGGATAGAGGCCATGTCAATAAAATGGATTGGGTGTCACTTAAACCAAGTGACGTGCTAATCTCCTGGAGGCCTTGTGTCCTTAATCTCTACAGGACACAAGTCAGTTTAGAAGCATGAGCTGTTCTCACAGGTAGCAACTATTGAGCTCTTTAATGTAAATTCAAAGGCAAAGCTTATCAGTGTGTTTCAGAAATTGCTTCAGTGTGGTTGCTGTCCACGGGAAAAAAATCCCCACACTTCCCCCCAAATCCCTGGGCAACTTCCAAGCTTTCACTGTGCCTGCAAGCACCTTTTAATTATAAAGAAATTGTTTTTGGTGATATGTGCCCTGTGACCAATTGGATTAGAGGCATTTCTTCTGGCTATTATTAAGCTAACTTGACTATTGGCCTTGTGTAGCTAAGCATGATCGAAATACAAAGTATGGGAGAGCATCTTGGTTATGAACCATAGTATAGTGCTCCTGCAGTCTAAATTCTTCAGTTCATTAAAAAAAAGCTTCAATGACTAGTAACGCTATAACGAAAGGGCAGAATAATAGGCACAGGATCAAGGATACTGTAGCTTATCGGGATGAATTACAAAGGCTATTGAAAGATGCAGACTGGGGTTTTTAACATTTCAGTAGGCTGGTCATTATTAGACAATAGGTCGGGCCATTGGAAACCTGTAGATAATCTGTGATTCCTTAGAAGGATGTAAAGACAAAGAACGAAGGTCTTCTTGGAATGACTGTAATAATCTGCTAAACATTATATGATACTAAAATACATTTTCTGGTCTATATTCCTTCTCTATTTGTATTTTTCTGCTCCCTCTGCTAACTAACAATTACTAACACATTTCATCCATGCTATAAATTAAAGCCAGTTACTTTTTGCTTTGTTTGAGCAATAGCGAGTTTTTCACTAGAGAACTGATCCGTGAATCAAAACCAGTTCTTCAGAGCTTGTAAGTTAAAGTCAAAACCAAGGAGCAGAATGCTCATCTGTTTTTCTGACATTCTGATCTATCTCACTCTGAAATCATGAACTGAAACGAGTGTAAATGGATGGGCTCTATTTATTCTTCCGTCGTCGTTTACTGAGAGGGGTGCAAAATGCGGCCTTTCTGGCTGCGTGTGACTATATTTGGTGTGGATTAAATGGTAACAGGGAGCCAACTCTTCAGAGTATGTTTACTGCTCATACATAGCACGAGGCGGGAAGAAATGGGAATATGAAAACAATTTTTAAGAGATCTGAAATTTGTTCACTTCTTTGTGGCATTGAAGTTTTTATGATTTTTACCACATCCTCTTATTTAAAAAAAAAAAAAAAAAGTCTGTTGAATTATTTCCAAATTTTTCCTTTCTATGGAAGGTGAAAAGATGTCGGTCAGAACCCTCCACTCATCACACACAGAACTGGGAGTTTGGGAGGTGCCGCCACTTAACCATCATTGCTCTCATTCCTAAAAACTGAAAACTGTCTTTTAATTTCCATATTAAAATTGATCACAGTCAATTTGTACTCATTTAGGTCTTGTAATTTTCCTTTAGTACAAATAAATGCTCCTTACTTTGAGTATTTTTCTCTTGGGATATTTGTAGGTCAGTTTATCTCCCCCCCTTGCCATTTTGCTAGATTAAAAAGCTAAGGCCAGAAAGATTCTTGTTTTAAGATGCACTGTATATTCCTTTCATCACTGCAGCAGTCCATCCCTTTATTAGATCAAACATAGTTTTTTCTTAATTGTAAAGATGGAGCAAAATTAAAAGTTCAGGTCTCATCAGTGACTTAAATAGCTGCACTGTATTTCCCAGTTTCTGCTGGAAATACCTTGTGGGAAAGATCCTTAGATTACATTTGTCTTCTGCCTGACCACATTACACAGTATCTAAAAATCAGCGTTATACAAGGTAGCTGAATTTTTCCCTGTCTGTTATGCACTATTACATTTGTATTTTTCTGTGTCACTAGAAAAGAAAATGGAAAATAATTATTGTTAGTAGCCTGTAATATGTGATTTCATCTTATACCTGTGCCCTATCTTCAATGCCATCCCTTTTTCCCTCCATGATATATACATGTGTCTTGCTGTTATTGATTCAGCCGAACATTGCATTATGAAGAAATGCAATTAGTGTCCAACATTTTTGTGTGCCAAGGGTAGCTGTAAAATTATTAAATGAGATTGATCCTAAAAGAAAATTTGGAGAGCTCAGCTATTGATCTCGTTCCAGTACAGCTGTTGGTTCAGGATGACCTGTCATCATCTGTTCTCTGGTGAGGTCCTTTGGCGTTTGATATTTCCTGCGCTAATCCCCATCTTTCCAATTTATAGAACATGTTCTTGTTATACGAAACATTTTACTGAAATGAAAGAGTTTACCTCATGACATTCTGTTTGTTTAAAAAAGTTGCTGATCTCTCATACCAGACAGTGTGTTACAAGCTATCCTAGGTAGTTCCATATAGACTAATGAGGTTCTCCTTTGTCTCATTTTCCATTATTTTCCATGTGTTTAGTTACTCTTGCCTTCAAAACAGAGATCCAAGATTTTCTGCACTATAAGCAAAGGAAAAAAAGAAATCTGACTTTGCCATGAATCCTCATTGAGAGGGTTTTTTTTCCCTATGTAATTTTTACATAAAATGGGTGAAATTCCACCCTCTGTTTTTCCCTTAGAAAAGGAAAGGAGGATCAGGTGGGGGGTGGGGGGGTGGATCCCCTTTTCTTCTTGAGCAGTTCATCTCTTACAAAGGTTTTATCATAGGTAGGAGGAGGGAGCAGGTCTCAGTTGCAAATCCCATGTCTTGATCACAAGGCCATTGCTGACAGAGGAGTGGCTGTATTTTTTGAGCTAATTCATCCACTTAATCTCCAGCACCACATATTAAAGTAATTGTACCATTAGCAACATCTTTTACTTAAGTAAAATGTGTATTCCTTCTCTTGCAGATGATAGAGAAAGTGAATAATCCTTGCAGAGATACAAGTTACAGAGTTTCTTTTCCAATTCGATAAAGTAAGACTTAGAAAAAGTGTTCCCTTTGATGAGAACAAGTAGAGCTCTGCACCTTTTTTAGCCACATCTCCTTTCTGAGGTTGGTTGATACATATCACTTCTGGGTATATGACAAAGATAGCGAGGAGTTAATGGCTCTGTGTAACAAGGTGCTCTGTGCCAGAACTGTGCAGCTGTAATGAATTGGCTTAAACATTAGCAGTATAAAGTAATTTAAGATTAAATTTCATAGCTCATATTTTTACAGTGAGCATTACCCACTGTTACAAGATATCTCCATCTCGTATTTCACACCATTTAGGACGAACTCATTTTCGCTGAAATCCCCTCTTCTTGGCCCAAAGAGATGTCATATGTGAGAAGCTAAAAGCAAGGATAAATACATTTAGAAACTTGAACTAGAACTGTCTTCAGCTGAATATATTTTTAATCATCTTATTTGGCAACTGTTAAATTATCCACATCATATCCTGTTTCTAACATTCTGCTATTGCAACATGAAACGGTTCTTTCACAAATGTCTCAACGTTTCTTCATTCTTTTGGGTATCAGAAAAAAATGTATCTTAAAAATGTATCTTAATATGACAGTTTTATAATCTTTGACTTCTACTTCCTTTTGAGGTAGTATGGTAGTAAATAGCAAACAGTAACGTTGATCAGTATGAACTAAAAAAAAAGTATATACTGACCATAAATCAACTTGCGCTGAGATTATTTTACTGCTCTTCTGATTTGTACTCTCTGAAGCACCCAAGCCAAAATGTTGTGTCAAGCAAACATATAATTTTGTATAATACCAGGTTTTTTGTACGTTAGATTAGTTGGAAAAAAAAAAGGGAGGGGGGGAATCTGTCTTTCAAGGAACATTTCTTCTAATGGAAAGATGGGCACAGGAAAGAGTCTTTCTTCACCAGCCATGTTTTTCAACTCCCATGTTTCCTCTTCAGTTCCATAATTTCTGTTTATGGATCGAACTAAACTAAAAGGAGTGAAGAACTGATCCAGGTTAAAATTGGGCTCAAAAAAAGGGCTTTCTTCGCTCTTGCTAGGACCTACAGATGGTTGTGCTAGCATGGCAGTGTGAGGGTTGGGAAAACCAGTAAGGAGGTGAGGCACGAAGAAGGGCTGTTTAAGCCAGAACTACTGCTGATTTATTCTTTTTCTTTTTCTTTCTTTCTTTTTTTTTTTTTTTTTTAATACTGAACTGTAAAATAAATGCAAGATGTTGCCAGAACAGTAACAAAATAATGCATTTAATTCTGAAGGATCTTTTTTCCTGGAGAGGAAAAGCAGTGTGAGAAAGTAAGAAGAAGTGAGAAGTCAAAACTTTGGAGAAGATTTTAAAAGTGCAGGTTTACTTTTGCTAAGGAGAGAAGTTCTGGCACTGACATTTGTCTCCAGAGTGTTCAGATTTTAACATACTTCTGCAGCCTTCAAACTGATGCTCAGCAATTGGAAAATACGTTCTCCTTTGAATGAAAATTGGTCATGAATGTTGCTGTTGGGTTGGATTTACTATCCTTCTAACACCTGTTTTTAGGCAGTAAAAACAAAAGCCAGCCTGACAGGCCCTTAGTATATTTGAACAGAGGGATGAATAGAGAGAAATACCTTGAGGGGCAAATATTGAAAAACAAAAGCCTGCTTGGAAGAGAAAAATCTAGCAGAAAACCAGTTTACAAAGTGGTGGCATAATCTGTTAATAGCTGTGCAAAGTTTAAAGTGATACAAGGTCAATATGCTATGAAGGTAAATTAGTACTAGGTACACGAAGCAATTATACAAATAATCATGCTATGGAAACCGCCAACATTTCAAACAGGGAGAGGAAAGCATTTACACACTGAAACTTTTCAGTGTCACCTTTGTGAGGACTACTCTCAACCTTTTCTCCTAAATAATTACTTTAGGTTGTCTTTTTGCATGTGGCAGGTTTTTAATTTACATTTTCCCTCCTGTTGGAATGGTATCCCAGACTGTCACCCACCAAGACTGCTTTCATACTCTTACCGCTTGCTCACAGAAAATCTCACTGTCATTCCAGTGGTTTTATGGCCTCTCAGAAACTATTCTTTCCTTCTGATATTTGACAACAGTATTGCCTAACCATACACTCCTAAACTTGTGCTTTCAGCCCCCTCCTTTTCCTTAACAAAAGTATAAAAGGAAATGGGCTCTTACAGGCTTCACTGTAAATAGGGGTCTTAAAATGCTCTTGAAGTAATAAAAAAGGCAACGGAATTTTTTGTGGGTTGAGACTAAGCTGAGTAAACTGTTCTTTTTTTCAGATGCTACCAAAAGCTTTTCTTTTTGAAGTAGACTGCTGCGGGCTTTATTTTTTTACGTGCTTTTACTAGATCGTGGAGTCCTAGTAAAGTTGTTTCCTTTAAAGCATAAATGGAAAATATCTGCTATTTATTTATTTTGATATATTTATTACAATTACATTTGCCAATCATTTTATCTCACAGATTTTTATTTGCTTCTGAAGGAAGCGAAAGACAAAAAGAACAGCTTTTGAGACACTGAGGCGTTTTCTCTGGAGAAATAGAAAACACTTCTTCCAGATTACTCAGAAAGGGGCTATGACAGAGAATATCAGCACTTGCTTTTGTTGAATCTTTGTGGAACACGGAGCAATGGGGGGGTTACAGTCCAAGCTTACAGTCCTTTCACAACAGTGATCTCGGATGGGAAATTTGCAGCCGTGCAAAGTGTGCATGCCACTTCAGAGAATAATGCATCTTTTGCACTAACTGTAGATACGAAGCTGGCTATAAGGTTTTTAAATTATCTGTCAAGTTAATGTTAATTGTTTTTTGCCGTGGGGTTTAGAGGAGGGTGAAACTGGGGCAAATTGGATCTTTAAGAACCTCTGGCCTGAACCAGTTGAAGCTACTGTGGACTGCAAAGCTTGTGACTTGAGATAATGAAGCAGATTTCTGCGGGGCATTTTGGCTCTGAAAGGTCCCTAAACAATGCAGGCACAGAGAAACACCATCAAGGTAAATTCCGTTTGAGGAAACATCAGTGCTTCATTCAAACATCAGTGAAGTCATTTGGAACTGACTAGTAACTTTATGTTACTCTGTGTTTTCAATGAGTGAAACATATTGGTAATGCTGCTTATCCTCATTTCTTCCACCTCCTGCTTCTTACACCACAATTGCCTCACGCGTCTAACCTAGTAATCAAACAACAGAAACATGTTTAAATCTGTATTTATATCAATCACATCACTATAGATACATAACACTGGGTATGTTCACTGTGTGAAGAGTTTCATTCTACTTTTTATCCTGTTATTTAACAGAACCAGAGGGCATGAAAGAGACACAATATATTTCAAGGTAGGAAGGTTTACATACTTCTTAAAATTTTAAATACAGTATTGAAATGAAATTATTTCCCTTAAAAGGTGTTTTACTGTTACTAACAGTGGCTCATTCCCTTCATATCCACTCTCCAGTCTATGAAATCATAACATGGTTAAAAAACCTGCTACCAAGGGTTTTTAAAGAACAGTCTTAATACCCATAAAAGGTTGTCTAGAGAACGATAATCATGTTTGGATTTAAACACAGCAACTCCCAAGAGCTGAGTGTTGATAAAGGTTTTTGGAATTTCCATGATCAGAACGTCTAGAGTGATCCTTGAAATACAGCGGCCAATCGAGCTGTGGCTGTAGACCACTCAGCATAGAAAAATGAAACTATAAACAGAGCCATTTCTAATTTTTACAGTTTTCCTAATATGGTTACTTGCACAGGGAATTACTTCAGCTGCCAAGATGATATAACCACACAGAGCTGCAATATCAAAGAATACACTTTGAGGGCTCAGTGTGGTGCACATTCCTTCTTACGTTGTATCTGTTCTCTTTTTCACTATGCACATAGCTTCTAATGGTTCTTCTTTCCTTCTGCCCTTCCAACCGTGGCCTTTGTAATATGACAGAAAGATAGTACTGAGCGCAAGCCTGTTTGGCTGGAGCTAAAATAATACACCTCAAACAAGAACATCTGCACACCTAACCCTGTGATTGAAATTAATCTCAGATATTCTATGAGTTTGGATTCCTCATATTCTCAAAGACTGCTTTCTTTTGTTTTGTTTTACTGCCGATAGCCCAGACACTCGAGCTTGTACATGCAAATGGTAGCTGAGATAGGGAGGAGAAGCAGCCTTTATTCTTCTTGCCTTCCTGGGACAGCAAACACTCACAGCTGCATTTGTTGCACTTCTTCCCTGTACAAGCTACTTCATCCAGATAACACCAGGAATGAGGTGCTTGGGAAGAAGAAATAAGGAACAACACGAGCACTTTTCCACAAAGCAGCCTCCCAGTTATGTTGAGTCTGTGCAAGGTTTGTGGTGCACAGTTTTCCAGTTCAACACCTGTAAACTGCTGCTGCCCTTAGCAAAGGCAGTGTTAATTTACACCACCTATAGTAATAGTGCATATAAAGAGCTTTTAATCCGGTTTATTTGTTCTCAGTTGCTTATATATAAGTGAGTCTTTGCAGATTAAAAGACACTTCTTCAAGTCTGCTACTTTTAGGAAGTTACAAGGAATCAGGATGAGTTTCAGTTGCATTCTGCTTTGTTCTGAATCTTTTCTTCCCTTCCTCAAGGATCTGCACTGCATTGCATTCGGTATGTAGTTTATACTGTGCTGTACCTCTTTTCTACCTCTTGATTGCCTCTCACCTGCATTCCAGAGATCTGCATCCGTCGCATCCCTCAAGGAGCCCTATCATGCTCCTTGTGAAAACATTTGAACTTTCACTTTATCATCTGAAAGAGGTCATTCCACTGGTTCTATCATATATAATCTTGGATGAAACCGACATAGCTACGATCATAGTAACTCTTAAAGGTTAAACCACACGTTTAAAAGGTCCCATCTTGTGTATATGCCCATGCAATAATTTAGGCAGAAAACAGCATTTTTGGAACTCACGTAGGTAGAGTAGCATCGTTAGGAGCTGACCATCCTCTCTCATACCTAAGGACAACAGAAGGTTTGTGCATGTTTATGGCATCGGACAGATAGTGCATCATACTAACGCAGGCCAATAAATCATGTTTGTCTCCAGACACATTTCTGTGCATCAGCACCTGAACAGAATAGCTATATAATCTTTAACCCCTCCCCACACACCCTACCTTGGTTGACACCTGACTGGCAATTTTAACTGAAACAGGCAACCGCAGTATGGGGGAAGACCTTCGCCATCACTGTTTTGCTGTGGAATTACTACGGGGAACAGGAAAGGACAAGCCACCGCTCTCTGGCCCCGCTCTTGAACCTTGCCTTTTCTCGGGAGCTGCAGGATCCCTCTGGGGAGGTGTCTGGGGGGGCCGAACGCTGCCACCGACATGACTAATCGCTCCCTTCTAGCGGGGAGGGACAGATCAGCACGGGCAGGGTTTTGTCTGGGCACGGCTCCAGCATCTGCAGTCGTGCACTTAGGCAAAGATCTTTTGCTGGAGATCTTTACTCGGGTTTATTATTTCTGCTGAATTCCAGCCAGCGAGTGGAAATTCCCACTAGGAGGTGGGAGGAAAATAAATGGAAAGACATTGAAAACAGAAAGGCTAAAGGACAGAATAAATTGACCGACAACCAGCATATTTAGAACCAAAAATGAGAAAGTAATCATTTACTCCTGGAACTTAACGGGATTTATTTTAAACTCCAACTGCCTGTGCGTAGAAGGCATGCAGAAAGCACAATAGCATTCTCCTAAGTACCAATTAGCGAGCATTGGAAAGTGCAGGCCCAGTGAGGTGAAAAATTGTGGATAATTTTGAGGTGTGTGACACAGATGTTTCTCTTTTGAAAACAAATCCCTTCTGCAGAGAACAAGGAAGAATCTTCAGGACTTAACATGATAATACTAGCAGTCTTGTTTGCATCAAGAGAGACTATTCCTCAGTAATGTTTTATTCCAAATTTTCTGGCAGGAGGGAAAGCATGTATTAATCTGCTGATTTCAAGGTCTAATACTTTTTTTCTGAAACACTTGCCTCACAAAATGAAAATACCCCAACATTTAGAAAGGCTAACTCTTCACACTATAAAGAGTTCCCAAATGCTAGAATATCCTTCCTGGTGATCATCTATCAGGAGGGATGCACGCCGTGAGATCCGAGAAAGTTGTAGCCTGCTTTCCCACATTTACGCTTTGAAGTGGAGGGCTAGTTATATTTTTACCTTAAGGCTTCTAAAAATGCAGAAGGATGTTTTTACTCAAAAGTATACTATCATGTACCAAGGGTCTTCCCTTTTTGTGTCCTTTTATTTTTTATTTTTTTGGCTAAGAACTGCAGAGTCGCAAGCCTTGCTTGTGTGAAGTATATGGATAAACCCCATCACACAGTATACGTAAGAAATCGAGCTTGCGTGGCAGAGATTCAATACGTAAGGGAGAAAAAGCTGCTAGTTTATCAGTTGAACTCTTTTTCTCCGTGGGTATCTAATTGATGGTGTGGAAGCTGCCCATATGTAGCAGGGTATTCTGCTGGAAGCTGCTGGTCCTCCCTCCAAGTTGGCTCGGCAGGTGCTCACGCATCCTTCCCATGTCCTGACAACTGGCTTAACGTTTACGGGATGAACCGTCTTTCCTATACTCTTCCTCAATTCTAATAACATGTAGTAAATTAGGTGTCAATGTGTTTGTCAGGACATTTTTAAAGAGTGTTAAATGGTGGTTTACTACAGGATGGGTAAAATGGTGATTAGGCCAACCAAAGAGTAGCACAAAGCTCAGCAGCTTAATTCCACAGCAAAGAGCAGCAGGAGCTGCATCACCGTCTGCAGTGTCTGCCCAGAATCGTGAACAGAAGATTCAATAAACGCAGGTACAAACCCAGGTGCTTTAAAATGTACTGCCTTACACAGATATAATGCTGTTTCATCATACAGGTATATAGTATTTTTTTCCCCTTAAACTTTCTTAAAGGCAGCAAGAATTATTAGAGGGCATGAATGACACACACGCTCACATCTGAGTATCTTAAAATATATGCGTGTATAATTCTTATCTAGACTTGCCTGGGAACATTGAGTGAGGGTGTACCGGTGAAGACAAAGCTTTACCCTAAACTCCTGTTTGATGATTGACTAGCAAAAGAAATTCACAGATATGTTATGGATAAATAGTGTGCTATATTTATGTAATTTAAAATGCTGCTCAAAGACAAGAACAATGATCAGACAATACATGGTTTATAGAAGGGGAAATAGATTTAAACTGAGAAAAAGATGAAGATTAGGAGATTAGTATTAGTGTTGCTAGGATGAAGTGCATTCAGTTCTCTTTTTAATCTTTGTCATCCAGTGGAAACATCCTTTTTAATAAAATGAATAGTATTTTGAAGGAACTCCAAGTGAGCATCTTCTGATTCTTCAGCGTTAAAACAGACAAGGGAGAAGGCTATCTGCGATTTAGTATTTCCATGGTAGTAGAGGGAGAGGGCCAGGTTCCTAGGCTGTTATTTTTTCAGGACTAGCTATATGAAATATATGAAATACTTCACAGTTCTTGTTATGGAAATGAAAAATCAAAGTGAAATCACATTCCTCTTTTCAGAGAATAGGTTAGAAAAGCAAAAATTACAGCTACTGGTTGCCCTCATTTTAGGCTTGAAGCAGACTGTGATAGAAACTACATTGTGAAATAAATTATTCCTTTTTAATTACTTGCAATAGAAGTTATACCTTTATCTATAAAATCAAAGTAACTGATAGATAAGAGGAATCTTGACTTATTTAATGGCTAAACTGATTTACACCTTCAATTCATGAAACATGGAAGAGGATTTGATCATCTGTTACTACAGTGTAGGAGTCTGAGAAGCCCTGACGTGCTGACAGATTGCATTCAGCAACATGCTTCTTCTCCAGGGAAAACACTGGTTCTTATTTTGAAAGATGCAGGCACTGCGCAAATACGAGTATCTATAAAATGCTCATTAGGGACAATAAAAATCATTCTCAATGACTGCGGCGTTATTAGGTGCCATCAGAGCTTTGATTAATTTTCATTCTTGTTCGGGAATTTGCCTCATGAAGAGATTCTATAGTCAGGGCTCACTTGTCTTCTGGGTTTATGCTCTCATTTTGAGAAAAAGAGGATTTTTACACAGGGCTATGTGTGACCTGCATTTGTTCAAGCTCCCATTCCACACCAAAGCATGAAAAAACCCATACCATCCCGGGCGGACCCAGGGAGCCGTCTAACCTCGTACCTAGGCTCTGCCAGCATCCAGGGGCTGAACTATAGAAGGGGCTGCAAACAGGATGAACACAGAGGAATAATTCTTTGGTATGGTTTTCAGCCCCCAGCAAGCCTCTTTATAAAACTGCCGAACAATTATAGAGATCCCATTATTTGATGCAGAAAGAGGCCCGAAAGAAATGGCATCTGTCAGGGTATGCTTTTTCCCATCAGATGAGTGTTTCTCATTAGTGAGATACCTATGCATATTATTGTGAAAAAGCACATAACGGTCTGTAGAAAATGGGAGAGGAAGAATCCATAAAAGAGTGTTGAAATATGGGGAACCTGTTAGCTTTTTGGATGATCACCTAAAATAAAAGGGAATAAGAAGAAATACTCTCTTAATTCTTAATTATACATTGTCTTACAGGGCAGAATATTTGCAGAGTCACTATAACTCATACTTCATTCATCTCTACTCACAGTCACATTCATTGCTAAATCATTTAAGGCCACATTATATGGCTTTTATTTGTGTCAAGGATTCAACCTATACTTCTACTGAATGAAGTGAAAACACTCAACATTTTCATTGTAACAGTAAGAAAAAAATAGCTTAAAGGTTTGGGGTTGTTATTTTTTTAAAATAACATTTTAAGAAAAAAAGAAGACTGCATAGAAAATTTTAAGAAAAGAGATACTACTTTGCCCACTCCCTCTCATTCCTCTTTCTCCCATTGCTATCTTACTGGGCTTATTTAGATCTGCCATTAATAAATAAATGCAGACATACAGAAATAATAATATGGCAACGAATTTAATGAATTATCTCTGCAAGGGATAGTTAAAATAAGACAACGCTAGTCAAACTTCTTATCAACTAATGAAACATAAACAGTGCTTATTTAACTAGATTAAAATATCAGTTAAAATCTTTATGAATTATTTAATGTATTGGTTTATCTATAAGTAAAGAAGAATATTTATGTCTTGGCAGAATGAATATTTAATTTCACTCTCTTTGTTATGTAAAATAGTTACAATAGCCAGAGAAGAGATGATATGTTTTGAAATCAGTAAGGATTAAGGACCAGAGTTACTAAAGGCTTTGGCTACTTAAATAAATTTGGGTGGGAGTAGATGGAATTTAGGTAGGTGCATCCAAAATTATGAGGAAGGGAAGGAAGAAGGGAAAAGGTGAGTCCATCAGAAAGGAAGATTTGTCGAGGACATAGCCAGAGAACTACGGTATATTTGATATACATCTCATCTGAACTTAGTGACACTGGTCCTCTAAGTATATGAGAGTTTCTTATTAAGTAAATGGGAAAGTTAATAGTGGTCAAACTTGCAATTTGAGCTGCATCTTTAGGCAATTTTTCTGAAAGGTTAAAATAACATTTTAACAGCCATTTCTAGACACATAGAGGTAGCTTCTGGAAATTTTTCACAACTGAGAATCTGTGCATAATAAAATATCTTATGACATACTTGGTATTTTCTTTACTTGCTTGGTCTGCTTAAAAAGCAGAATCTGTCTATACGATAATATTTTGATTACAGGAAATCAAGAGTGGCTGCAGTGAAACAAGTTGTCCATAATTTTTGTATTAGAACTCTCTCATATATTTTGCTTTATATATACATATATGCAAATATACATGCAGATATAAAATGCATAACGTATATTTATTTTGTATATTTAAGAAACCGTGACCTAAATCTTGAAAGCTTCTTTTGCAATAGGCTTAGATTTTATACCAGACAGTGTGCCCCAGGACATGAGATAGGGAAAACAAATGTCATCAAGACCCTTCTGAGAGTTTATATCTGGTATGACTTAGAGGGTGTGAGGCTTTAAGCTGTTTCATTTCCTTTCCTAAGGTTAAAAGTGACATTGCTGGATTTAGCTTGTCTTGGGTGAACAAAATGTATAATAAGCCTTCTTGCCATTACTAATGACTGATGGTTGCCTGAACAAGACCAATTCAGTCAGCCCCTTCATGAAGTTGTGATCATGGCTTATAGAAGTTTGAAATTTCTTCACTAAAGGATCAATAAACAAACCTGCCTATTTCAGATGGTCCTCTTTTGAGACTGTGGTTTTCTCATATTTCTAGCCTGTTATGCTGAAAAGACTGTATTTGGCAAGTTCTTAGATATTTTTTCAGATTCAAATTAGTGAGTGCCAAAGATTTCTGGAGTTCTCTATCAGCTCCTGCTGCCTATGGTATAATGACCTTTCTAATACCAGGGAACTAGTGGCAGATGTCTAATGTTTTTTGGCAAAAAAAAAAAAGAAAAGAAAAAGAAAAAAAATTTTCTTTCCAAATGTCAGATTCAGAGATCTTACTTATTCAGACAAACTGGTTATTTCTAAATTTCATAAAAGTTAGGATCATAAGGAATCATTAGTTGTTTTAAGCCATCCTTCTGCAAGGCTCATACCCTGTCAAGGTTTTTCTCAGGCTTTAATAAGAAGGATTTTTTATATCCTAAAGATCACTACAGAAAATAATGTTGGCCAAGAAGTTCATTCAGCAGTGATGTCGCTAAAGATGACCTCAGATATTCATAGCTATGTTGGTAATGATATCATTTGATCCTTTTAATCTGTTCTATGAATTTCCAGTTAAATCCTTGATTATTACTAACTTACATATGGGGCTAACCTTTTCTGTAAACCAGTTTGTAAACACTAAATCGAATGCCTTGGAAAAATCCCAGAATACCATACCAGTTTACTGCTTGGATCCATAATCCCGTCAAAGACAAAAGAATGACACTATCTGCCTTCTTCGAACCCAAGATGACGGGCAGTACTTACATTTGTAATCTCTAATCCATAGAGATTTTTACCTATGAACAGAGATTGGACTGACCAGTCTGTCGTTCCCAATCATTCTTTCAGTTCTTTTAAAATATTCAAAGGTTGGTAACTTTCTAAACCTCTGGAATGTCCTCAGTTTTCAGAGGACTGTTAGATACTAACATGAGAGAATCAAATAGATCTTTTGCCATTTTCTTTATGACATTTGTCTGTTACTTTCTCTGGCACTGTTGGTTCAAAAATATTTAACCTTTTTATGACAGTGACTCTTACCCACTCTTGAAGCAGATGGCAAGATTTTTATTAGGCTAAATACATGCCATTCATGCAACATCATTCACTTCCCATATCTGTGGATCCAATTTTTCAAGTCTCAGAACTTTAGAACTAGTTCTGGCTTCTTAGTCACATAAAAGATAATATTTGTGCTTGAAGGATTTTTTTCTTAAAACAATCTTTACTGAATGCTTTATTATTTTTTTTTTTATCTGTAGTCCTGAAAATGTTCTTTCTCTGTTAAATCCAGGAATACTGAGGAATAGCTATGTTAGAGATGTTCACAGGATAAGAAGTGTTCTCCCAAATGTCATGTGCACTTCTTAACCTATTAATACAGAGTTTCATAGTTTCCTAACTGGTCATAACCTTCCTCCTGGTTGATGATACTGGTTATGGTCATTTAATAGCAAGCAGTTGAAAATGTTCCCATGTCCCTTTAGTTACAGGAGGATACCAGAAGCAGTCATTAGGCTCATCTTATTTAAATGCTTGCAACAGTACAAAAATCTAAAACCCCTTCCACCCTGAACATCTAAAGAGAAACGGCAATAAGCTAATGCTACTGCACCTTCCTTTTCTCCTGTGCACCTCAGAATAATGGGCTAGGTCTCAGGACAGGTCTTTAGAAGAGGTTCTTGTGAAATCTGCCAGTGATTTTGGTGCTCAAACAGAAGATGAATTTTTGTCAATTTGTTTTTTTTTAAAATCTAGTTCAGAGTCTTTACAAAGGCTGATCCCTGCTTCCAATTTAGGTTTAAATATGAAACATTATTCAAAAGCATCCCAGGACCTTGTTGTGTACAAAACAACCAGGAAAGGAGATAAACCACGCTTTCTGCTGAGTTTTGAACACCCGTGGTCAAGAGCGCTTAGCAGGTAGCTTGTCTTCAAAGAGAAGCACCAGGTTTCATCTCCAGCATAGCTGGTGTGTTCTCAAGGTAACTTGGCTGCCTTCAAGGTTTTCTTTCACCTAACACGCTAAATTGGATGTTTTAAAGTGAAACTAAAACCTTCCTTGTACTTGGCTTTTTTGAAACGCTGCTGGGCAAGATGGTAGGGTGAAAAAGCTGTCAGAGGACAGCTAGTAAAATGCCATAGGGTGTTCAGGTCTGATTTTGATAAATATAGATACACGGTCATAAACCAAAAAATAACAACAGCAAACCACTGACAACAATCATTAACATGCTCATTTAAGTTTTACTGTAACTTACTTAGGGAACCAGAGTAATGAGAGCCACAGTATATTGTATCGCTTTGCAGTAACAAACTGCTTTGGGATCGTTTTATGCTCTTGTAAAAGTAAATGTCTGTAAATGACAATGTAGGATGATAGACAGAAGAAGTGAGCATTAGCATGGTAACCAACTCTACATACCTTGTTGCTTATAAATTGATGATGTTAAATTAATCTTAGTTCATAACGGGTGGCAAGAACATAAGTAGGCATAATAAAATTCCTAAATGCAAAAATCAGACTTGATAACACCCTAATGAATATGAAGCCATATATCTATTTGGTGTGAATCTGCATATTTCTGGTCATTCACATGTAGCAAAGAAGGTGGTTCAGTTTTTGCCAAACACATACTAAACTTTATTAAAACCACTTTGAAGCAATTTACTCTGTATGAGTGCTAATATTTCATATTTTCCGGAAGGCCCAAAGGCATATATGCCAAGAGCCCAACAGTATTTTATACTATTTTCATCCAAATTGAAAAACTTGGCAATTGTATTGCAGTTCCATACAGACATCCACACTCACTTACACGTACAGTAAGTTAAGCTACTTCAGTTTTTCATACAGGCATGTCAGATGTAGTTTGGCATTAAGTGTCAGGTCAGTCTCATTTCTAGTGATGTAATGGTACTTCCTCCAGTTTGTTTATAGACATTCATTTTAATTTGTCTCTCTGAGTTACGCCAAGCATAATCTTTTTCACCATCTGTATGTAGTCTTTCATGTATACTCATGATATTATTTCTGTCACCATAAATAGCAGTTGTGATCGTACTTACTCACCCACAGTATAATTGGCTTTGACTATGGTTGTTTTCATAATTAGTCTCAGTGTTTATGTTACAAGGATTATGTCAATTTTAAGTAAAGTTTATCATACGCATTTGGTCACTAAAACAGTCGACTTGTTTGTGGGTAGGCAGCTTTATTACATCTCTAATATTGCTTATATGGAGAGCCTCAAAATAACTGATGTCTGAAGAAAAATAGATTTGTCCCTAGATCTAGACTGGATGGGTTCACCAATTACCTGTCTCGCACCCTTTCTATTTCATACTGAGCAACAAGGGGAGAAAAAAATCAATAAATCCCTACAGATTTTGCACACTTGAAGAAATACAGTGGCAAATAGGAAGCAGAAGAGGGAGAGCCTCACTGTGTATCAAAATTTAAGGATCAAATGTGCCCTAAATAATGTTCAGCGCTAGTTACTCTGAAACTTTCCAAAGAATTATTAGGTGCTTTTCTGTATTTTTTTCCTTCAGGATTTATTAAGGGAGCAACCCTAACACTACAAAGATATAGCTGCCTCTGTTCTCCTTTTCCAGCCCCCAAAGCTGGAAGATTTAGGGGAATCTCCCAGAGTAACTGCAGCTCCTTTCAATTCTTTATTTAAGGTGTTGCATTATTCAGAGAGAGAGTCTGGATTTTCCACAGTGGTGGAGATCCGATAAGCTTTTTTTACTTTTTAAGGAGATCCCTTTACAATCGGAACTACTTGCTCTTCTGTCTGTGTCACTGTTTCTCTTTGCAGTCATTCTGGAGTGTTTTAGAGGATTTGGCAGGATGAAAAAAACCCTCCTTTTATTTGTTTCTGGCACCGAGTGCTCTCCTTGCCTACAGTTCAGGGCTGAGTTTCAAATTTGAGGATTTCATCAGAACAGAGTAAAACAAGAGAGAGGTCTCATTGTGGGGAGACATCATCAGAGAGGAAAATAGCTCTGAAGTCATAGAAATACTGCCAACTGCGCTCCGTTCTTCAGGTTCAGGGTTGAATCAATGAATAATATGCTTGGTTTGGTTATTTTGCATGTAGAAAGGTGACTGGACGTGTAAAATAACCACAACTGGCAAATGAATTATTGATTACAGCACGGCCTTCAACTAAATGCAAAATCAAACATTTATTCCGATCAATAAATGATGTGGCAGTGGTGGCTGTTCCCTACGTCGAGTCGTATTTCCATATACCTGTGTCCAGATGAGGATGCCTGAGCGCAGAGCTGTGGGGAGACTTGCTGGTACCTGGGACAGGAGGACAACTTGCCTGGCTCGCTGCCCCTTCCTGCCTTCACCAGGGTTTCACCCCGAGCCCCTTTCATTTCGGGGCTGTTTCCCACCACCAGGCTCGGGGGGAGCCTGGGGGAGCCCGGGGGAGCAGGCGGGCCTGGGGGGCCCGGAGTTACACCTCCCTAAGGGGAGAGCATCCTTCCCATGGCATGGACACGGGTTTTCGAGGCGTCTCCTCGTTGCCTCCTGCCGTCGGGGAAGCTGAATTTCTTTAGGGAGCGTACGTGGCGGACAGGGGAAAGAGCTGGTTTTGAGTTGTTATTGCTGCCCTCGCCTTCCCCATCTCATTCCCTCCCTCAGAAGAAAAGCTATCATTTTTGTCTCGTGTTCCTGATGGCCCTCCTTGAGTGTTTCACTCGTCGTACCTTTCCGTTCCATCAGGGCGGTGTTAAGAGGCATTACTCTTAGGTTGAGATAATTGAAGGAGAAGAGAGGTAAGGAAATTACACTTGTTTTCCTCAAGAAACCAAATAAAATGAGGGAACCAGCTTCACTTGTTCAGTGCCGCAGTCAAGCACCCTGCTCATGAATTTGCAGTTGAATATTGTGTTCACGTTGTCTCCTTGAGGTATGAAATCCAAGGGAAGAAAGCTTTGCATAGTGGGCTTTGGATCAGGTTTTAGTTGCAAAGTAAAACTCGTTTTTGAAAAGTGTATCTTTTGATACAGTGTGTGGCATACCGGCATTGCTTCAGTGGGGAAAAAAATAAAGTTTTCTGATGAATAGTCAACTGGTTTTGAATTCTATTATGAAGATAATTTATAGGGTTGTAAGTGTTTTGCACCTGCCTCCAGGAATGAAATACATATGATTTCTGCATCTGGAGGGGAGGGAAAAAAAAGGAAAGTGAAGGCAGCTGTCTGATCCTTCCCCACCATGACAGCATATCATTCTGAGAAGAGAAGTAACTGTTTGAGGTTAATTCAGATCACATCAATCTGTATTACTTGACCTTTTCAGAATAAACAGAACCAAAAAGTGACTACACAAAAAAAGTCAATCTTAAAGCCAATTACACTAATAGCATCTGATGTGTAAATGGGTGTTTATTATTAAAAAAAAAATATCACTGCAATAAAGCTGAGGGGCATTTAAAGACAGGAGATGTCTAATTGTAGCATATCCAGTAATGAAATCACAGTCAGCCTAGTAGCTGATTAAGGTTAATTTGAATCACATCAATGTGGATTAACTTGGCCTTTGCAGAATGAACAACACCTTTGTGCCAACATGATCAATTAGTCCCCTTAACTTCATATGTCTGCTTGGAAAGGTTAGATTTATTAGTTATCAGGATAACCACTTGGAGATTAAAATCTCAGGTTTGTGTGCTTTTTTTTTTCAGCATACCCTAAGGATCGGAAAAAAAAAGAATATAGGAAACCTTTTAAATCTCGTCGCAGTTTAATGTTTTATCTAATAAGCTTGAAAAGTCATGTTTATCCTAACATTAGATAAAAGGCTGGAGACTGGACATAGGATGGAATTGTCTAACTATGTCTAGAAAGCACTGACCGTGCTTATACTCCGGTACCACTGTTGCAGCTACCTGGTCCCAAATGCGTTGCTGCTGCACATTCTTTTTACAAAGAGAAACCTCTCCAGAAACAAGCATGCCAGGTCCAATCTCTGTTTTGCCTTTACCCTTTTCCATCTTCCCCCCCATCCAATACGTGGGGGTGTTAAAAAGAGGGGAGGCTGTGTTCACAAATGAATGCTGGTAAAGACCTCAGAATGAGCCCCGTGCTGACCCCAGGGGCTCGCTCTCATTAGCTGTGGCCGTTGCGGGCGTGATGTTTCCCACAAAGAAGCTGGAAGGCCAAATTGTTGCAGATCTTCCTCTGTCGATTCCCTGTCCGCAGAACAGACCGTTGCGTCCTACTACATTTTGTGAAATACTCCAGGAAAGGACGCTGAATATTGCACGGGTGACTTCCAGCTCAGCGTGCGGGACTAAGGTGTTATTTTCTCCACATTCTATGTATTGGTACCCCTTTTTGACCTGCTAGTAATAAATATTCAGAGAACCCTGAGATTACAGTTATACAGGCTCACTGACAGACACTCCTTACCCCATATATAGTATTTAAAGACTATATACATTCCTCTGACTCCAGGAAGAGTCAGTAGTAACAGTGACGATGAGTTCAACAAGTATACTGGAGAACTGACAGCATATAGTGGATTGAAGTTCCTGCAAGCATATTGTGTTTCTAGTTTGTGAAAGACAGCTTAGCATAGGTGCAGTACTGTCTAAATGCAGCTGTACCTCTCTTCAAGCCAAAGTACTGCCTGTACAATAGCACACGGTAACACCGATGCTCTTCAGCTCCCACATAGCCGAAAGTACGGCGGTGCGAGACTTGCTCAGCTCTGTGGGTGGACAGGGAAACTGCCGCGGTCTGCTCATGCTGGTCAGCGCGACTTCTATTTTTTTTTTGTAGAAAACCAAAGCTCGTTATGGCAAAAGGAACAGCGAAAGCAAATATTTTGTGGACCCTGTAAAATAATGCCTGATGGAAAGTTTTGGAAAACTTAGCGTTGATGAGCAAACCTGCTGAGCGGAGGCAGTGGGGAGCTGGGGGTTGGGGTACAAATGTGGCAAATCACACACTCCAGCTTAAAGCTCAGAGAGGCATGATATGCAGAAGGAAGTGATAACTGCAGCTAAATTAGGCTAATTCAGTTGAGTGTCAGCTCACATAGGGGAATATTGCTTTCAAAGGAAGACCTGTGGAGTGGTACTCTAGTCACCTGTTGTGTATTCCTTGCACAGTAGAAGGCACGGGATGGTAAACTTAGCAGGAGGCGGTACTTCTCTTCCTATTTATAGTCATGTGAACCATCATCTCTTGCGTTCTCCCACTAATTTTCAATCACAGAACAATTCTCTGGTAATTAAAACCATAGCTTAGGCGGAAGTAGAAAGGAAATGGTTGGGTTTATTTTTTCTGGTTTGTTGTGAATGCTGTTTCATTTGTTTTTAAATTCTGTTTATTATTGCAGTTGTATCTGGAAGACCAATACGAAGCTGGAATCCCGATCTGCTGGATAGATGTGCACAATTAGACTGAGGAGATTGTTCATTACTCCGTGGATGTTTGCTCTTCACCCTGTCTCCCTTCCCAGCCATCTGTTCTGCTGCTCTCAGCTAGAAATCAGGCATAGAGTGGGTGCCACTTGTGCCATCAGCTCTCCTCCTACCAGCTGCAAGTGCTTTGCCGACTACCAGTTGCTCGTGGAGTAGGGTATGGAGACCGCCAGCAGTGAAGCATCGGCAGTGGTAGCATTTCCCAGGCATGGATGTCACTACGGCCTTTGCAGAACGCTCTGAAATACTGTTATCCGGCCAGAGCCGTCAGTCCACGCTGTATCTGGAGCAATATGAACTGGAGAGGTCACTTGTTAACTTAGTGGCATTTCTAGAAACGAAAGTATACCGCTCTGCATCAAAGGGTGGTATACTTCTTGAGAATGGATATAATGGAAGTCACACATAAAAATACCTGAAACTGCCTTAAAGCATGTGTTATCAGTGGCTTCACACAGGCTCTGCACATTAAGGCTGGTATATAAAATAATTTGTTTCTTGTTTTAATTTTTATGAATGATGTTAAAATGTATTGTAGGTTCTTATCTGAATCTCAGTGTCACCTCTTAGATGATGCACAAACTTCAGCGTAAAGAGGGGCCTGCAAATCAACTCTGTTGAGTTTGCTTTGTAAAGAAGCCACTCAGACCAATTCTCCTTTTGCCTGCATTACTATCTCAGGTATTACAGTGATTGCCTGGAAGAAGGAACAAGTTAATTCAGCGCCACGTATAACTTGTTGATGACGTCTGACTTAATTCTTACGGCAAAAATTTTGGAATAAACCGTTACTACTTCTGTATGCAATTCAGTTTGCTACTCCTGCCATCATCTCTTTTCTGCGCAGACCAACAAACGTGTGTGCTGTGTGTAAGGCATCTCAGATCGCTGTTTGGGCACAAACATATGGAGTCAACAAATGACTTAAACATTATGGTTGTAAAACTGAAACCTGTGAAATCAGCCAAGTATTATTCACTCATGCTTGACAGTACTTAAAATATGAACCACACTAAAAAAATGGCTCTTTTCAAGCCCACCAAAAAGACAAGGTGAAAGTACAAAAGCCAGGCAATGAGAAGAAAGGAAAAGATACTCAGGAGTGACCTCACAGAAATAAATGCAGAAACCCGTCACTTCAAGGAAGTTGGTTGTAAATTACTTTCAAACAGGTAAACAAAACAATTTGTTTTTTTAGTAAGTTTACTATTTTTGTAGATTTATTCATATATAATACACGTCATATATAGTCAAACATGGTTACATATGTTCATACGTACAGATTTAAAACGTCATTCATATTTCAAGGATATATTCCTTATGTCAATGTTATGAGATTTAGCAAAAGAAAATTGCATATTTTGTGATGGCTTTCACAATAGGCTTTGACCCCTCTTCCTCTCCTCTCCTCTAATTTTTTCTTCTCTGAGCAATCTAAGCTGGCTTTCAACAGGGGCCTCATATGACCTAGAACTGATCCTGAAACATTAACAAAAGGGAGATTAGTGTGGAACAACTCCGAGACCTCTGATTCTTTATGTGTTACACTGGTTAGGCTGTATTATTAAACGAAGCAAGCAATGGCTGATAAATAAAATACCCTGAAGTCTTTTTAACTCTCTCGCTTGCATATCAGCTTGCTACTTAGCAAAAAACCCCCAAATCCCAAAACAAGAACAAAAAAATCCTACAGTTTGCTTTCATAACAGGCTCAGGTCTTACAAAGCTTTAGACTTACAATTGGATTTTTTAAATGTTACTTTGTTTTTCCTTTAAGAGTGAATGTTTTTACAGTTTCTAGAAAAGCAAAGCAAATATTCCAAGGGGTAAAGAGTGAGAATACCATGGGTGAACACTCACAGTCATTGCCAGTTGATAAAAGTTAGGCCAGACTGCTTCGATCTGGTATCAAAGCTTAGACGGAGACTAGGAGCAGAATGATGGGTTTCCTTGGCAACCCCCATCTCCTGCCCCATCCCACATGTGCTCCGCTCCGCCGAGTCCGCGCACATGGATCATTCGCTCCTTCCTTCAGGTGGGTGTGTACAAAATAAGAGGATTTGTCACGAAGAGGGAGAGAACGTATGAGAGGCATAAAATTACGAGGAAAAAAACTGTGGCAGCCTGATGAGGCCGCACAGCTGCCCTCGCACCCAACGCTCCTCCCGAATACGGTACTAGGACCCGTGCACCCATGGCACGGGCACCCTTCCGCAGCTGCTGGGCATTTTGGGCTATACATCATCCGTTGCTTCCTTGGGCTTCTGCCATCTTTTTCCAGGCTGATGTGCTTTCCTTTGACTTGTATTTAATGGATAAATGTGTTGGGGCAGCAAGCGTATTTTTGTTCAGAAATTTGCATGTTGTGTAACCCAGCGTGGCCTTAACCCGTGGTCGGGGCTGAGGGGCCCCAGTGCTGCGACGTGGCAGTGTCAGGCTCCCCCTCTTCTATATAGGAACGTGATCTTCGGGAACTTCGAGTTACAGCCTTCCTCCTCTGCCATTCTTGCTCGTTAAAATGAAGTATTTCCAGCCCTGGTTGGAAAGCAGTGGTCGAAGCAGTGAATACACATACCATAATTTATTTCATATGTATGTATGTTTATATATTGCTGAGGTGGTATAAGAAGCAGATATTTTATTATTGTTACAAAAGAATGCCTCAGGGTGTAGATAGATTTTTCACTTTTTATTTGAATAAAGTGAATAGCAAAGACAACCACCTCCACCAAATCTTTGTCCATATGAGATTATAATCCTCAGTTAGCTTTTTCCCCTTAGATTTTTCTGCATGGCCAACGGAGTAATACCTAACAGCCACCATTATCACATAATTTGGACAATATTACTTACAATACTTGGTGGTGGTGTCTTTCAGTCATTCTGAACTCCCTATGACCCACATAAGTCTCCTTCCCCTTTGCTGGTTGAATCAACAGTTATACTGTGTTGATGAACTCCAGAAAAAGGGAAACACATATCTGCATTTGCTTTTAAGTCTCAGAGTTGTCTGAATACAGAAGCAGCCAGTGGCAATTTATGCCCTGCTGAAATACAGTTATCTTAACTGATATATGGGGATTACCATAATATTTCCTATTAAGTCTATGTGATTTTCCTCCCATTTCCATAGATAAAAAATGGTAATACATTATCACCGGTGACATTGCAGGCACTGGCTTTAGCTCTGAAAATAAAAATCTAGCTGTATACATAAATAATGTTAAGATTGTTGCTGTTACGTGATGCTGATCGAAGTATTCGGTCTTAGCGGTCCAAGGTTATGCTGAACATACTGAACCTTCCAGAAATTTAGTTTGAAGATGCTCCCAGTTGAAAATACCCTAACGAGCTCTTCCAAATTCAAAAGTTCACCAGCCATTATCATTAATAGTTCTAAGACAGCCAACACCACCATGAATCAAAACACAGACAGCAAACACTATATAGTGTCCCTCTAGCTTTTTAATTCACACAGAGTGACAAATACACTACATTAAGTTGGTGCTCAATCATTGTTCATTTTCCTCTATTCCTCACCACATAACAAAATTCATTATGTGCTAAATTTGTTACCACTCTTCTGGCTGGCCGCTGGAAACTTCTTTGTACAGTACAAAAGCAACATCAGAGACATTATTCGATTTAATTACAGTGTTTTCCAACACACAAAACTGTGATTCTTTTTCTTCCCAAATTGTTGCCTCCTAATTGTTTGTCCCTGGAACTATGCTACAATATCACTTCTGTTCTCCTCTTCCATTCCCTTTACTTGCAGTAGTAAAACCATCTCATCCCACCTCTTCAGCAGAGTTACACTTTGCTACTTTGTTCACTGAAGGATGAAGATTATAGCCAACTGATACGATGTCTGAATTTTTTGTTGAATTATGTAAATCTCTCCATGCATAAACCTGTTCTATCACCCTCAGAAAAAAAACCTGCCAAAATTCAGAAATAAAGGAAAAAAAGGTATTTTTTCTGCCTGAAATGATGCTTCATTTTTTTATACACCTATGCATTCAGATGCTGACCCTGAGTCAATAAATGAATGGACATTAGCACAAGGAAGTTTTTGCATGTTATCACAGTGGTTTTCCGAAATAATTTTAGTAGTATAGTGAGTGTTAACTTCTGGTACTATTACAAGTAAATTATACAAAGGGACAGAGCTGTCAATACCAGACATCACCCATACATTGCAGTCGGGGGAAAAAAAAAAAAAGGGGGCTCTTAAAGGCTCTGACAGATTGAGGCATAGGAAAGTATCCTACACTTTTCTGTCTGTTTTCCTTATAGATAATATACCTTTTTTAAAATAACAAACCATTCCTCCAAAGAATGTTTGTTGGGTGACTTATGTACATTTTCAAAGCCATCTCTCTGTGTCAGAAGATTTTCCATGCTCTGGTGGGGCGTTTTGTCCATGCAAGCCTTCCTAGTATACTGCATTGACACAGAGATTCTGACTGGTAAAATAGAAACCTTCCGCTTGAGCCAAGTAGTAGATTTTATGCTAAAGTGCTACATGAACATGGTAAGCAAGAAAATGATGTGCTTGTGTGATGCTCAGAAGTAAGCAGCCACCTCTGGAGCTGGAATCTGAGAGGGATTGCTGTTGGGTGAATAGTTTGAAATTGAACTGCAACCAATGAAATTTGAACATTTTTTTTTTAATGATAGACTTTTTGCTCATATATATGTGTATGCTGGGTAGCTTTTATTGCATTCGATTTTACAGTATTACCTACTGCATTGTGTCAAAATGATGTTACACGTTAAACGAAGATAGTGAGTGCCAAGAACAGAAAGAAAGGAAAGGAAATCCTATTTTCTAAATGCAATTTCTGCTTCTTCAGAGGAAATTTGAGCATGAGGACTCAGTCTGATAAGAAATAACATATTTAAAGTATAGAACCGGACATTAAGTAACTAGAGAATTGTATGACCACAGTTCAGTGTCAGAGTAGAAGAGCAATAGATGAGATTCAGGAATTCCCCAGCCAAACATTTCTTCTCCACTTATTTGCCAAAGTGATACGAATTTATCACTGTCTGACTGCTTATCACTGGGTGTGCTTATGGAAAGTGTTTAAAGATGGCAATGAAAAGGAACCTAATATTTGGAAAAGGTATGCTCCGGTGTTACCTAAAGAATACTGTAGCAGCTATTGACGCTTAAATACTTCCTTCTAGATTAGCAAATTAAAAAAAAATACTATAAAAAGATGTTTTGTAATGAAATAAGACTACTTGTATCTTGTGATATAACCTGCATAATTGCATTCTTTTATACTTGTTCAGTTGCCTTTTGTGATTATTTGTAAAGGAATAGTGATATAATCGTGTACTATTTAACAGGCACATCATACAGCTGTGTGACCCCGTTTTAAAAACATTGCTTCAAATTATTTGAGTTTCATTACTGTTTTCTTCCTTTTCTGAATAGAGCTAAGCAAAGGGTGGCAGTTCCATTCAAAGTGGAAGACCTTCAAACTTGTGTAGAAAGAAATTAGAGTCAAAGAAAAGCTAAAAGAGTCACTGAAGAGCTCTCTCATTGCGTCCCTCCTCCTTCACAATGTCTTCCCCAAAAGAGATGTAACACGTGAGCAATCCCTTCCTAGTGAAATGTTTATGGAAGCAATAAACAAGCCAGAGGTGAAATAAGAAATAAAATAAACCTTTTCCCATGATAATTTTATGGAAACCAAGGTATTTATGATGAGTGTGAGCAACACTTATTTGAGTAAAATTTTCCTGTCCTTTTATCTCATATGAACCTACACATATATTTAATCAAAGCACAAGTAATATCTAGTGAATTAAGTGTCGTAAAAGTGTTAATTTTAAAGAGCTGAATACAACCCTGAACAAAAAGCGGAGATTGAAAGTAAATCATGTATTGTCATGTGTAAGAATATGTAATGAATGTGTAAGAATACTATATATGTATTGAGTGCATAAGAATATTTTATCAGGTACCCTCAAGCCATGTATACTTGCATTCAAGAAAATTAATCTTGTTTAATTAAACAAATCCTAGAGTATGGCAGTAACAAGTTGTACAAACGCGAAGATGGAACATAAATGAACTGATGAACGGCAAAATTAACGAGGTTGGGTTTCCTCCTGATTGCTGAGGATTCATTTTATTGAGGTGTGATGGAGGGATGCAGGTGAGCTGCCTGACCGCAGAGCTATTGCCCACCTGGACAGTCCCCCTTTCTGCAGGTCAGCCAAATGGTGGGGGTCCAGGCTGGGGGTGTAAGGTGAGGTTTCACCAAAGAGTCGTATATAAGTCTGTAATACTGTGGAAGTTCCCGAAAAGGATTACTGGGATGACTTTGAGAGCTGTAGCAACTTGGCATTGGTGCTTATACAGTTGTTGCTGATGGGATGCAAGGTGTGAAGGTGTAAAAGGATGTAATGGAAGTCATGTCCATCCGGCTAATTTTATGGGAAATGAGTAGTGCCAAAGAATTTTTGTATTTATTTTTTTTAATCAAACCCCAGTTTTATTGAAAATAACTGCGTTAACTGATATAATATGGTACATGAATTTATTCAGAATACATCTTACTTAGAAAAACAAACAAATCCACCCATCCTATGCATAGTCAATTTAATTATCATAAAACACTTTCAACTGCAGTTTAGATTTCTATGTACCTACACCTGCTGTCAGGGGAAGGGGGATTTTCAGTAGTGGTTCGCTGAATGATGATATGGAGCACCTGGGGGCTTGGGGAGGGTTTTTCTGCTGGAGGAAAGAGAGGCAGAAAGAATATTGCCGGAGAGGAGGGAGGTAATGAGGTAAGGGATTTTATGGTGTGGGGTTTTTGGTTTTTGTTTTGTTCTTTGGGTTTTTGTTTGTTTGGTTGGTTGGTTGGTTTGGTTTTTTGTTGTTGGTTTTTTTTGTGTTTTTTTTTTTTTTTTTTAAGGAGGCTCTATCTAAAATGAAAAAGTAAGTGTAGCTGATCTATGATGGAGGTCCTGAGATGTTTTCTTCTGATTAGGAGTCCTCTCAAGATGGGATTGTTACAAGGAGACTGATGCAAGGGGCTGGTGGCATTGGTGAGAAAGCGGAGTTTGTTGCTACTTGTGTGGATATGACTGAGCAGAAGACTTCAGGTAAGTTTGGTAGAAGCATGTTTTAACTCAGTTTTGAAATAATATTTCGTTTGTGTAATGCAAGGTACTTTGTCATCTCCTAAGAGCAGAAAAGGAGGTCCTTCCTTAGTGTGGCCTGCTGTAATAGCTCAGTGAATTTGATCAAATGTGACTTCTAGTGCAAGAAGTCACAATGAGGAGCTGTTCTTATATGACTGTAGGTATTTTCAGTATGTTTTAGTGGTGGCCTGTTCCTGACCTGATGCTATTCAGTATTTTCATGGAGTGACATAATTGCTGTGAGCATTTGCAAAGGGAGCCGAGGTGATATAGTGTAATGGTAATCTAAGTGAATTAGATGGGATTTCTAGATGAGCTTATTTAAAAACCTGTTTAAATGCTGATAATGTTAGGCTTGATGTGAAGGAATAAAGAAAGCAGGCTATGTTTATGAGAGAAAGTTGCCTGGCCTGAAATAAAGGTGCTATGGAGAAGATCTTGGTGGAAGTCCTAGAAAAATAATACAACTTTTGAGTACCTGATGTGATGCTTTGACTAAGGCAGTGTTTGTACCTGATTACTGAAAACCAGGGAAATGGGGCAGGAGTGAAAACATGGAATTTACAGTGAAATCCCAGTCAGTCGTTGTGCTGACTAAAAACTGAAGATAAGGAAGAACTCAAACTGGAATTGCAAGGATACTTTGTGACCTCAAATACAAATATAATGGCAGCAAACAGTATATTCAAGTGGAAACTAGTGTGTAATTTGATAAGGGTTGGATACTACTCATTTTGCTGCCTGTTACCAGGTTTTGGGTTGTTTGGGTTATGTCTGTATCCTCTAAAAGTGTGTGTGTTCTTTGGGTGTTTTGGTTTTATTTGGGTTTGGTTTTGGGGTTTTTTTTTTTGTTTTTTTTTTTTTTTTTGTTCTAAAATAGTTCTACTGTGTGTATATGTATACTTGCTTAATTTATGAATATGCTGTCTGGTGTACATCTATCCCTACAGTATATGAGTCTAGAACTTTTGGGGGTATTTAGTTATGAGGTAGCACTAAACAGAACAGCAGGTAATATGGAAACTTGTTCAATGTCTAGTAACTTTTTGTAGTTACTAAGTTAATTTTGAAGAAGTAGACTCGCTTGAACTCAGCTTAGCCAGCTTAATATACAGACCTCTGAATTCCAGATTCTAGTGAGCTTAACATGGACACAATGTAGTCTGGAATTAGGTTTTAACATAGTCTGGAATATACTTCTAAATCCTGGGGAGTACTACTTAACCTGGAAAGGTGAAAGATAGATTCAGTGAATGTTTGCTGTTTTAGTCTTGCTAGATATATATAACATTCTCCACAAAAATACATGTATTAGACAGTACTGTTTCAGAAATGATATAATAATTTTATTGGGGGGGGGGGGGGAGGTAATATTAGGTAAAGTTTTTTGGCTATAGAAAGAACTGAATCATTGAATACAAATTGGAACTGCATTGAGTTTCATGTCCTAGCCAGCATGTTCTCAGTGTTTTAGCCAGAAAGTCTTGCAATGTGCCTGTACTAATGGAGAGCAACCATTATAGTTTGGAAAAGCGTAACTGGGCACTTCACTTTGTCTTATATTCAGTAGTCCACAGCGTGATTTCTAGATGCTGCCGTTTATGCTGCAAATCACTCTTACTCCTCCTCATTCACCTCTCTGTAGGAGCGGGATAAATGTTCAAAGAGTAGAACACTTTACTGAGAAATCTTAGAAGTTGGCTCAACATATTTGACTAGCTTTTTTCTGTGCACTCAAAAAAGCAGACGTTTTGTGACACTCTCGAGGGAGGTGTTTTAGTGTCAAAAAAACCTGTGTATGAGTGTTTTTGGTGTCTGCTTGAGAGCAGGTAGAACACAAATACGGATGCTTGATGCTCCATTTACTTTCCCTCAGCCTCCCCTTCTGCAAGATGATTGTGTTTTGTCAGCCTTGCAACCTCTGATTCTGTTGACAAGGATAATCGTGGAGGTGTGAATGTGATCCTGTGCTTTCCCTTGAAAGGAAAAGAAATCGGGAGCAGACCTGCAGCCTAGAGTGAAGTCCAGCTGCGAATGATCTGGGTTAATGACTGAGGACGTTTGCTGGGGAGCTTGACTGAACTGTATATCCTTGTCCCATTACAAAAGGGATAAGATAACTGGGATGTTTTGCAGCAGGGAGAAAAGACCAGATGATTACTGTTATGGGTTCCCTCAGCTGCTTAACTGATTACTTCTGTGGTTCAAAATCTATTCTTTTATGTAAACTGGTTTTGTCAGGTCCACAACCAAAAGTATATTACATGTTATTGTAGTTCTTTACATTGCATCTGTGCCTTCAACTTGAGGGGCCTTCCAACATCTACCTTAAAGCTTCAGCTGCATTTCCAGAAACATGTTCCCAGAAATATATTTATGGAAAGATCTTGTTCAAGTTTAAAGCCTTGCCTTTTGTTCTTTGACTAGAATTGGAGAGGGAAAAAAAAATACTAAGCAGGGACACACTGCCAATTAATCCAAGGGTGAAGAGCTCACTGTTTTATAGGTATTGCTTCAGGAATCTCATAAGAAGCTCCTAAGAAGAGAGCATCACAATCAAACAAACTTCAGAATTGCTGTAAAAGAACAGTACAATATTTATATTTCCTCCTTCAGTGTCGCTACAATGGCAGGAGAGAAAGCCAGGATGCAGTGTGCATCAAGTCCGTGTTTTTTTTTTTTTTAATATCAGTTAAAACCAGAAATCAGTTCATCAGCAATATCTAGCTCATGCTGGGGATATGCTTCAGAGTGTTCTTGGATTAAAAGGGAACTCTATAGCTGAAAGCTTTTAATATGAATTTTTACAATAATAGTGTTAAGGATGGACACACCTCAAACTTCTTCTGTGGAGTTCCTGACTGTAAGGATATTTTTAATTGCTGCTTAACCAGTTTGCTACAAAAGCAGAAGCCCATCTATTTCTTGATGAAATCATACATTTGAATTTCTAAGTGTCTCAGGAGTACTCTTGTACATATATAGCAAGTCATTTTGGTGTGCTCTGGAAATCAGGACCTTAAAATGTATGGCTTGTACTACTTTAGTTTAATGGGCTGTCAACTGTCCAGGCAGATCCAGTACAAAGTCAGACATTTCTTTAATCTTCAAAGAACATAATGAAAAAAGTGAATATATTTAGTCATTAGCTAGGAGGTACAAAACAAGTGAAGAAAGAAAAAGTGCTTTCTTCTATCTTGAATTAGATAACTGAAATTAGCTGTCCATGTGTCTAAAACAACTGCAGAGTTATTGAGGAATTTACTGAACAGTAAGCACTCATTTGTCTCTATTTAATAAACAGTCATATAAATTCATCACTTGCTCAGTCTTTTTTTAAATTTCCTACTTACAAATACTATTTTTTTTTTTATTACTTTTGACGGTTTGTAACGTATGAAAAAAAAAAGACTCTGAATTGAATAACAGTTTGGGTCCAAGAACATAATGATTGGGGTTTCTTTTTCTTTGTAGAGCAACCTGTCAATAGGAGTTCCAAATGTACAGATCTCTTGTATTTAATAATTGTCAGTTATTTTAAACAAATAGATTTCATACTTGCAATAAGAAATTTCTGACCTTTACTTTCTTGTAAATTCATAATCTGCCTAGTAGTCTCAAAGCCCAGATCTCTGAAGTTTTTAAAGGTTACTGCATTCATAGGTGATAATGATGGCTTTTAATACGCAGACATGCTCTGTCACTTGTGTGTGAACAGCGATATGATAACGATCCAGGAACTGGGACAATTCTTCCTGTTTGGGTTACGTAGCCATTTTCTCTTCCAAATCACCAGTGGCAGTCCTTGAGATCAGTGGTGTATTAAGTGGTTTGTCAAGTACACTGCACACTTCGCTCCTCCCAGAACTAGAATTGGGACTAGTGGGGAGG
Organism: Aviceda cuculoides; assembly: GCA_035590195.1. NCBI lineage: Eukaryota > Metazoa > Chordata > Aves > Accipitriformes > Accipitridae > Aviceda > Aviceda cuculoides. The sequence goes on from JAVJGG010000007.1 coordinate 17,325,155, forward strand.
AAAACATTAGGCTCCTACAATCCTGACACCCTCTAGAAGCAGAGGACCTGTTAACACCAAAATTATTTGGGTCACTTCTTCACTCAAGCTGCCTCTTTTTTAGAGATTCTCTAACAATTGACCTGAAGAACAGCTGCCCTGAGCACTGGTGGTGTTGGTAATACGGATGATGGATGACTTCGGTTTCATGGCCAAATTGCTTATCCAGGCATGAAGAAAATAAAATGCTTGTTTCTTTTCCTCCCCCCTCCCCTTCCTAGCCCATTTCTGCTATTCAAACTTTAATTTACCCTTTGCATTAAATTATTCACTTGGAGCTAGTTTGTATGTTGTGTTATTTTTAAGATCTTAAAGCTTTATTTTGCAAAATTGTAAAGGAGGAGAAATGTCATGCATTGTTCTATTTTTAGCTGGAATTCCGTATGTTGTGCATATAGCACAAATATATAGATCACTATATTGAAAGTATTTTTAAACAATCAAGTTTGAGTAAACTCAGATTAGATGCTTGGGGGAAAGGGGAGAGCTAACACATGCCAGCTTGTGTCAGAGTTTTCATCCTAAAGATTGACATTTAACATCCAATGCATTGTACCTGAGAAAATAGCATGATGCTAAGGTGGGTTTTATTAGGCCTAAGCCTCTTTGGACTAAGGGAGTAGCAATGCTCTTTACATTGAGGGAGGAAGTAATGACTTTTTTAGATAGTACAAGATGTTATTTGCAACATTATAATAATCTTGATAAACAATGTGATCCAGTAGTGTGGTGGTCCTGTGGCGTTGTGGGTTGGTCCACTTTTATGGTCTCTAAAGAGTCATCGTAGGGCTTGATCAATAGTCCTGAAACAGTAGTGGGGGAGTGCAGGTTTGGGGTTGCTTTTGATAGAAATAGTTACAGTGAGAATCCTTCTGTGGTGATGATATAACCACACTGTGGTTAGCTTAAAAAAAAAAAAAAAAAAAATTTAGCAAGTGGAATAGAAGGGAAAGAAGAAGGAAGAGTTTTTCATGCTTGCGTGCTTTCTGTTTTTTCTTAAAATGAGTACTTTGTGTGTTTGAGCAGAGGTCTCTGAGTTGCAGTCAAGTCACCTTCAATTTATGGAGAAATATTGGAAGAGTTTAAGCACTAAGAAGGTAATGTGGAGTTGTTGAGATTAAATTATGCCAAGTCAATCTAATTTCCTTCTATGCTTGGGTAATGAGCTCTGCAGACCAAAGAGAAGCTGTAAAGTTCCGAGGAGTTGCATGATACTCTCGGAAGCAAATTAGGGAAATTGCGTCTAGGCGAGTTCAAAACTAATTAGAAAAAACACAGTCCGAGAGTATTTATCTGTCAAATTCAAAGATGCATACGGTGTGATTTTCATGGGTCTTCCCTAAATTTGGTTCTATTCAATATTTTTCATTAATAACTTCTAGAATTGAAAAATCACAAAGCTTACTGACTTACTAGATACTGCCGTTGTAGGAGGAAGAGCAGGTGCAAACAGGAATAGCTGAAGTGCAGAAGTGTCCCAAAAGGAGTATTATGTGAACTGACAACAATTTAAGTATAAGGTAGTTCCAGCTGAGCTTCTACTGCCTAAATGCAAGTATGAATAACTAGTGAGGTAGAAGATCTGCAGGAAAGAACAGTGGACCACAGGCTGAGTGTAAGAGTCGTCTTGATAAATGTCTTTGTAAAATGTAAACCTCCAACTGGAACCAGTAAACAGGATGCCATCCATCTCTCAAGTAATCCTTGTCTGTTGAGACCTGGCAAGCCCTTTGACAGAACAGTATGTTCAGGTTTGGGCAGCACACTCTAGCTTAATTTTGTTTATTTAGATCACTTACTGTTTACTTTTTCCTCCTTTCTCCTTTTCCTCTCTTTCCTTATACCTAGTATAAGGAAAGTATGCAAAATCTGTGCGTCTACTGAGTCTAGAAAAAGTGAGACTTGGATGACACAAAGTCATCAGAAATACACTCTTCCTCTTTTGAAGAACTTTGTATTAGGAGTAGTGTATATAAGCTAGGCTTCAGAAAGTCTTTTTTTGACATGTATAGCAAAGCAGTGCTTTAAAAGGTCATTGAATACATTTGTTCAAAATGTTTCATAAGCAAACACAGTCAATGGCTTAGATTTTATCCTCCCCCCTGCCAATGAACTTCTATTCCCTTTGGCTCTGTTTCCTATAATTTAATGATGTACAGTTTTAGGTCTTCATTTAGGTATTGTCATTGAAAGTCTCTGAGACAATACCACTGGAATGTGGCTACTGTTGAGATGTTTGCACACTTTATACAGTTACTGAAACATGCAAGCCTGTTCAAGTGTGCTAGGTCAAACTGTCTGCATGGATATGTACAGCTTCTACAGAGGCAGCTTTTCCGCAAGTCTTTGAACAACTTTATCCCCCCAATTAACACGTCCTGTACTAGATCAGATATCAAACAAATTGTAACCTTTCTACAGCTGCTCTTCATTCAGCAACTCTCTTGATCATAGAAATTCTTTTAAAGCAAGTGATCTGTATGTCTGTGGCACTTTCTGTGTAATAAAGTATCTAATATCTATATTCCATCTAATGTCAAATTTCCAGACAGCTTTAGCATGACTCACAATGTGACTGGACTCCAAGTGTAACTTCCTTTATTATTTTTATTTTTTTTTAATCTTTTAAACTGTGGTGTAGAAGTAATGTAAAGTGAACATCTGAGTCTTCTATTCATGTTTGTAGAATGTATAGAGAAGTGGGATATCTAGAAATGGTGAAAATGAAGAAAGAACAAATGAGGAAAGATGGAGAGGCAGGTTTAAAGGAGAAATTTTCTCTTTGGACTCAAGTTTGACACAGCTCTGCTTTCTTTGCTCTTGGTTTGATATCTGTGGCTTCCCCACTAAATTTATGTGACAGATCTGGATTAGAGAAAGGCAAATCTTACAAGAAAGTGTTTTTAAATGTGAAGTTTAGGGCACTACAGAACAAATCCTCACTTGAAACTAGTACAACCCCATTAACATCAAAAAGGCAACATTAATTTACATAAGCTATGCATCTGACCTTTTGTTCTTGTGAAACTTTAGAATGATTTACAATTTAATATCATACATAGTTGTTCTTCAAACCAATTTCATTTTAAATGTTTCTGTGATAAAGATAACTTTGCTTTCAGCTGTCATGAAAGTCCAAAGTAAAGCAAAGTATAACATAATCAAAATACATCAAAAATGCAGCTTGTTTATTAGGTAAATTCTGACTTACCAAGTGTCCTTGAGTTTGAGCTGCCTCTGATCTTGCATCAAAAATTCTCCTTGTGCCTTCTCCAACACTCATTATCACTCATTAAGGGTTGAGATTTAGAAATTGGAAGTAAACGTCAGTTTTCTGAAAAGCAGCAGTGTTCCTCTTAGAAATCATTCTTTTCAGTTATCAGACTTGATTTAAGCTTTGAAAGGGGGCAGCTATGAATGGATGTCATGGATACAGGCAAGCAAGTTTCAATTACAAAAACACACACACAAAACCAAAACCTGCTCATGTTTTTAAACTCAGTTTTCTGTGGGATCTGCTCACCCTTGGGGAAAGCAGTAGATGTGTTATTTTGAGCTACGTCACTTAAGGCTAAATCTAGCAAGCCTAATAAAAACCTAGAAGGACAGTTGTGCATTTCTAGTAAAATATACTTCACTGAAAGTAAACACGTAAAAAATATCTGTAAGTTAATATTATCTTGCTGTGAAAAATCCCTAGTCAGAAATCAAAAAATGAGCCTGGGATTAAAAAAAACTTGGTCAATAACTACTGAACCCAGAAATGAGAAGAGAAATTCCAGGATATTGCTTCAACTGAAATTACAGCATCTTTGAACACAATGGAGCTTAGTTGTAAGCCAAACAGTACAGGTTCCTTCTACTCTTTCATTTAGGCGTCAATAGTAGTAACGGCTTTCTGTGTTTGTCTAAAAATAAATTCTGACTTGAATCTCGACTTACAGATGAAATGTATCTGGCTCTGTGAAACCATAAAAACGCAGAGTTTCGACAACTGACCACGTTACAATCTATATACTGGAGCTGTGGGTGGTACCTTACCCACCTTTCTCCAGGGAAACTTGCCCATTGAAATGACTTGCTCTTTTCTGGTGCGGAAGAGCAGAGAGTCACACAGCCGGTGTCACGCAGGATGCGTCCTTCCCTCGCGTGTCGTGTTAGCCCCGCAGCTATTGCTTCCTCCCGGGGGTCACCGGGTGTTGGGAAGGTGGCTTTGCTGGTCAGCCTGGGCCCCTGAACGCACGGGGCACCGAGCGCGTCACCGCGGCGGGTCACCGCCGGGGTCGCCGAAGGTCTCTGCTGCAGGGCAGGGGTTGGCGTGCTGTCATTGCTGGGCTAACCTAAAGAGGGTCCAGCTGGCTGTAGGGTGCGTTGCACGTGGGTGCGTGGTTACAGGCTGGTGAAACCCGAAGGTAACCTGTTTTTAAACATTTCCATCTTCCTGTTTTTAATTCCATTTCCGTGTTTGTATTCATCCTTGCCATCTGAGGCGTGTTTTCCCATGTGGGTTTTTAGTAAAACTGTTATGTGCCACATTCCCGCAAATGGATGCGCTTCTGTGAACGTAACTTAGTATGTAAAACTATCTTATTTATTGAATGGATGCGCTTCTGTGACCATAGTTTTATACATAAGTTATCTTATTTATTGAGATTTATATTAGTGAGCCGGGATGGGATTACTTAACCTACGAGGAGGTTGGGTAGTTCGGTTCTTGCCTTGAGCACCTGTCACAAGTGTTTGAAAAAGCTTTATTTCTAGATGGACCTCCATAAGAAATGGAATTTCCCAGGCATGTGTCCATACAACTACATATTGTGACAGTCCGCGTGCTTTCTACGTGATGTTTTTGTTGATTTGATTTTTCCAGTACGTGTTTCTCTGTTTGCGACTTATGCCAGTGTAGTACTGGTGAACGTTAACTAATATTGCTTGAGTAAGGAAGAGGGATTATGCTGCTGGTGAAAATGATGCTAAATATGTAATACTGCTAGAGCCTAAAGGGTGCTTCTTCTAAATCAAAGATATAAGCGTAGAATGATATCCTGTATCCCCTAAGTGACCTGAAAAGAAAGTGATTTAGGAGGAATCAAAACTAAATGGATATCTGTTTGCATTGAGAATGGAGAGAAAAGGGGAGAGGTGTGAAGTAATTGCTGGCTGTACCAAAATCCACTTCGAAGAGGGCCTGTAAGATGTTGCCCATTTCTCAAGTGTCTCAAAGTAAATAAGTCTCCTAGTGGAAACAGTAGTAAAAATTATGACTGAGATCTGTTGTGTCGTACGTGGGTTTAAATCAGGTGTTGCTTTTATGGAGGCGACTTTTGTCCCCCTGAACCTCCCAATTAAAACAATGCAAGTTTCGGTGAATTATTCTTTCCCTGTCCCCCTGCCTCTCAAAAGACAAATCACAGGACTTCACTGTAACATATACTGCTAATCTGCAGTCCAAACTGTTATGGACCAGCTCGCAGCCAAGCCTGCTTGCAGCAAATAGCCACTTTTAGGGGGAAGCTGCTGGTTTCGAATAAGATAATGGTACTTCTCTCATCACAAAAGCCCCCAACCCTGTTTAATCCTGTTTAAACAGCAGCTTCTCCATTGCTGCTTGTACATTGCTAAGCTGAGCAAGGAAACGCTTTCGAAATGGAGAGCTCTTTCTTGTCACCTTCCATAAGCAGAGATCAAGTCATGGATGAGTATTTGCATAGCCGCGACTGGTTCCCTCACCGGGATGGCAGCCCTCGGTGCTGACTCCGTGGTTTGCGCGCTCTGCGGATCAGCTGGACTGACGAAGGGTGGCTTTACTTCCCTTGGCATCTGTCAGCCGTTTGCATGCACATGCTGAATAGTTTATCTTGCCTCTAGTCCCCACACTACCTCTCTTCTCTCAGGAACCTGGTTTAAACTTTCCTATGCCCACCTTCTTCTTCCTTTATTTTTCCCCCTCCGCCCTTCCTTATCTTTCTCTGACTGCAGCCTACTCTTGAATTACAAGTACCTATTTTTAATAATAACCTAAAAAAAACCCCAAACCCCACACCCACAGAAAAAGGCAACTTTCCCCAGCTCTGCAACTTCTTTACAAACACCATTGTCTCTTTTCTGCATCTATAGCAATCATTTTCTGCCTTTATATCAATAATACGGAAATAGCTATTTCCAAGGCACACTGTAACTGATCCCACTAATAAGTATTGCGATGCAAAAAAACCCCACCCAAACTTCTGTTAACATGCGAAGTGATGCAGTACCCTATTTATGCTCCAGATGATTGTGATCCCATTAATGTTCCCATTCTGGTGAGAGGAGGGAAAGGTGTTTTAATAGTTCTGTGGATCCTGATGAAGTATGAAAGTCATTACAATAATGAACAGGTAGTAATTACTAATAGTATGTATGGATATGATAAAATGGGGTCTTTGACAGATTTAGTCGCTAGCATACTATAAGCCTTCAATGAGCAACTCCATTCTGGTTCAGTAACTTCATTGCTGGGCTCTGGTTCGGTACATCCTGCAAAAATACATTTTCCCCGTCTCCCCTTTGGGTAGCAAGTTGTAAGTATCAACCTGCAGCAGATGCCATGAGCCCTGTGGGAGCAAGACCCCTTTCTTCTTCCTGCCCTAGGTTCCCATTTCTGTTAAAGGCCTGAATCTCCCTCAAGCTGAAGGTATTTCCCCCCTTCTTGTTGAGAGTTAATGGTCCCGTAATGGGTATTGCATTAACTCTCCATTGAGCAAAAGGCCCTTACAATTGCATGAGAGACAGATGAGCAACGGCTCTGAGCTGGTTGTGGAAGAAGAGCCAGGATGGACTCTTGTCTGCTTATCTGTGCTGGCTTTTGGTCCATGGGTTTCAAAACCAAATTTAGTCTTGGCTAAATAGAAAAGGAAAATGAAAGACTAAGGAAGTTTAGATAGTCAAAACTCTGATAACACGAAGACTCTTGATTTTAGCTGCAACTTTAAAGCTTTTAGAAGCTGTGGAAAGATCAGCTTTTCACTTCTCCTGAGCATCGCGTGTGCCACTTTGCCCTAATGGGATGTTTTTGGCAAGATGACACTTGGAAAGAAGAGTGTCTTTAGACTGGTGAGGAGTTAGAAAGCAACAACTGTCATCTTGAAATGGTGAAAAAAACTCATTTATAATACATACATTTCTATATACGCTTAAAGTTAAATAAAGAAGCCTTTTCCTTCCTTGATAAAAATGTCCCAGTCATGAAGAGCAACGTCTGCAATTTCATCTTGATCTGTGATTTTGAGTGAGAGAAGTTATGCATTTCGCTTGAGAGGGGAAGAAAAAAGTAATTTTTTCAAGAGGTTCCAAACTAGTCCCAAGGGCTGTATCTTGAATATAAATGGACATAACATTCATTTTCATTTTTTCCTGTTCTTTGTTGATAAGTGTTTCCTGCATGCTTTACATGTTAGGCTTGTCTCAAATGTCATTCAAGATATTTTCTCATTTATAACTGTTTTCTACAGCTCCTTCAGTAATTCCTGTCTATTGCATTTTAGCACTTATTGCCTGCTGGTGGATGCAACATATTCAGATCATATGAGTTTATTCAGTACAGAGATGATTTTTGAGTGAGAATGCTCAAGTGAGGAGCTTTATTTTAACTTGAACTGCCAGCAACAATAGAAAATAGGCTTTTCAGTGAACTATGTTTTATTTTATGCTACTAAAATCTTAATTTCCAATTTAAAATTAACTCTTTGACCAAAACAATTCATCGCTGCTGTTATATGGCTAAACTTGAAAAATCCATTTTCTAGGTTTTTTGCTTTCAAGTCACGTAATCTTCCTTATGCAATTAATGCAGCCAACAGAAAGTATGGTAGCATTCTATATGTAAGCTTTTTAATTAATTTACAGCAGTTAGGACCAGTGAACTTCTATAAACCTATTCCTTCAGAGCATGGACTTATGGAGCAAAATGGCTAAATGTGTCTAATTTATGGAAGCAATCTTATGGGTGGCATACTTGGGCTCCAGAAAAGATGCAGTCTTTCAGTATGGTTGATTTTTACTTTTCTCACCTGAGGAAGTCTCCAAGTGCCGTGTTGATAATATAGCTGCTGAGATGTGGTGCCACTTGATTTTCCCTTTCAGAGATCTTAAGGGAGATGTAAACCTTGTTTGCTGTAAGGGGAGGAAACTCTCAAACCCTGCAAAGTTGCTGCTGCGGCAAAATCCTCTTCCCTTACTTTGGAGAAATCTCCATCAGAGGATCTATAAGATAGGGAGGCATGAGCCTAAGGTACTCTAGCTACACCTCTTGGGTTCAGTTCTTTACCCTTGTCCTTTCCTTGCTTGTTTGGTGTTTTGTTTTGTTGTGGTTTTTTTGTTTGGGTTTTTTGTTTGTTTGTTTTTGTTTGGTTTGGTTTTACAGTAGAGCTGATCAATGTATTTAAGGATTTCCTTTTAACATTTTTTTTCTAGTTCAGTTATCTCCCCATTAAATGGCAACTATGGCCGTTAGCCCTTGAAATCAACTGAGATATAAATGAAAGTGGTAGTGTTCAGTGTTAGAACTGCCTAATGCTTTTCGACACAAGAGTATTTCAGTTGCTATTTTGCAACCAAACAGCAACTGTTTCAGTTCAAGCTGCTATGGCAGATAGGATTTCCCCTACCCTTTTTAGCCTTTCTTGCTAAATAACAGGCAGAATGTCTTTCTAAAAACAAAGCTAGAATAAGTGTGCTTTCATCTGGCTGAAAACTCTGCAGGGCTCTTGCATTATTCTGGCAGCTGCGGTTTGTAGGGAGACCTGGTGCTGGCAAGGGAGTCTGTGAGGGATCGGCTCAGGGGTTTTGCTCTTATGTGAGGTTCCATACTAATTGTTAGTTTTTTAAAAATTGGGGTATTTGCATGTGCTCAGATGCCTTAGAGATGCAGTTGCTGAAACCTTAAGACTGCTAATCCTGTGGTGAAGTATACGGTCCTGAAATGGAGGATTTGGGCTGTGTGTGTTTATTTTTCAGGTTTTTTTGTTGTTTTGGGGGGTGTGTTCTCCTGGGGTGTGTGGGGTGGGGTTTTTTTTTGTATTGTTATGTTTCTGGGTTTTTTCCCTTCCATCTGCAGCTCTGGGCAGTTTCTAGGAGTTTTGGACTAGGGATCCTAGTCCACTAGGGATCAGTGGAGAACTAGATAAAAGAAGTCAATTAGAAAGTGAGTTTTGGAAGTAGAGTTGCGTAATGGGATAGTGATGGGCCAGAACTGAAGTGAGAGGGTTGGTAAGGAAGGTCAGGCAACAGAAAGCGGGGGGGGAAAGGAGGAGGAGACCAGAAAGAGGAGTTGGAAAATTAAAACTAGGATTCAATTAAGATCACTGAGACTACAAGATCTAAGCAAAAGTCTTAGTTATGCTACATACCATCACCTTAGTGTTGCTAATGTCAGTCATCTTCCACTAAAATATCTCTGTTGCCCCTGCCTCCTGCCCCAAAATCCTTTTGTAATGTTTCTGAAAAGGTTTTTAGATGTTTTTAGAGAAAGCAGGCTTATCCTTTAATAAATTGGAGTCATCTTATGTCCAGGTGTTCTGAATTTGTGTATGTAAACATCAAGTACCATTGTTATGGATGTAATAAAAACTCAATTCAGAGTAGTTTACCTTAATCTCAACTACAGACTAAATTAACCAGCTGATTTGTTTTACATTTGTTCCCTGGACTCGCCTCTCTTCGCTGATGCACTGATTACTTGTGTATTCATCCACACAGCTTGAGATAGTAGTAAAATGCGAACAGCACTACAATCACACAAGCAATGTAATGCTGTGTTGTAGCAAGGGAACTCCCTGCTGAGTCTGGGGCAGCTCCAAAGATCTGTCAAACAGCTTTCTCTGGCTAATCCACCAAACAGTTCCTTAAAAGCAGAGTAAAATGACACCTGTAGCTTTGATCCTAAACAGCACCTTATAATATCTGGCATGCCATGTATAAATAATAGTTATGTATTTCTTTTCAAAGAAGATCATTTAGAAACTGGTAATCTTGGCTGCCATGTTTGCCTGTGGCTCTGGAGGCCAGGCACTGCTCTCAGGTGGGTTCCCAGGATGTGGCGTGTGGTTTGAGCTGACTCTTGAGATGCTCCGGTGATCTGCTGGTTAGAGGCACAGCCCACCGAAGTACATATTCTGGAACTGAAATGTCAGCCTACGGAGGTCACTGTCAGGGTTTTAAATCCTTTATGAAAAAATAATGCAGCTCTCTGATGGAAACAGAGTACTTAAAGAAATTCAGAATGTGTCCTGCTGCTGTTGCACTGCAGACATGATTTGTAATGTCTTAAGAAAATAATCTGCCAAAAGGGCTTTAATTTGTCTGTTGCTACTGTCAATTAGCAGACACTGGGGTTACACAGGTATAACAGCACAGAGCCCAAACAAAAAAAGAAAAGGGAGCATATTCTTATGTAATAAACATACAAATAGTGCGCTTCCATGAATTACGTGCTTTCCCAAGGTCAGCATGACATTGAGCACAAATGAAATCAAGTACGTTCCAGAAAGCCTGTAACACTTAAACAAAAGTCTTTCTCCTTTTGGTCAATCAGTGCTGATGCTAAAACAGTATCTAAAAGTCAGATGTTGGTTTTTGCCACAGCTTAGGTCCTGGAAATTGCTATGAAATAAATTTAGATAACAAATGCCTGCCCTGATACATCAGGCAGGTCTTGTTAATATGATAGTCACCTTCTGATTATTCCCAGTATTAAAAACTATTGCTATAACAAAGGCATATTCTACTTCCCTCAATAAATCAAAGCTGAAAGAGTTTGAAAACTTTGAATACTCCTGCAGAAATAGTCTCTTGAAAAGAATCAAGAGTTTATCCCTTCCTGTGATTCTTCCTTCTGCAAAGTAATTCCTATTTTGGTCTTTCAGGAGGTTCAGTGAATTTCAGGTTTGTACAATTTAAGGAGTAACAAAATGATGCGAAGTCTACCTCTTTCTTTACCTCTCCAAAAATGAGATAACTTTAACTGCTGCTAAGATAAAGTTACAGCTGCACTTCAACAGTGAAAAGTAAATAAGTTGGTTTTATCTCTTTTAAAATTGCAGCGTGGGTTGTTGTGTGGTGTGTTGTTTTTTTTTGTTTTGTTTTGTTTTTTCCACCATCCCATTCCATTTATTTTAGAGTCCTTTTTAAATAGAAACCCTGAAGAACTGCCAAGTTGGCTTCAGTTGTGAGTGATGACTACAGATACCTGGGTTATGATCTTGGCTGAGAGAATCTGGAAACAGTACTAACATCTTACGAATACCTACTGTTCACTGGCTTTTGAGATGCTCAAGCAAAAAACCCAGCTATTTATTTTGAATGCAAGCAATGAATAAGAAGGAAGTGTGGCATAATCAAACATTTGCTACGAGCCATTCTTAAGAATATGAAACCTAAAGTGATGACTATAAAAATAAAGCACTCTCTGTTTTAATATTATTAACAATAGATAACTTGGGAAATATATATAAATAATTGTGTATTTTCATAAACATCAGAGTTAAAATGAAAGAATTAATGAATTCTTATCAAATAACTCTTCATGTAGTTCCAATATCTTGCATTTCTTCTTACACTATGGGCATTGTACTAGTGAACTTACTAGCCTTAGACTAATGATGAAGTTTCAGACCCTTTTTACAGAGGATTGAATGTGTCTAAAAGGTCATAGCATCACTGGACAGCCAAAGCTCTGCAAGGGAGGGCACAGAAGATATTTTCTAGGTCTGCCCTCAGCCATCCCAACTGGATCTGACAAGAGGAGGTGGGATGGTTACTAGGAAGGTGTAAAATTATGCAGCACGCTGTTACAGTGCTGCTGATTTGGGACTGCATGGATATGTGCAATGTTCCTGGTGTAGGTCTATAATGAGGATAAAGACAATAATGGATACTCAGTCTCTGTATATTTCTGCAAGGAGAGCTGACTCATGGTGGCTGTGCTTTTCTTCAAGAGTTTGGAAATATCCCTCTCAAGGTAAACTTGTAGTTTCAGGAAAGAGAGGAGGCTGTGCTACAAAGAGGTTTTGGATTCTAGGAAGCCTGGTCAGATACCTTAAAATGTCCAAAATCTGATATTGATGGAGTAATCAGTTCCTCCTCTAGAGGATTAAAAGGTGGAAACATCAGTTGCAGGTCCTCCTTGTCTGTCTTGGTTTTGAATGTTCCCCTGCCTGTATTCTGCAGTATCTTATACTTTAAAGTCCAACCTTTGATTAAATTGGCTTAGCTGCAGTCTCCCAGCACTTTTTCTCAAGTTTTTGTTCTCTAGACTAATGCACCTTAGAGAAGCTCATCCTTTCTCAGGATGATACGGACCCACGCATCCCATCATGAGGTGCTTCCAGTCCATGTGTGTGATCCCTCTCCCTACCTTCTCCGTGGTTAACTCCACCACTCAAAATGTTGCATGCTCCTTTATCTAGGCGCTCTCTGGATTTCTCCTGCCCACCTGCAGGAGAGCCTGCTCAGCCTGCCCACCACTGGCCAAAATCACCCTGTGTGCTGTAGCTCATCTCATCCCTGCTTGTGCTTCCCATTATCTGCTGAATAGTAGGATATTTCCCTTGATCCCCATCCTCAGTTGAAAGCAGTGCACATGGGTCCATCCATGAGCTGGAGGAAGCAGGTGCACAATGTAGGTGTTCTGTTTTGGGCCGATTTTGGTTTTTTTCTTTATTCAAATATAATATCCTTGATATATGGATAGCTAAGCATTCAAGTCCACTTCTGACTCCAGGCAGCTACTGTGACTAACAATTCCAAGCATATCCTGGAGCCAGCGCCTTAGAAGATGAGTGGCTATAGACAAAGTACTAGTGCCTTTTCTTTCCTTCTTTCCCCGTACCAATGTGTTTTGGGATATGAGCCTTGTTATCTGTCCCAGTATATTAGATCATATCTACTTACACAGCACGCTTAATTACATCTTTCACAGAGTGGTTGAGGTTGGAAGATATCTCTGGAGATTTTTGCAGTCTGATGCCCCGCTCAGAGCAGGGGCAGCTAGAGCAGGTTGTTCAGAGCCAGGTCCAGTTGCATTTTTGGATCTCTCCACAGATGGAGACTCTGCAACCTCTCTGGGCATTGTGCTCTAGCATTTGACCACCCCAACAGTTTAAAGAGAGGAGGGGGAAGGAAAAAAAAAAAAGGCTAACAAACCAACCCACCCCCTTTTTTTTTTTATTATTATTATTTTTCTTAGGAAGTTTGAGTGGGTCTTCATGTAATTCAGATGTTTGCCTCCTGCCCTGTCACTGGACCCTGCTGAGAAGGGTCTGTGTCTGTTGTTGCTCACCCCCATGAAGTATTTATGTGCTGTGATAAGATCTCCCCAAAGCCTGCTCTTCCCCAGGCCAAACAGTCTGGGCTCTCTCAGCCTCTTCTCATATGTCAGATGCTCCAAGCCTTTAATTGCCTTAATGGCCCATCCTGTTGGTCCCTCTCCAGTATATCCATGTCTCTCTTGTACTGGGATGCCCAGCATTGGTGCCAGCACTCCAGATGTGCCTCCCCAGTGCTCAGTGGAGGGTAGTTCAGCCAATATTCAGTTGCCCTCACTTTCCATTTTTCTAGTCAATACTTTATCAGTTTGTCCGTGAGAGTGTTTTGGAGGCATTTGAACAAACTGACCTGGATTAGGGCACCTGTCTGTGGGTTTGGGTGGCCAAGGAGTGGAGAAACATACAGTTCTGCTGCAGCTTTGGTAGAAAGGTATAGAAAGCAGTGAGGATTGGAATGCTCTGTTTTGGCTCGGGTAGTTGGACCTTAGGGAGAAATAAATCTGTGCATTGAGTCTATGAAAGATAGTCATACCACTGAGTATTTTTTCCCCTAATGTTCCAAAGGAACCCAATAAAAATGGAAAATATGAAATTTTGTTTAAACCTTTTTAATAATCTAGAAAGTAGAAATTGAATATCCTGTGGTTTATGACTACATTAAATACCATTGTATAGCATTACCTGCAACATCAAATGCAGCCATAAAATGCACTTTTAAGTATCTCCAGAACAATAAAGGTATATAATGTGTAAGAAGGTGAATAGTAATCAGCACATCACCTATGGACCAATGTCTGTCTTTGGTAGTTGCTGACCTTTTTTTTTTTTAATATGTAGAAATACCTAACTGTGTTAGTTTCTAGTCTTTTCATGAAACTACATAGTCTGTGCTGAATTCCCACAATTAACTGTCATCTCCAGAGTTTAACTAAATTACTCTGTACTTAACTGGGCTAAATGAGATATTTGTTTATCCAGATGCCCAATTTACTATTTCCCCCTGCCCCCCCATTCTGTCCTCTTCTATTTCAAAAGCAAATACTTCTGTCTTGTCATCCTTTAGAAAGAGAAACTAAATGAACACAACCGTTCAGTCTAGTATTATGTTGAACTCTGGTTCTGTTACTAGATACGTAACTTATTTAAATAAGACTCTTCAAACACTTGGATTACTAGTTCCATAAACCATCTATATAGAACTACTTTAAAATGCTGTTAATGCATTTTTCACTTTTATAATTGAGATGGCAAGGAAACTTGCTAGTGGTACAAATAGCTAACCTACTCATTTGTTGCATTAAGAAGTAAGAAACCTATAAATGCAATTAATTTACAGTATCACTAGTCATACAATTTAGAATCATAAGCAGAGTAAGCATTTCTATGGCGTACAGCTCAAAACGGATTCTTTCGTTTCCCTTTTTGTGTGTGTGAAGCAGGTGGAAGGCAAATTCTATTTTTTTTGTTTTTAGAGAATAGGCTAAAACTACATTTGCAGCTGATTTTGTATTCAGCAAATATACTAGACTGGATGCAATCAAATTCAGCTCTTGGAACCAAATGACAGCTATTGGTTGCTGAGGTGTCTCTGTCTTCTCTCTAATGCTCTGAAGCGTTTCAGTGTTTCACATTCTTCATAGACTTAATAATTCTCCTTTGATGGGAATCTATGTAATGTATGAGCAGTGTTTTTACTTAGCCCTGCTAAGGTAAAACAGTGAAAGCTTTTTATCCTTCCCAATTTCTGTGTTTCAATTTGAATACATCCTTATTTTGTATACAATCAATACTCAATATATTCACATGCATTGAAGTGATATGTTACCTTGATAAGAAAATCCTGTATTTCTTTTACTTGCAGTTTATGGTTATGTTTTATGCACCCCAAATCCAATCCCTTCATAAAATGAAAAATTTCTCAAGAAACAAATTCTGCTTGGTTTCCCAGGTCTGCCAATAAACCAAACTGTAAGCGATCTAAACTTTTGCATCAGCGCATCTCTCTCCTCTGTCTCATTTGCTCTGTGTCGTGCTTGGTGGCATTCTAGTCCAAGCTTGGGGAAGAAAGTGTGAACTGAAACAAGATGGACCGACTCCACCAGCGGTGTCCTCTGCCCCCCACCTGTGACAGCCTCTGCCCTGGCCCTGCATGGCCTTCCCCCCGTGACAAGCGTGGCCGTGAGGACTTGTTCTTGAGTGTCCCGTTGTTTGTGGAAATGTCATGTAAATCAACACCACTTCTCTGAAGGAACTGCCCGGTGCCTGAAAGCAATACTCGCTTCGTCTTATGTTATCTTCTCTTTTTGCTTGTATCCTAAGAATACTGCCATGTTTTACTTTTTATCTATAAAATGTACTTCCCTGACTAGGTATCCAACAGACTATTTTTTCTTAAACACTGCATAAAGGTTTTGGTTTAGTTAGGTAAGCCTTTGTTGTTTCTGATAGTTATTTTCTTGCTGAAGAACTTAAACATTAAATTTGCTGCAGGAAGAAAACTATTACCTCTGTCTCCTCTGCTTATGCCTTCCTGCATCCTTTTGTGTGCAGCATAGCATTATGATAATGCACCCTGAACATGACTTTTCTCTTACGTATAGAAGTCTTACTTCAGCCAGATGGATTGATTCACCATTGATACAGAAAAGGTCAGACAGCTGCAGCAGATAATATACTATTTTTTCATGATTATGCATTTATTTATGCATATGGACAGTTTTTCCAAATTTACTGTCATTTGTTTCATTACCGGAGCCCTTAAAATATCAGCAAAATGCAATCTGCTTTCTGTAGGAGCCTGTGGAAAGCCTGAAACAATTGTCATGTGAAATAGCTGTAAATTGTTTGTCTTTCTCAATGTCTTTACTCTGGGGTGGTGTTGAACTATCAAGATGGTAGGGTAGTATTCGTTTTAGAGGGTAAGCATTTGAATTCTTTCCGTTACAGACATGGTCAAATACAAGTCATGGAACAATGGGCTGTGTTTTTGGTTTATAAGCCTGTGATAAATTATACTGGAGAAAAATTAACTCAGTGGTCATAGGAGGACTGACTACCTTTTAGCTACATGCTGTAGTTATATTTGGCATGCATGAAGGTTGCCTGTGAGTCCTAAGAAACCATGGAAACAACTTTGATGTTAGCACCAGTATCACTTCAATCTGCATTTCTCTTCCTTGAATATATATGTTATAGTCATAAAAGATAAGTATATTTGTAGACAGCAAGGTACAATTAGTTAAGTATCCCTTTTCATTACAGAAATAGGACAGATCTTGTGAACTTCCTAAGGTGAAAAAACCACAGACCTAACCAAACAGTTAAAACTAAATAATGAATTGTTGATATAGCTTGAAGTTAATGTTAAACAAGACTTCAGCACTTCTCTTTCCATTTCTGATACTATCACATGTGGCTGGTAGAACGGACAATAAATGCACTCCATTAATAAAGATAGACCCCAAAGTTGTGCGAAAATTTAGGTGATATTCTCCTTTCCTCATGCAGTCTGCCTCCCACCAGCAGGAGAGCAGTGACTCTGCCTCTGGTTCACTCTCCACTCTGCCCATCTCGCTGACCGGAGGAGATGAGCCAAGTATGTTTTAGGAATTTCCAGCCCTGTATTCCCTCGTGATCTGATTCTTGCCATGTTTCATAGGCTGACCAAACTCTGCATGGTTTTGAAATCACTGTAATGAAGGGTTATATTGCTATTTTGACTATTTCTTGGCTGCTTCTTGAAATTAGCTTAATATTGTACAAATGCTTTTAAAAATTCTTTTATTGTTCTTACTCATCTGTGCTTGTGGGATCACTGCAACTTCTCATGGAAGCTG
The DNA here is from genome assembly GCA_035590195.1 of Aviceda cuculoides. Classification (NCBI taxonomy): domain Eukaryota; kingdom Metazoa; phylum Chordata; class Aves; order Accipitriformes; family Accipitridae; genus Aviceda; species Aviceda cuculoides. The sequence goes on from JAVJGG010000007.1 coordinate 17,342,331, forward strand.
AGTGATTAGATTGATTGTATCTGTGATGGTAGTTTCTGAAAATACTTTCTTCCCAATTGATCGATGTAATTGCAAGTGATTAAGAATGAGGATGTCCACTTAACATGTGAAAAGACAGTTTATATCTCAATCGCTTTCTAAAACACTTTTTAATTAAGTGACTATTTCTGTCAGCAGTGATGTTTTTAATTAAAAACAACCTCATGTGTTTGTATTTCTTACAGGTGTTACGAATTCTGATATGCAAAGCATAGCAGGGCAAAATGGAAGAAATACCATTGAGATGTTAAGTTTTTTTTCTACCAAATTCAGATTCACAATGCTAATGTGGAATAATACAAGCTTTTAATGGAGAAAGTGAAGGAAGGGTGGGTTGTTTTCTCTCTTTTTCTTTTTTTTTAAACCTGCAGGTGTGTGATCTTGCTCTTCAGCTTTATCCAACTTTATACTTTTAAGTAATAGCAGAAATTTTCTACAAACATACTTATTTAATGGCAATTTATGTAAGGGTAAGCACTTGCCCCTGAATGTAGTTACCTTCCGGTTAGAAGGAAGGTGTTTAACAGACCTCGGCAGTAGTGCAGGGCAGGTACTCTTCTTGAGACAAGTGGTGATGGTGGCGAGTGGAAACTTGGACTCTGTTCCAGTGTCCTTCCCCTTCTGTATCTATACCCACTGGCAAACTAAATGTGAGTGGGTGAGCCTGTTAGAAGTGCCCCCTTCCTTCTTAAGACTTGTTGAGGGGAGGAATGTCAAAGGGAAGGTAGATTGGAAAGGACTGCAGCACAGAAGGGTACCTGAACTGGTCGTAAGGGGGAGTTTGTGATAGAGGGAATTGCTGCTGGAAGTGTCATTTTGTTCCTTGTACAAGTAAGCAATTATCCATGGTCAGATCTAGGATATGAAATTATTGCCACTAATTTACTAGAGACTAGTTATACTAGCTAATGTTATGAAGGCTTAGAAGGAGTAGGTGAGATTACATTTAATCCTACCAATTTTTAATCCTAGTAAGTTTTTTGTTGTTTTTTTGTTGGTTTTTTTCGTGGGTTTTTGTTTGTTCGTTTGTTTTTAGGTTTTTTTTTGTTGTTTGTTTTTTTTGTGTTTTTGTTTTTTGTAGGAGATCCTTTCTCTGCTCTGGATTTAGGATTGTGGATATTTGGGAGAATTGCAGTGGCATTATCTTACTGAGATTTAGGGTGTCCTTATTCAAAGGATGCATTCAATATTAAGGATGTCTTCAACATTACAATATTCTTTGTATTTCAGTAAGATATTGCTTCACTAATAGGTTACAGTCCTTACTCCTTTAAAAAAAAAAAAAATCTGCTCCATAACTTTTTCCTTAATTTTAAGATGACTAGCATATGTTATCTTTCCTAAGGCAAAGTAAGAGTACAAAGAAGATAAGAGGCTTTAGTTTTACATCTAGAAAAATCAGGAAACAAAAATCCCTCCCAGTGGGGGAGCGAGGTACAAAGCTGACCTCATCTGATTTACCTTGAGGTACGATTGAAGGCTTTTTTTGTTAGGTGGCTCTCTTTCCTTCACAATGTACTCTTCCTGCCTTTCCTTGATTTATCTTATGTCTTCGTTATCCCAAGGTGAAAATGGTGAATTTATCTTCTACTGAAGACAACTCTTTAAAAAGAGTCTGAATCACTAAGGCCAAGCCCAGAAGCAACTGGAGGCAATTAGGAACACTTTCTTTAAAACTCGCACCCAACCTACACATGCTTAACTTGGGAGATCAGAGAGAAATATAGCTAGAGGACAGCAGTACTAATAGCTACCAGATCTAACAAAACATAAAGGTGTGCACTGGAGAACTGTGGCAATATTGACTGTGTGTTCATTAAGGATATGAGTGCCAGATGATGAAAGCTTTGCTCTGTTGGGAGACATTTTACTACTTAAAATGGCAGATAAAGTTACTCTCTGCTTTCTTCTGTTGGTTAAAAAAAAAAAAAAGTGCAGAACTTGTTGGCCTGAAAGTATTCTTGGGATGAAGTTTTCAGCGGTCTTCTACCATACTCTGCGAGGAAGCTTAATCACCATTTCCAGAGCTTGAAACCTATCGAGAACATTAAGATTAGTAAGTAGTAATGTCGCGCCTTTCACTCTTGATGACTAACACTAACAGCCTCATATATTTAATGCATCTGAAACAAAATTTGGTATCATTACAGCAATGATAAGTAAATCACCTCTCTGTGAGAGTAAATTTTCTGAATTTTGCTGGTTTTTTTTTTCCACTCTTTTTCTGCTTGCTTCCATTTCAGCGATATTCTCTCCACAACAGAGAAATCATGTTTCTTTACCCTTTAATCTTTGAACACTGTATTGCGGGATTTTTTTTTTACTTAATTCTAGTAATCGAGGTTTAGAATCATAGAATCGTTTACGTTGGAAAAGACCTTTTAAGATCATTGAGTCCAACTGTAAACCTAGCACTGCCAAGTCCACCAGTAAATCATGTCCCTAAGTGCCACATCTACACGTCTTTTAAACACCTCCAGGGATGGTGACTCAGCCACTTCCCTGGGCAGCCGGTTCCAATGCCTGACAACCCTTTTGGTGAAGACATTTTTCCTAATATCTAATCTAATGTGTTCTTTCATTCTGGCACACTTTAAAACAGAGTGCATCATATCAATAATTGACCAAATAATTTACTAACAAATTAGGTGGCTTCAGAGTTTGAGTTAATTGATTTTAATGTTTTCAGTACTCTTTGTGTCTTTGATCAAAGCTATTCTATATAGTGGGGAAACAGAGCTTAGACTTGAGATGTTGAAGGGCATCATGAGCAAGGGGATTCAGTAGCTCCACTTACATGAAGTGGTACCAATGCAAAGTGAATGGTATTACTGCTATCTGGAGGTCTTTTCTGCTTTATTTGTAACATTTTTGTGACTGCCAGGTCTGGAATATAACAATCCCCTGAGGAAAAACCCTTTTCCTGTTATTTTTTGCTATTAGCCACCCCTTGTTCCCTTTGTGTTCTCATAGAAGCAGAGCGCTCAATTCTACAGTTACATATGTATTTTTATACTTTGAGCCTTGAGTGCTATGAATTGAGGCTCTGAGAGTCAGCCTCATCATGTTCTCATTTAGCAATGATGGAAATCTACCTACTGCCTAAGTGAATTCATTAGTTCCCTGGCTATTTAGATACAAGCTTCAGACAAGCAAAATTCTGAGCAAACGACTGTGGGCTCAGCAAGATCACCAACCTTCCACTTTTTTACGATTTTTATTTTTTTGCCCAGGTTGCCAGGTCAAGCCTGCTGGAAGCTCCAGAGGGAATGTTAGAAAGTATGAGGGTCATCTACATCTGTTTTAATCTGCTGCGAATTAAGACCTTACAGCCGTGCCTAGTCCTCAAAACACAATTGTCTCTCAGTTTAATGAAGTGAATTGAAATTTTCACTCAAAGGTGTAGGAATGTCAACATTGCTTATTCACACATGGCAACCATAACTAAACCAATATTCACATTTATATGAAATCACTGAAGGCAATATATAATGGTATGTGAAAAATACTAAGTGATATGTCCACTATACATGAGCAAGCTGCTTAATATTGCATTCACAAGGTGTCTTGTATTTTATAATACTTTCAAATAGCTGTAGGTGGGTTAAAATATGGTTTAAATGCAGAAAAATAATCCTTTCTACTACTACAGTATTGAGAATTTTATTCTTTTCAAAAAGCAACTTTTTAAAAGTGTCAGTAGTAATTAAGGAAGCTTCCTACGATAGGTATGTGTATTAAAATAAACTACAGATTTTAAAAGAAAAGAAACAATGGTTATATAGTATATGGCATGAGGAAAGAAGTTCACTATAACTAAATGCCACAATCTGAATGTACTACCAGGTGTTATGCTGAAGGCTCGGTTACCAGATTGAAGTTGTGGACTCATTGCTTGACTGAGAAATTGGAAACTGCCTGCATATTGGGCAAGGTAGCATCTCTGGTTTCTTGAGATTACGAGGGAGAATTTCTGGTTCATGGGTAAAGGTTTTGCCTGTCTGTGCAAGAGTGAGAGAGAAATAGAAGACCCAATGATTAAAGATATTCAGTAACAAACAGTTTTGGGGTTTTCTGTAGGGATTCTTTTCTTTTTTTTTATTTGAGAAATAAATGTTACTGGTTTGTTTGTGTGGGGTGTGGTTTTTTGTGTTTTGTTTTGTTTTGTTTTTTTTTATTTTTTTCAAAGGTCCCCCTCACCTGAAAATAGGTGGAAAAAGCTATCAGTTGTGTTTCCTATTTGGCTATCCAGCCAGTAAAGGAACAGCAGGATGGTGAAAAGGTGTGTGTTAAAGCACCATAACTCTGGGCCAGGACTGAACATGACAGCCTAGCTCAAGTTGGAGGTAACATGCAACTGTTTGTCTTCAGCAGCAGACTGTGTGAACAGTCTGGAAAAGAGCTGAAAGATTTTTAAAGAGGGTCATTCTAGTCATGTTTTAAGCTAGTTGTTCTTTTCCTTCAGGTTTCCCAATGCAGAAGCCAAAAGACTTAAAACCACCTAACTTTTCTACCTCATGTCTTTTTACATCAGTAGTTGGGTTGGTTTGTTCAAGCTTATGTTGCAGTTGTTTTTTTTTTTCCTGCCCCTACTAGTTTTTCATCTTGTCTGTCTACTTCTCCTTTATGTGAAACTACACCTTCTACAAATGCTCAAACCAACAGTGGTGTGTTTTGGTGGTTTTTTTTTGTTTTGTTTTGTTTTTTAAGCAAACCAAAGTGAGAAGCAAAGGCATAGGGAGAGTAAGAGCTGTGCAGTGGAAGAGTGCAGAGCCACCACAAATTTGTGCTGTGCATGCGCTGTGCCTGAGGGAGCCTGGGAGATTGGTGAAAAGCAGAATGAAGATGAGGAAAAACCCAACTTGCTTGCCAATGGTGTAATTAAGTGCTATTTATCCTTTTTACAATATTTACATTGGCAGTGTTTCATTAGGGATTTATGGCCGTCTGTCTTACAGATTTATTGTATACATTGTGGATTTTGCAATTTAAAACTGTTTTGGAACTAGAACAAATCCCTCTGCTCTGTATATCCCAACACCTGACTTTCCTGAGGATAAGAAAAGTTTCATGAATCTGCTTACAGCACTTCACAAAACACTGCCTGGGCTGATGTCACATCAGTGGACAGTAAACTGAGCCAGCAACGTGGTAACACTCAAAATGTCATTCCAGGCTGTATTTTAGCACTACAGACATGGCAGACAGTCTTCAACTGTTACAGAGTCTGACATTTTTAATGCATATTCTTCTCTTTTGTTTAGCTTTAAAGCATTTCTTTTTACTGGCCTTCTTTCAACTTGGTTCTCATTTTAAAACTTCTTTTTTTTTTTGCAAGTATGTACCTTTTCTTAAATCATGTCAGATGTTACAAAAAACTGAAGCACATCTTCCTTAAAGTGCAAGGAAAGATACAGCAAATGGGTACTTTCTCACTGCCTTTCCTATTGCTCAGTTTTGTCTGCGGATACAGAATGCCACAAGAAGAGTGAAATTCTGCTCTGACCACAAGTAACTTTCCCTAAAGTGTAGCCTGGGCAAAAAAGTGAGGGTATATCTTTCCCTGTTGAGGGTAAATTAACATCTTGTGGTAAAGCAGGAGTTTGCTGGTTTGCTACTTGAGCTTATTGTGAAAAGGCACAGAGTGCCTTACTGTGCTTACACTAAATAGTTTTAATATCTGTCTACAAGCCACAGGTTTGCTGGTGTTTGCTATACCCCCCAACACAAGAAAACAGTAGTAGCAATTAAAATGATGTGGAAACATTCTTGTAAAATGAAGTCCAGCAAAAAATTCTAATTTAATGAAGCCTCTGAAACAAGGAGGAAAAACCTTTTGTTGTAGACATGTCAACAAAATTCTGAGGTGTCCAGGACTCCAGGGCCTCGTGCTGGCTGCCTGCGGCTGGCTGCTCCCTCGGGATTAGGCACAGGACCCTGGTTTGAAGGACAGCCTTCCCCCATGCCTCTGTGCCTTAAAGTAATTTCAGGATTTAGATGGTTTTTTTGGTCCAGAGTGGTTTTTGCGAGTACTTTACCAGAGATGAAAATTCTGTTGTGTTTTTTTTTTTTTTTACTACCTTGAATAATAATAGCTATTTGCCTGAGATGTTACTAGAAGAACACTACAGAGCATCAGTGTGGATTAACAGAATTTAAAGATGATAGGAATAACTCATGCATTAAAGATCTGTATTGTGAGACCAAAAAACTATGCAAATTGAGAAAAGCAGCAAACTGGACCCATCTGTGTGGTGAAGTCCCGATTCATGCCGTCTTTGATGTACTGAAGTGATCCCATTGTGGGAATGTTGTGTCTGTGCTCACTCTAAAACTTAATTACAGTGTTAACTTCCCTCCACATAAATGAATTTTTAACTTTCTTCCCCAGTTCTACTTGAACTACTATTTATTCAAAAGCCTGTGAGAGTTGAGTTTTAGCCCCTTCCACCAAAAACTTCAGTGCTGCTGTTGTTTCAGCTGAGCTCTTGACCCCTCCCTTAAATGACCAACACCACCTAATTTATTTGTTTTATTCTTGGCAGAGACTGGGAAAAGGCTATATTCTGTAAATCTGTCACTTGTACCTAAACCTTTACCTCCCACACCACTGTCACTACAGCCTGTTTCCTGATAGATCAAAGGCCTGGAGGCCCGCCGAGCTGCCATGCCGCTCCTGCAACGTTTTGAAAGACCCTGGATATAGTCTTCTCCTGCTGTACCCTCTCTGTCACAGTCCCTCTGCTTCTGGGTGTTTCTCAGCCTAATACTCGTGTTACCTTTACCTAGCATGGGCAAACACGCTAACCCAGGGCCTGACCAAAGGTCGGCCGCGCCGATGCGGCCTGCGTGGGCTGCCATTTTGTGTACGACTGCTGTGCTGGCTGTAGAGCGCTTGTGCGCGGCAATGCCGGTTCGTCAGGCTTTGTGTTTTTTCCTTTCAGCTTGTATCAAGCATACCTTGCTTCTCTGCACACGGGCATCTCAAAGAATTTCTCAGCTGCCTTTATCATCCCCGAGTCCAAATTACAACTGTCAATTATACATGAAAGGTAGGGGAGATCAAAGCCTTCCCTTAGTCCTGCTACTTGTGCATCTGCTTTACCCGTAAAACTGCAAAACCAAACTTCTTTTTTCAAAATGCTCCTCTTCAGTTTAACCTAGTACATTTTATCAAAATTATCATCTCGGTAGCTTGCTACTATTGTACGGTGGATAATGAAGAACACTCATATGCTTATAAATGCCAAAAGAATTTAAAACATGTGAAGAGGACATTTTACAAAGAATAATTTTATTATTCCTTTCAATGTTTGACAAGGATTTTACCTAGAGTTGGAAGTATTAATGAATTGGATCATTTCAGAGTAAGATAGCAAAAAGGGGAAGAAAAGATGGTTTTGTTTTGTTTTCTGTGGTTTTTTTTAAGGGTTATAATTGAAAAAATGAATAATGCTCAAAGGTAAAATTCTGACCCCATTTATGTGAATGTTACTGCATACTCCGTCATCCTCTTGATATACAACCTGTTGTAAAATGTATTGTATACATCTACTCCTGAGGAAAATGAAGGAGAAACTCTGAAACGGAACACATCTAAGCATATTTTTTTTTTTCAAACCAATGGTCCCCACACCCAACAATCTTAATAATTTTTAAATATTCTTATTAAAATATGACACAAAGTAAATAAGCTTATTATGTGCATTCCAGCTCCCAACTTCAATCTGATGAAACATAAACATCTACTTAAAATTAAAGACTCTGGATGTTGAAATACTCCACTTTATCAATATATACTTCCTTTAAAAAAAAATGATAAACAGTACCAAAGTACTGTTCCAGTGTTGAAGAAGCTGGGCTTGATTAAGTTCTTGCGAGGAAATGTGTATAATGTACTACTGTGCTGACACATTTTTAAGGATTTTAACATTAGTAGTTTAATAAGTAATGTGAGCTGCTTTGGTCTTCAGCTAAAGCTTCTTTGTACAGGGATTTCTCCCATGTAGTGATTTTTGGTTCCCTATGGGTTTTGTCATTAAGCATGACAATTTACTTCATGTCAGCGAGCACTCTAATAAAGGGAACTTTTGGTGCTTTAGTCTTCTGGTTGGTTGAGCTGTTGGGGGTAGAGTCAAAAGAGAAAAAAACTTATACAAAATAGTTTATTTGTCTGTTGAATTAAAAACTGCTCAGCTGGATGTTTGTTCTGAAGATTTTGGAAAAGTGTATGCACAACAGTAAATCTCGTTCATAGGGTACAACAAGAAAAAGGGTTCACTCTGCTGGCATTAGTGCTGTACTTAAGGCATGTTGTGTATATCTGTCACCAAGTTGCAATTAATTCTGAATCATCGTCATCAGTCATTCTGTCTTTTCACAGACATTGAAATCTCTTAGCAATTGCAAGCTATTTGAGGCCTACCTCTTGCTGTTTGGTGTGATTTGAAGAGGTTACTCTAGTATCATCGAGATGTTATGTTTTTTTTCAAATAAGCTGATCCATATCGAAATGCTTTAAAAAACCCCAACCAAACAAAAAACCCACAACCAACACTACGCATATGCACACACAAAACCCAGGCTAATTATTTCACCAGGTGAGGTTTAATGTGATACTGGCTATAGAAATGACAGCTTTGTACACATCCTGGTTCATTATGGAGATGTTTTTAATCTTGCTGTTTGTGCTAATCTAGAGAAGAAAGAAGCTTTACATAACAGCATTCCAAAGATGAGGCATATCTGTTCTTGTTTTGCAGATCTGCAAAGTGTAAACCATGCATCTGAGCATTTTCAAGAAGAATGTAATGCACCTCAGCATATGTTTATTAAAAGTATGCTTTTCAAATTGAATTCTATACTCTAATTAGACTAGTAAGGAATGCTAGTTAGGATGCTAGTCTGACTTTGGCTAAGCCTGTTTAAATTCAGAGCATCTCCACTCAGTGCTGTGAAGTTGCTCTTTGTTTATGCCAATGTGGAGGTGGCCATAGCTTGGCTTTCAGCAGTTTGGCCCAATTCAGGTGGGAAGAATGAAATCAAGGCAGTGATGTTTTAAAGCATCTCCATGTGTTGGTCTTCTGCAGTTAGTGAGAGATAAGCAAACAAGCACCTGGGAGTAGTGAAATCAGGGTTTTCTTCCTAATGTGGACTCTGGATTCAGTAGGTCAGAGGCTGGTGGGTTGCTGTGAGGAGCAGATACTTACCTTGGTGCCTCAGTCCCTTTCTCCTTGGCCTCTTGCAAAGCAAAATGACAGCAACAGTGATTTTGCCTTGCACAAAATCAACCTTAAAATCTGTAGCCAAATCGCCACTCTAACGTGAATTAGGTTTTGTAGGACTTGTGATGTCATTGGTATGATTGGCCTAGCACTGGGTATTTGTATCGGTGAGTCTGGAAAAGTGGGTCTTCAGGTGCTCTTGCCTGCTGACGCTTTTCAAGATGTTGTTGTTATGCACTGAGGAAGTCTTGAACTTTTTTTATGAAAAGCAAGAGACCAGTTCTTATTTTTATCAGGATAGCCATTACCCCAGGTAGCAGGGTACATGCTTGAACTTTTAAAGGACTGACTCTAGCTTGATTAGGTGGACTGTAGACTTCAATTTCATATCTAAGGTGAGCACAATGACCACTAGGCAGCTGGTTTTCTTAGGTGACTCTTACTTTCTTCTCTGTTCTTTGTTTTAATTCTGTTTACCCCCAAAACAATCAAGCTGACATTGTAGCTCAATGGCTAGGACAGATTTCTGGGATGAAGTTGGGTGAGACATTCCGTGTTCCAGTTAAGTGCTCTAATTTTTAAAGGTTTTGCTTATGTGGAGGTAAGAGAAAATGGGCTTTTTCCCCCCCTTTCCCTCTTTGAGCCAGAAATGGTCTTCTCATCTAAACTGGTTCACATGTTCCTTCAGGCAATCCAATTTTTATGGAAAAAAACTTTAATCAGAAAATCCCTGACTTGTTGTGCTCCCTGGAGACCCATATCTACTGGATTTTAGTTTCTTTGCCTTTGACGCATTGGCACAAAAAGGACTTTAATAAGAAGCAGAAGCAAACCCACCATCATCTTTCTCTACTACTCTCCGATTTGTAAATGAGCAAAGTTTAGTTATACTCTTACATGCAGTAATTATTCTGTAAGGATTAAAATGCTGTAGTTTTTCATGGTTCTAGCAGTGAATCCCTTTCTGTTGACTATTAGAAGACTACAAATGATAATGATAACTATTACTCCACTTTGGAATTCTAAACCTTTCTCTTCCAAATCAATAACTTGAATATTTCTTTTCCTGGACACCTTTCTGTTGTGAGATGCAGTAGGGAAACTTACCGACAGGGTTTAGTGTGAATGACTTCTTAGACCTCATTCCTTTAACAAAAATTCTTAGTACCATCATGTGAATTTAATTATAATATTGCTAGTGTAGTTGGTTGGTTTGTTTATTTTTTTAAAGAATGGGAATTCTGAAAACCAAAACCCACTAGAGGATTTGTTTGGTGCCTGTGAGTGGGGAAAGGAAAAGGAATGGGGAAAGGAGGAAGGTTGGTGGAGTTTAATGATCCCTTGCTGACAGATTAGTGACTGGTGTATAACAGCTGCTAGGAAAACTTAAAGCTGTTGAGGTGGCTTCCCCTTATCCCAGTCCCCTGGGCAGTCTTATGGTTGATGACTGTATGTTTTGGAGGGGCTCGTTTGTTTATTTTTCACTGCTTATTTTCTGTAACAGGTTATATGTCTGAGCTGCAGTTCATCAGTTTTCAGGAAGGCTTCTTTAGTGTACTGCAGGTTTCAGAATCAATCCTGTGTCAGTGCTCGATCGGTAATCACTGTAATACTAGTCCAGTGATCAAACTCTGCAGTTTTTCTTTGACTAAGTGGAAAATGATTGAATTGCAAATTATAAAGCAACTTTTTTTTTTTTTTTATCCTTGTATTCAGCATTGCTCACCTGGTTCTACCCCTCTGCACAAGATGGCAAACTAATCTTAAATTTAACTTCATACCAGTCTTCCTCGGTTTTCAAATCTATGAACAAAATAACTGGGAAAGTTTGGATTTCCATGCATTTGTAAAGAAACAACACTTTCCGAGTAATGAAAATCTTGAGTCTCACAGATAAACTGTAAATACTTGAAGTGTGTATCAAGGGTGGGAATTCTTTCAGGGTGACATTAACAACACTGGCACAAACTGCAGCACATTTTAAATTAACTTATTTTTCTTTTTCCTGAGTTTACAATGCATGCAAAATGCTGATACGGTTCAGAGCGCTGCTCATACAGTGCAGTGGAAGCAGGTTTAGCATTAAGATTGTCCCAGCGTACGAGATGGAGATGGGGGGGGCGGGGAAGGGGGCTTTACCCTCTGCTTCCACAACCCTGGACTGAAGATAAAAAGGCATGGTTTAAATTAGAATTACAGAGCAAGAGCAACTCCCCCGGTGCGTGGAGAAACGGGGTCTGACTCTTACCCGCTTCTGTGCCTTTCAGTCGTGTGTGTCTATCCATATTGTGCTGCCTTATTATCATATTGGTTGCTTTGAATGCGAGGAGATGGGGGGTGACACCAGTCCCAGCTCATCGCGGCTGCTGTTCTGCAGCAGGCAGTTAAGGCTGATGCTAAAAAGCTACCGCCTGCCCTAACACTGGGACAACTGGGAGTCTGTGCAACTAAGTGAACCATGTTGATTAATGCCCACTGTTCTGCACATACAAGGCAATAAGATCTGGAAAACATTAACTGAGAAAAACCTCCATCAACTCAGTCTTATAAATTTAGAAACAAGGCAAGCCATTAAAGCATGTATTTTAAGAATAAATCCTGTTTGAAACAGTATGCTATGCAAATGAGCAACTTAACCAGGACATAAGCAAGACTGACTTTGTTTCTGTAAAAAGATTTACACACTTCTAAATGACAGCTTTGAAAGCGATTGAGGGGAAAGGAAAGAAATGAAAAAACTGGTATAATGGTGGTGTAAAATAAAACTTACGTGGGAGGAGAGTTTATCTACTCCTAAACATCACTACTTCATCTAACTGGATATGCCTTCTTTCTTTCCACTTGTGATATCTTATATCTTGTGATATCACTTGTGATAATTGCTTTAGTGATAGAGTAAGAAATTTAACAATAGCTTATAAAAGGAATAACTGAGCCTCTGCTTGTTCTTTTATCTCATGACTTTCCCAAAAATCTTTTTTTGAACTCCTATACAAGTTGCACCAATTTCTGTTAATAGTGTCTCTGTTGCCTGAAAATCTGCAGTGTTCTGTCCCACACTCCTACTCTGAGCCCTTCTAGCACCTGACTGGTAGGAGTGTGAATAAACCTTTACCATTCCCCTCTCTCATGCTCATTCTATATATGGACCTGGTGCTCTTTCTTGCTCTTTCTCCACCAACATTAGCATTGGCATGTTGCACAGCCCTCCAACCAGAAGACCAGTAAAAATTTTTTTTTTCTATCATTTGGTCTGCCAGTAGAGCAGTCCAGAGAAACGCCAAGCTGTATGCAACTGCTTGATGTTACCTCTAGCCATTAAAGGCTTCTACCTACGTGGCTGTCAATTATGTCATCTTTCTTCTTTGCATGTTGCCCATGCTACTTCTGGCATCTCTCTTCCTTCCTACCTTTTGCATGCCCAGCAGATAGTTTTCCCAGACCTAGTGAGATGGATGTGATGTATGTGTTTGAGAGACCTTAGTGTCTTTTTTTTTTTACTCTGGTATAGTAAAATGAAGGCAAGGAACAATAGTTAGTGACGTTCCTCTGAGTAGATCCATATCGTCCTGTAATTACATTCTAATGAATGTGATCCTCGTATTATCAAATGAGATCTATATTTGAAACACCGAGACATGCAATTTTAGAGTGTACTTGTGTACAGACTACTGCTTAGGATAAATTCGCAACAGAATTGTTCCCATGTATGCGTAACTGGTCATCAAACACAAACATGCCAACACTCAGACAACATGCTCTAGGAATTAATCTATCGTCTTTTAGTTGTGTTACCCTTTAACTAGTTTTTTAAACTATTTTCTCGGGAAGAAACGTGTTCCGTATGAAACCTGGAAGGCTTAAAAGAATTGCAGAGAACATAGGACAACAGCTAAGCTAGTCTGGTTCACACCAGATATAATCTGCTGACGTGGCTTTATCTGCTTTCCTAAGCAGGCACTCAGGAGAGGAATGGTACCCAGAGTACAGTTTCTTAATATGATTTTAATTTTAGACAAGGAAGAAACAGAGGAAATACCTGAAAAATCTTACATTTCAGCTACTACTTCAACTCTTCTTTTCCTATTTGACATATTTCTCAATTATGAAATCACATCAGAACTTGGCAAAATATCCTTTATTGTATTTATGAAGTTCTTAAGTAAAATCCTTTGCCAACAGCAGAAAATATTCTATATTAGTAATGGTTTGGAAAAAACGGTCTTTCACAGAAATTCAGGCTAGATAATCAGTCAATTAAAACCAGTGTCGCTACATGGATTTGTGCTATCTGCAAACCTGAGCTCCTACTCCCCTTTGAAGGAAAAGGGGTAGAAGTGTGTGTGTGGGTAACGTACCACCTCGCAGTGTGTTGTCTCACTTGATCACACCTTGTTCAGGGAACTGACTGCTGTCTCCTGGGACCTTTGTTCCCTGGACCTAGGGTGATGGTGTTGTCAAATCAGTGCACCTAACAAGAAGAAATCCTCCCAGAGCATCTTAACTTTCAACATTCCCTGCAAGTATTTAAAGTTGGATCTTTGGTGCAGTTAAACAGACAACTTCCATTAATTACACACAGTAAGTCGTTTGCCACTCAGGTTAGTGACAGTTGACAGCTGGCAGTGGGTAATCGGGAAGAACAGGGTTAGTTGAATATCAAAAGTGAGAGACACTGAGACAACCTGCTCTTCAAAATGAGTCTGTCACTTGGCATGCCTATTCCTTTTTATTGTACTCCGCTCCTGCTTCCCTGTTGCTTTTCGGGTTTTGAGCAGTAACATGTTTACTGGATAGTCAGTAAAATGACTTGTGAATAAAGTGGACGGACCTGATTTGGGAGAGTGACTGTTCATGAAGTTATATAAAAACAATTCATATTCTAAAGTATCAACTGCAGTCAAAACCTAAGTTGACAAGTACCAAAGTAATTTACAGCGATGTGTAGCAGAATACATGTGCAAACACACACATACACACAGAGCTATGTACTTATGTATTGGCAGAAGTCCAGGATTGCTTATGAAGAATTACCATTTACTGGCTGAAATACTTAACTGTTCTGTTGTCAGGCTAGAAAATAACAGTGTGGCAAAACCACTATTACTGATGTGAAATCTTTCTCCTCCATTCTATTTCTACAAATATTTCCTGTTATGAACTACAAGATCCTTCTTTGCCATTTGTATGACATTGGGCTGTTTCTATTCACTTCATTTATGTTAGTGTCTGTGTGTAAAGTAGCTAAAGGATACTAATAATTCCATTACTTGTGTCTCCACATAATTACAGCTAAGTAATGTGCACAAAATTCCATCAAATGTATTTCTGACAATTGCTTAGGCTTTGTTTTTTCAGTAATGCATAAGTGATGTAGAACTGGCCATACTTGAACCTTGTGTTGGTGTAGTCCAACAAGTTTACTGTATGTTTTATAAGGCTCCTTCAGTGTCTTTTGCTTTTTGTTTTTCAATGCTTAGTCCTAAACAGTCTCCTCCCATGAGACAGAACTGTTGACATTTCTTTAAGCAATTGCAGACTTTCCAAAACTGTTTCTTGATACTGTCAGGATAATCTGAATTGTATAAATCATACGTACCTTTCAAAAAGCTCTGTAAATTGAGCTCTTTGAAGCTGGGTGATGCTTGGGGCAGGGAGGGAAATTTATGGGGTACCAGACATTGCACAGTACTGAAATTTCCTTAGTTGTGTATTCAGTGATTGCAAGCATATGGCACATCCTGCAGTATTTTATTAACTCTCAAGAAACAAGAGAATGTGTTTTCAAAAAAAGAAGAGGGGAAAAAAAAAGTGTTACAGTGGAAAAGACTATGATAAGATCCATGTACCAGGAAGCAAAATTAGTGATGTATTTTCAGAAAAGAACACTTAACCCTCCCAAATCTGTTATTGTACTGAGGCGTCCTATACACTTGTGTTACTGTTAGCGTGTGTTCTCTCTTACTCGGAAAGAACTGATATACTGTGGAATTTAGTACTACTTAAATATCTTTTGAATAAAGCAATAACAGATTGATACCATTCCTAACAAAACGGAAAATATGAATGAGATGCTTAGGACTAGAACAATTTATAAAAATCACTTTAGCAACGTTGTTTTTACCAGTTGCTTCCAAAACACTGTGTTAGTAAATTAGGTCATGGAGGCTTTAATGCATCATGGAATATATCTGGGAACTAGACACAAATACTTCTTAAGGTGTGTTAGAGACAAACGCAGGTGCTTCCAACAACAGCCACACATTAGCTCTACCTTTTCATTTTAAAATGTTATTTTAATTATCTATTTTCATAAGCAGTAGAGCAGCTCCTGCAATCCACCAAGTTCTTAGAAGATACCCAAGAAGCCTGTTGCTTCAGCAGTGGGAACAAATTAGTAATGGAGATCTGTAGATCTCCTTGTATCTTTCTTACTTGGGGTAAAAAACCCAAAAGTTTAAGAATGGCAATCTGGAAGGAAATTTGGGCTGAAAAGAACAGTAAGTGTTTGTAAATCTTCAAAAATGGAGGACTGAAAGCAGTAGAGAATTAGAGGGGAAAAAAAATTACAAATCTCAGTCATTTAACAAAAAGCCAGCCTAACTAAACAGATAAAAACCCCACCCCTCAAGGAATTTAATAGGTACAGCTTTTAAAGAGGGTATTGCAAGGGGAATGTTATGTAATGAAGCTTTCAAATTAGTCGATGAAAGATTGCCGAGAGAAGCTATTCTTGGCAGAAAAAATTTTTTGAGCAGGAACAACCTACTGTGGAAGCTCATGGAGCCCCTTGACTACAAATTCATTTGGGTAAATACTCATTTGGTGTTGCCTGTAAGCGTAAATAAACTACACTGACTGCATCTCTCTTTCAAACCTATTCAGTAATGTTATGGAAAAGTTGCCTAGAAATTTGAACACGGGTCTCTTTGCATCATTGTAGGACAGGTGAGAAAGCTACAATCTCTTCTTAACAGTTTAGCAAAAGGCACTAAGTTTGAATTAAGTCATCTAGAAAAAAAAGGAGCTTACTTCACAAAATTCATGCCTATCTGTTTAAAAGATGCTTTTTTGCCTTAGCTGACTATTCTGACCAACTTCCACAGGGCAACAATGTAAGTCTGGTGTCCCCTGAGAAGTGATCCTCTGGGCAGCCCCACTACCCTACTTTTAAGCTGACGTTTTTAGCACAGTGAAAAAGAACAAACAGCCTCCAAACAAAGCTAGTCTTCTAATCCTTAAGAAATTTTGGCTGTGTAATTTGAGTACAAGTGGGGAAAAAGCCTCAGGTACTTGACTGGAATGCTTGCTCCCCTGGAAGATATTATTCTTCTGATCCCTTTGTAAATATAAATGGTTAGAACTAAATAAAGCTGTCAACATCTGAGAATAGACAGTAGAACGGTAAAGTTGCACAGCTGAAAACATGCTCTATAAACCTGTGTACGCATTCATTTTGTAGAGACGTGGATGCTACTGTTCTTTCTAGTCTCCTATTGATGCTGTAAATATAAGGAGAAGCAGCAGAAGGCGAATGATAGAATTATTTACCATTGATGCCAAAATGGTGAGCAGATAAGAATGAAAAACATGTGAAGGTAATTACTTCTTGTTCAAGGGAAGTAAAATCTGAGAACTTCTGCGATGAGGGTGCCTTAGAAGGTAAATGGAGGATACAGATTACTTCCCAACACATTGTTCTTGCAGGTAGACATAACCTTGCAGGTAGTTATCACTCGCGGAAATACAAATGTCTTGAGTCCTGCCTTTTTAAGCCTGAGAAGGACTGGATAGTCATTAAGACTATGATTTCAAGTGGTTTTGGTAAGCACAGAGCAATTAGGGTAGTGTTAAGGGACAGCATAAACCATTTTAAAAGGCATAAACTATCCTTTTAGGAACATGTGGTTTCTATGATTGTTGGGTTTTCTTAGGCATCACTGAAATTTAGAGATGCCAATAAGGTTATAATATGAAATAAGAATATTTTTTTTAAGGCTTACAGTTTGCTATAGTGATACTTAATACAGAAACAAAACTAATCAGATGGTCACCTATGCAGAGACTTAACGGAGGTGAACTGTGCATCTTCTGTTTGTCATGTTTTGCTGGATCAGTTGTATGCTCAGTACAGCAGTTGTACAGCAGTACAACATGATGAATGTTGTCTTGGAGAGTCCAAGGCAGCAAGACTTCAGGGTAAATGCGTGCCACAGAGCAGTCTATGTCATCATACATTGATCATTTTGAGCAAGGACCTTACTTACGCATTTTGTGATTCCTTTCCATCATTCACGTGTGGTTGCCCTTCCAGAAAAGGAGAGCTGGTGTGTGTCCAGGATGTGTTCTGATGAGGAGCTGAGAAATGGCCAGCACACATGCTGGGGCTTGGGAGCGCTCTGCAGCATAGATTTGTATCCCTTTTGGCTATACAGCATGTTCTGAAGTTAGTGAGAACTTCTTTTGATTTTTATGAAATGACATTGTTCATCTATTATATAGCTTTCCATACATATTCTAAACGTAAAGTTGGATTGGAAGACTATTAGCCAGTCCTCTAGGTGTGTGTATATGTAAACGTATGTGGGGAAAAAAGCAGTAATAGCTGAAACTGCGTACACAAACAAAAGGACTAATGGGGGATTTGTGTGCTTCCAGAAGGAAAAGAAGAGCTGGAGTGTGATATTTAAATACACTTTTTTAAAGTGCACATTTGAGCTTGCAAGTAAAATGGGAACAGATGTACCAATTAGATCAAGGCTATTTATCTATAAACTTAGCTGTTTCCAGATGATAGCAAGCATTAGTTGGATAACAGGGATGGGTAAAATGGATGTCGACGCCTACCCTTCAGTTTACATTAGATTATTTCAAGAGCCTGTCTGGCAGAGAACGCTAATTGGAGTTCTAGGACAGGGAGGATGGATCTGGGTAGGTGTGCAAGCCGTAGGAGGAGCAGACCCCGGAGAAGGGCCGTCGGAGTGGCAGGAGCTATCGGCACCTGCGTCAGCCGGTCTCTGAGTCCTGAGCACCGCACATGCCTCCTGCCGCTTTTCTGGACACCCAGGAGGGAGGCAGCAAGGAAATCCTGAGGGCTCTCAGGAAGGAGAGAGTCATCCCAGTGGGCTCCAACAGGGGACGGAGAGGGTCTCCCAGACCCGCGGGCCCTGGGCGGGAAGCAGGGCTTGGCGCCGGCACCCTCGTGCTCCTCGGCATCCGAGGGATGGACCTGGGTGGGCTGCTGGGGGAAGAGCATCTGGGCAGCTGGCTTCCAGCTGGGGCAGGTGGGGACGTGTCCCCTAGGGCTCAGGAGTACGTGGGTATGAGCGTAAGGGTCGGTGAGTGACATCAGGCTTGTTTTAAAGCAAGAAATCCCCTTCCCCTCCTATAAAGTCTTTCTCTGGGATTTGCTGCTTTATTACAGATGTTGCAATGTAGTCTTACACTCTCAAATTTAGGGGAATGAAATGCATTCAGTGAACTTCACCCCCCCCCTTTTTATTTAACTGCATGACATTTTAAAACTACATCCAGTGAGGAAAACCAAAATATTTAGCGGTTAAGTGTATTGACTTTCAGAAATGAGCTATCAAAATGAGATATTGAAAACTAATTAGCTGATTTTAAGTTTGGAATAGCTACATGATTTTGCAGATATTACTATCTCTTGTAGTCTGCAGCTTAGAGGAAAAAAAAACTATTCAGCTTACATTTTATTCTGATAAGGTAGGCACCCCTCTGTGCTTCCCTTCTTTTTGGATACACTGTTTGAAATTCTGGCAAATTCTGGCACCAGTGGAGTCAATTAAATTCTTGAAGCCAGTGGTAGTTTTTGCCTGAGATGTGTTTCTTCTTCTGTTTGTTGGCCAGTCACAGATAGGTTCATAATTATCCAAGTAGGTGTAAGAAAAAAAAATCTCTGCACAACTGAACTTAATGATGGATCTCCCCCCGCCTCTCTTCTCTAAAGCTTGATTTTGACATATGGTATTGCTTTCTGTATTGGCACTCAGTCTCCTTGCACAAATGGAAATGAAGATCTAAGCAGTGACCAGCATTTTTAGAAAGATAAGTGAAAAGCATTTTGATTTTCAGCTCTTTAGGTAGCTAGCATATGTTACATCTTATTTATAAGAAATATTTGGAAAAGAAACCAAACACTTCTAACTTTTTTTTTTTTTTTTTTTCCCTCCCACATATCCCAGTGAAACTTTTTAGTAAGTTTAAAAAAAAAAATCTTAAGCAACTTTTGTTCCTATCTCTTCGGGACTTCATTACTCTGGGATTAAAAAAGAAAAATACCCCAAATGTCCAGAAATGTCAGTCTTTCACATACAAACACATTTACAAATGGCTGCTTTCTTCTGGGCTCTTGCAAACTTAGGTAACTGAATGAATTCAGGCATGGGTTACTTAAGCATTTGCAGTTTGAGTTATTTGAGGTGTTCAATGCATGACCAAGTTTTTAAGCACCTTAAATGCTTACAAAACATTGAAGATATTGGGAAATACGGTACTTAATGCTGGATGCTATCTTTGGGTTGGTCTGTAGTACTAAGCATTCCCAGAAACAATTCCACTATCTGATAAACCTATGCTCATTTACCTACATGGGACTTTGTGATGAAAGATTTGATGTAATTGCAAAGTACTAGTATTTCTACCTGAACCATTAAATCTTTTAAAGTTGGCTAATCACTGGTTCGGGGAGGGTGAGGATGTGTTTTTTGCATCACCTCCCCATGGCAACCCACCTAACCAAACACAAGGGTAATCAGAAGAGCTCATCTCCAAAGCCTCTGCTGCAAGGATCTGCCTCAAGACTTTTTAGTATTGTAATGTGATTAAAAGTATCTAAGATTACTTCCTCCTGTTTACTTTATAATCGGTTAGCTAAATGTGATCTCATTAAAACCACATAAACAAAGTACTCTAAAGAGTCACAGATGAGTTCTAGGTACAGATTTAAATCTTAGATATGTTTTTTGTTAAAACTTCAGGAGTTTTTGGGTAAGGAAAGGGATGTCTTATAGATGAGATGTAGACTTACAGTCTTTCTTCTTTGACCCCATCTGATTTGAAGTTATTGTTTCTCTCTCAGGTTAAGGGATTGTGTATGAAACTTGCTGATAATAGGCAAACACGAAGAACTTGTGGAATTTGTTATTCTCTAAGTGGAATCTGATGAAACTTTTGCAGGTTGAAATTTTTAAGAAAGAACGTGCTTTATGCTAGTGTATAAAAAGAAATCCAACATTTCAAAAGAATTACCAGTTTCTTCAGGTCTTAACTTCTATTAATTTGATAATTTAGCTCTGAGTATTTTCAAACATATTTGTTGAAGGATTTTGCCGTTGGGCATTACTGCTGTTGCCTTTTTTGCTTTTATGTCATCTCTTAAGCATAGCATATCTCATACAAATTTTACTATGATAAGATCAGTCTGAATTTAATTTGTTTCTTCTGGGTCACAGAAAATGTATCAAATTTAATATTTTAGTAGGTGATAACAAAAGTCCTGTGGCCTTGCTGAAATGATATTTAGGTCCAGATCTTTCCTAATGCTATAGCAAAGGCCATCTGCTTAACAGTGATGTTATTCAGTGAGAAGAAAAGTTGACAGCAAAGTTTATATCGAAAAGGCTATGCAGAGAAACACAAAACTCCAGTTCCTTCTGGTAATTATCCCTGCTAACAAAATGATTAGATGCTTTCTGGTGTGTTGGTCTTGGCATTATTACGAGGGGGCCTTTAAGTCCTCCTGACTTGAGCGTGAGTTGAAAGCACTCTGCACGAAAGCTGTTTTGGAAGTCTTCCACCAAGCTGTCAGAAAACCTTCATTAAATGTTTGTGAAGCTGGGTCCTCTTCATCTTTTTTTTTTTTTTTTTTTTTAAATATGCCATGCTGAATGTAGGTGTGACTTTCACCAAGTTTTCTGATGTGCTGTGAATATAATTAATAGATGCCTTTTTGCAATATACAATTTTGCAGTGTACAAGAAATTAGTAAATTTAAGGGAGACCAGCACAGATGCATTGGGATTATGGAAAGCAAATCTCCCTCTCCCAAGTACCATGGGCATGCCTGAGAGAAATAAGGATGAGGTGGAAAGATACTTCTTCTCTGTTATCAAGATATATGGATCTGGGAAATGGATTAAAACTCTGAGATTTTAATCAAGGACCATAGTTCAGGCTCTGACTACAGGCAGTGTTGTGTGAGTTTCAGCCATTGGAAAAGTAATTGTAAAGGGGTGTGCCTCCAGTCTGCCCTCTGCATTG
Organism: Aviceda cuculoides; assembly: GCA_035590195.1. Taxonomy (NCBI): domain Eukaryota; kingdom Metazoa; phylum Chordata; class Aves; order Accipitriformes; family Accipitridae; genus Aviceda; species Aviceda cuculoides. The sequence goes on from JAVJGG010000007.1 coordinate 17,363,876, forward strand.
CGGTGGCTGCATACCTAGTGCTGTTAGGCTTGGACGTAAAGGGGGGATTGTTCTGCAGATAATTTTTTCCTACATTATTGCTTTGTTCCTTTCTCAGCCTTTTACTAAAATTACTGGCTCAAATATTTCTTTATTATTGTTCTTTCTTTTAGAGTAATTGGTAAATACATATGGTGGGGGGGGCTTGTAATCTACCTATATATATCTTACTGTTATCTATCTTATTGAGAGAATCGAATGTAGGTTTGCCTAGTGTAATGGTATTCTTAATGATATATCTAAACCCCTTAACTCACAGTTGTGTGTTATGGAAGTGTTTGCTCTGATTATGTTTGCTGCCAGTGTGGCTATAGCCTACTTTCACTGTGGGAGATGTATAGATAATGCAAATAGGCAGCCTGGCACAGGTTGCGTTTCCCTGGGGGTCTGCTGCTGGGTGGTCCTGTAGTATACCAAAGCAGACGAAGTCCCAAAAAAGGAATTGAGATTTTTAGCTTTAGAAAATGCTCCCAAATGAGCTGCAATAGTCTGAGAAATGAAACAAATTGTATTGGGTTTGCGTGGCAAGGTTTTGGTAGCAGGGGGGCTACAGGGGTGGCTTCTGTGAGAAGCTGCTGGAAGCTTCCCATGTGTTCAATGGAGCCAATGCCACCAGCTCCCAGACAGACCCGCTGCTGGCCAAGGCCGAGCCCATCAGTGATGGTGGTAGTGCCTCTGGGTTAACAAATTTAAGAAGGGGGAAAAAACTGCACAAGAAAACTGCAGCCGACAGAGAGGAGTGAGAGTATGTGAGAGAAACAGCCCTGCAGACCCCCAGGTCAGCGCAGAAGGAGGAGGAGGAGAGGCTCCAGGCGCCGGAGCAGAGATTCCCCTGCAGCCCGTGGGGAAGACCACGGTGAGGCAGGCTGTCCCCTGCAGCCCAGGGAGGTCCATGGTGGAGCAGACATCCACCTGCAGCCCGGGGAGGACCCCACACCGGAGCAGGTGGATGCCCGAAGGAGGCTGTGACCCTGTGGGAAGCCCATGCTGGAGCAGGCTCCTGGCAGGACGTGTGGCCCTGTGGAGAGAGGAGTCCACACTGGAGCAGGTTTGCTGGCAGGACTTGCGACCCTGCGGGGGACCCATGCTGGAGCAGTCTGTGCCTGAAGGGCCAAGGAAGGGACCCATGCTGGAGCAGTTTGTGAAGAACTGCAGCCTGTGGGAAGGACCCGCGTTGGAGAAGTTCATGGAGAACTGTCTCCTGTGGGAGGGACCCCACACTGGATCAGGGGAAGAGTGAGGAGTCCTGCCCGTGAGGAGGAAGGAGCAGCAGAGACAACGTCTGATGAACTGACTGCAACCCCCATTCCCCGTCCCCCTGCGCTGCTGGGGGGGAGGAGGGAGACAAAATCAGGAGTGGAGTTGAGCCCAGGAAGAAGGGAGGGGTGGGGGGAAGGTGTTGTAAGATTTGGTTTTATTTCTCATTACCCTACTCTGATTTAATTAGTAATAAATTAAACTAATTTCCCCAAGTTGAGTCTGTATTGCCCGTGACGGTAACTGGTGAATGATCTCTCCCTCTCCTTATCTTGACCCATGAGCCTTTTGTTATATTTTCTTTCCCCCCAGTCCTGCCGACGAGGGGAGTGATAGAGAGGCTTTGGTGGGCACTTGGTATCCGGCCAGGACCAGCCCACCACACTGGTGATGATACCTGACGAAAGGCAGAATAGCTTTATATTAAGCATTTAGTGAGGAAAAGTGGACCCATCTTTAATCTTTCCAGTTAAAAACACAGCTGCAGGTATGAACAGAAAATCAAACTCCTGAAATTATGAAACTCTCTTACTCTTTCACTGAAGGGAAAAAGGTCCCTTTCAAGGATGTTTCAAAAAAATAAATTAAAAATAACCCAGACAGAGACATTCTCAGACAATTTTCATTGCCGGGAGTGTTTTTACGGCCAATGTATAAACTCCTCAAAACAAGTATTACAAAGTAATGAAAATACAGTCAGGACCTTAGCACTAGCAGACATGGCTAAAGTACTGAGCATGTGGAGTTTACATTCAACTCATCCAAACTGCAGCTTACCCAATTCACTTTAAATGGGCCATAATTTCCTTTGCAGATGGTACATATATACAGAAGTCAAATATGGGTGACATATTAAGATCATGACAAAGCAATGATGACAAACTTCCAGACAGTAAAGATGAGACTATAAACATTACTGTCAGAACATATACAGAGAAAAGGAGAAAAAAAAAGCCAACCCAGACACTATCAAAAAACCCCCAAGAACAGCAACAGTCATAAAAAGATTTTAAGTAGCTGTCTCAAAATGAAAAATAGGACTTTCTTTACGCAGCCTCTCAGATAGAATGTACCAGTGCAGCCAGAGCACAGCTCAAAGTGTGCTCTTACCTCCCCCTTTTTCAGTCACTTGGGTCTTTAACTTCTGGGTGATCTCTCCCACATCACTTAAGAGATAACATAGTGAGTTGAACTCTTTTTTGGTTTGTTTTTTTTTTAATGCTAGACAGAGATTTCTAGGTTTATTTTTAACATAAATGCTTAAAATTTAATACATTTTTTTTTCTTGTGGGTTTCTGGTAATATATTCATTATTTCATTCATTATTTCCTGGGAATCTATAGTACTATTTTTTCACTATGCTAATACATCACCCATACTCAACACCCACTTTCATCTACAGCAGAGCTGGTAAGTAATAGCAATTACATACAATTCCAATACAATAAATAAAACATTCATATACTTCAGATTTGTCTCTTAGTTTTGCAACAGTTAAGAGTCTGGCAACAGAAACTATATGGAAAGTCCATTTTCCACTGAAAATATTAAATACTTCCCATTTTTAATCGGTCTATTTTACAATAGATTCTGTATTTCTTGGCTCTCAGTTCTGTTTTCTTTTCTGATAAGGCAAACACAGCTCTATGTAGTGACTTTTTCTACAGACAACTTCAAGCAATTTCCTTGATTTTCATGGAGGTGGTGGAGGCCCTGATCCTATTCTATGGAAGACAATGGCAATCTTACAATCAAATGCAATTGCGCAAGCAAGGCCTTGTGCCACTCAGGCAGCTTTCTCATCCTGTACAGCACAATGTCCAAGAAACAAGCTCTTAACTGTGTTGGGCTGCATGAACACAGCCAGCTTGAGCTCTGAATAGATGACAAGGGTGTCTACCTAAGCAGTTCTTTCTCTTAGTAATTTGAAGAATCTCCAGTTGTTCAGAAATAAATATGCACATGTATAAGTAAATAAATAAAGACAGACATACTTAAAGTAGAGGTAACCTGTGACTATGCCCATGTAATTTTCTAAAAAAGAAACTTGGTTTGGAGATGCAATTGTATATACTGAATCTAGTCAGGACTGTTTAGAGCTATGCTGTTACTCCTGCCAATTTGATGTAAATCACACAAGTCATTATTTTGTTAGAGAAATCCATGGGAAAACTTTGTGATTCTTCAGTGCCACCAAAAAAAAATCAGAAATAAGGAACACAGAGCCAACAAACGTTGCTAGAGGACAGGGAGAGCCTTCCTTCCCATCCATAACTGACAATCCCAAGAAAATCCAGCTGTACATCACGGTGAGGCTGGGAGGGGGTGGCATTTCCTATTCCCATTCAGGCCCTCACACCTTGAGCCCAAAGGGAAAGCACAAAGCTCTTTCCCTGCTGCCACCTCAGCTCACAGAGCTGCCTGCCCACAGACCACAAGTGGGGCTGAACCAAGCTCTCAGCACAGATGATGAGGGACAATCCAGTCCTAAGGGTCCCACTTCCTCCTGCACCAAAGATTTCCTATGCCAATTTGAGTTGTCTCCAAGGACAGTACTCCCTGGTGCTAACTTAGCCTGGCTGCAGCCAGAGGAGACAGGACTCCTCTAGGGGGCAATTAGAGAGGTATTTTATTTGGTGCCGGTGTTTCCCCAGTGACTCTATAAGCCTAGGAAGCTTCATCCACCTTGCCCAAAGTCAGCTGCATGATTCCCTGCATGCTTTACTTTTCCATCTACACAAGGATGACACCAGGATAAATGCTCCAAGGTATTCTGTACCATGTGGGTAAGGCACTGCCTTACTCTAACAGGGGGACTCAAGAAAACCTAAAGCTGCTCCTGGTGGGAAGTCATGACACTCAACTGAACCCATCCAAATGGCATCTCACTCTTCAACGGGGGCCTGCATGCAGGAATTCAACACCCTTTACTTCACACACATAAGTTTAGCCTTTTTACTATTTAGCATTTGTCTCCATAGACAAGCCAAGTGGTTTGTACATAAGGGAGGAAAAGCTGGAAACAAGGACTCTATTTATAACAAATATATCCCAAATAGTAAATAAAAGGGAAATTGAATATATAGATAGAACCAATTCATAGATTTTCACCTAAGGCAGGCAGATTTTCCTGGTTTCTACACATTAAAGTCATTCATAGCCTCTGTGCTCAACTGGTACAGAGGTCTGCTGTGAAACTTCCTCCATACAACATACACCCCCTCCCAACCCCATATACTGAGAGAAGATAAACCCACACAAATCACTGAGTTTCAGCACTGATACAAGAAACTACCTGTTGTTCAGTAGAAGGCCTGACAGAGTAAGTAGCAAATAAATATTTTGGCCATTTAAAAACTATTTTTGGGAGCCATAACGGATTACTCTTAAAATGACTACTTAAAATGTACTCAGAAGCCATTAATTTTGTTTAAGGACTTCAATAAAAGTTTCACTTTTGAATAAACATTCCATCAGTAACTCACTTCAAGCCTTTTCCTGGCTTACAGGCAAACACCATGTCTTTCTTCTCCATGTATTTAGAAAACTACAGGGCTCCCTGAAATTTTCACTGCTAACAGAATAAGGAAAGATAATTCTACTTGTGGCTTCTGTCTCTGCTATGAAGCCAGCTTACAAATGAGAACATTTTAAAAGTTATGAATAAAGTTAGTGTACACACCCCATTTGTCTTCTGTTTACTAGAATAAAAATTCCACTGCTTTTTAACATAAAATCAATTTATACTGAAAACTTATTATACACTGAGCATTAAAAAAATCAGCAAACCCCATCTTATTTTGAACAAGAGGAAACAAAAAGCTGATATCCAAAATATACAGATATTTTGCTTTAATAATTCTAAACTGATCAATCCATGGTGGGTCACATCATGTAAATACAGAAACATGTTTAGTGTCCCATCAGTATTCCTAACACAGGCAGACAGGCAGATGTCATATTTGCAGAAGGAATGCCAAATGTCTGTCAATAAGATACTACCATGGCCAGAAATAACCGAGTTACAATGACTGTGTGGTTAGTTTGTAAGACAATCCAAGTGGGGGAAATACTTACTCTTCAAGTTGAGAATTCTAAAATCAATCTGATGTCATTTAAAAATAGGAGACACAATGTAACTGATATGCTGATCATAGAAACCACACAGGGAAAACACTGCTATTTCTGTAAACACAAGATAGCGTAAAGTAATGTAGTTCCACTGAATTCAGGGAATCTACACTCATTTATGATAGATGAACATCTGGTCTTTTATATTTGGAGAAAGGTAGGGTAAATACTACTCCACCATTCCAACAAATTCCTGTTAACTTCACAAACTTAAATGGATTTACATCAGAATATATTTTTTCTTAGACTCTCCAGTTGAAAAACTACACAGATATTAAAAAAAAAATACTTGGCAAGATTCAAAGTAACCAATCATTGGTGCTTCACATTGGATTTTTCTGAAATTTCAAACTACATGGCAAAATTTCAAATGCATATTAGTGATCTAAAATCCAGGTTCTATTTCCGTAAGTCATTTCAGCCACTGAGGAGCCTGACCTTTGCTGTCTTTCAATAAAATTTAGGACTGCAAGAGATTAACCACCTCTTGATAAAAGCCTTAGGCTCCTATGTTCCTGCTTTTACAGATCTGAGCCACAGCTGAATTGTGAAGGTTAAAGACAAAATTCTGTCTTATACCACTTTCCTTCAGCTGCAGATGTCCACTCACACAAACTGTACACTGTATTGCACTGTGTCAAGGTCTGCTCACCTGGAAACCCAGTAAAGAGGTCTTAAAAATTCCCTAGTCCTGAAGGGAACCGCTTGATTTGATGAATGAGTACCACCAAATAACTTTAAAATCCCTTCAAAATAACCCAGCAACAATGACAACAAAAATCTTGAGACCTTCTGGCAGTACAGGTGGTATGATAAAGCGTCTTGTATTATCTCTTTCCTTCACATCTAACTCATCTGTTCTTTTCTTTCATTGAAACACACAATCTGCATTGTTAGGTTTCGTATGTAAGTATGTCTGGTTTATATAACATTCTGTGCCATCTAATTAGTTTACTAGCAATTAAAAATAAAAACATGGCAGAGCTCCACTTGCCAGTTTCACCTTGTCACAAATGTGCTTGATGTTCACTGTGTCTTAAATAAAACGTATCACTAGCAGGGAGAGATCTTTTCCATCAATTTTTTTTTCCACCATTTGGTATAATTATTCCTGACAATTTGCCCATCACACTGTAAGAGTCTTTCCAGAAGGAGAAAAATACTACTTAGTGTTCTTGTGATCACAAGTCTAATTGAGCGGAAAACAAATCTGTTAAAAAGAAAGAAAAAAAGAAGAGGAAAAAAAAGAGAGATTGAGGAAAGACAGGCTAATGTTTCACTCAGTTAAAAATAATATAATATGATGAGCAAAATAACAAGGAAACTTGCTACTAACCACTCCTGAAATGTTAATAGATTGTCTTCCTCTGATTTCCAGAGGAAGTCTCTGCAGCAGATGCTGTTTTCATATAACTGATGATGACATTCAGGTCTATTTTACTGTGGCGTACAGCTTTTTTTCATAGTTTTTAATTATGCCTATATTTATTATTTTCAAGCTGGGGTATGGCAATTGCTAGGTTGCAGTGGTGTATTGCTGCTAGTGCCGATGATGACTGGTGTGAAGGCCACTTTCCCTTTAATCTGTGGCAGCAGAAAACTAGGTGCCACGTGTGTAATTTAAACTGACAGGAAACATTAGCATTACCGTACACTTTGTCAATTAAATGATGGTTTAATCAGTACAAATCTGAATGGTCAAATAATGTTATAATTAAAAGGAAATAATGGAAAGTGGTTTGGTGATTAATTAACAGAACAGCAAGTACCAGCAGCACTTCTTGTATGTGATATTACTTCTCTCCTCTTATACACTGGCTGGGGTGGGGGTGGTGGAAGGCACGCTGACCTTGCAGCCTGAGAAAATCCATTTCTGAGCTGCAGATCCAGCAGCAATGGCAATTTTCACAGGCTCAAATAAATGAGGGGGAACTTTACCTTTTTACCTTCCCTGCAGTGCTCTTCAAAGCACTGCCATATATGATCACTAGTGACTCTTGACTTTTTTTTTTTTTTGGCTGCCTTTACAAATAGGAGACTGGATACCTTGTAAACCCTGGACACCTTGACATATATTCTGGAACACCAGAAAATAAGGCACTGTCTTTATCTCCCACTGCCTGATGTCGTGATCATTACAGCAGCTCTGTCCCTTTCTTACCACACCGGCATGCAACAAGCTACAGCACAGGTATGTATTGGCAGTCTATGAGACATATTGTAACATACAGGATTAAATACATAATGATATCAATCACCAAGGTACTGCAGCACTAATGAGGAAGCACTCACTCTGGCACATCTAACATACATTAGGGTGTACTGTATGAAAAGGCATGCTTACAATTTCAGGAGGACTTTCATGGTTCAAGAAATAAAATCATCTAGCTTTCCATAGGTGGGTGCTAGTCTCTGGATAGCAGGGCTTAACTTCCAAATATTCTCAATATTCACACCTCTAAAGAAACTTAAAAGTATCAGGGGTGTTGTACAAAAGGCCTCAGATGAAGGTATGTAAAATTTGAAACATTTTTTTTAGATTACTTAAGCTTTAAAAATCTGTGCTTAATTTGCAATGAGTACAATCAGACCTTAGAATTGAACCTACTACTAAAGTTTAGTCTGTTGGACTGTCACCGGGATGCCAGCTCTGATTTGACTGTCTGGCCTCCAGCAGACAAAGGCTGGTGTCATAAATGTCATCCTTTCACTTTGGGTCATCAATCCACTTCATAATGGTCAAAAAAAAGACCAGCAGATGGATGTGTTAAAAACAACTAATGGACCAGCAAAAGAGTCAGGTCAAATCCTATTATTCAGAATGGGGAGAGCTGCCACACTGCCAGCATAGCACAATACACTCAGCAAATTTTCTAAGGTCCAGGGTTAGTGAACAACAGAGCTGAAGACTCTTCATCCAAATTTGTCATGTTTTTGCCTTATTACAGTGTATTGTACAACGAAACAGCAACATGCACATTCAATCACGGGTAAAATGAGGGTGGGATGTTATATTTAATATTTATACGCATGGCATACTGGCAAAATTACTGGCATCTGTATGTGTGTGAATGACTGTTTTGAGGAACATGTGTTGTGTGCAATGCTGTTTATTATCAGTAAATGAAGCCAAAAGCTAAGTTGAAAATGAATGCTAAATTAAAAATTATATAAAATGGAGTGAAATGATTTAATTAGCAGATTATAAGTGACATGCTTTACTATTAGAACTAGCTTGGGAGGGATTGAGGGAAGGGAGAATGAAAAAAAACAACCTTGACTAGACACAGAAGGGTGGAAAAAAACATTTCTTTTCCCTCTATCTGTGGAGTTACAAACACAGTAACATATTGTCCTGGTGTTTATAATCACAGACTCTGCTGCCATCACTGTACTTGCTTAATGAGGCAGCCAGTTAGAAATAATGAGACTTTGAAACAAATTGTTCTACTTCTAAAAAGGGAAAGAGAAAAGATGCGTGGTACTCTAATACAGTGCAACAGGAGTGTTTTGGTAACATCTCTATACTTAACTCCTCATACTGTATCCCTCCAAGGGCTTTGGAATGCTCCAAAGGCATTTCTGAGTAAAGAAATGTGGTATGGTTTCTTGCAAAACTAAGAAGGAAGCTCAGAACTCTTTATTCCCAGGTTTTGCCACTAACTTGTTGCATGACTTCATTAAAAAAGCATTGCTTGCTAAATTAATTAACATATGTGAAACACTTTGAACATTTTTGCTTGGTCTCTACCTTTAAAACTGAATATTTCACTCCTATAATGATCTTCTATTAAAACTGTCAATATTCTTTGCCAGCAGAAATCGATTTAGCTTCCCTGTGCTTACAGGAGCATGGCTGGAAAGCAACCCACCACCCCACCTGCTAAATGGCACTTAGGCATGTATCAGAAGGTGGAAATCCAGCCCTCAAACCTACACAGGGCAGCTACACATTTGCACGATTCACTTGCACCACAGGCAGTGAAATAAAGTAGATCCACAGATTCTTTTCCCATCATTTCCCTGGACACCCCATCTTGTCCCAGCACTATCCTCCTCCGCACAGACTTTTTAAACAGCATATGGAGCTCACAGCCCGGCTTGCTCTGTCCCCAGTGTGCATATCCCCTGGGCTGCCTGTCAAACTCCTACTCCCCTGCTCCCAGAGAGCAGAATCATCTACGTCTGCTGCACCCTGAGAATCCTCAATGTTCAATATAGCCTTAAAAAAACCATTACCACACACAACCCCTCTTTGAAAAAATAACCCTGCTTAAATTCAGAACCCAGAAAAATATGACAACCTTGGTAAGCCTTTAAAGTAAAAGCCTTTAACTTATTTTCATCTCCAAATACCAAAAGAGCATAAGATATAAAAACAAAAGAGCATGTGAATAGATTTGGTACATATGGACACCAATACTTCTACTTATTTTGGCGAAAAAAGATCAGCAGTTGCCCTAGGGTGCTCAGCATTACCATGCCTTTACTGCAATCTGGGAAAGAGAAGTGACTTCAGGCTTTGATCCTGCAGAGCAGAGTTCGCTCAGCCTGACATAACGCTGAAATGTTCAAGCACAGGAGCAGCCCCATCTGGAGCAAGCACGCCAACAAGATACAAGCACAAGGTGCAGAACCACAGGAAGATAGAAGCAAGAGCCTAAGCAGGATACTTCAGATGCAAAAATTTACTATCCACTGAATTACAGAGCTGAGATGCTGAACCCCATGCTGGCCCAGCAACAGCAAAAGAGAACTAAGGCTGCCAGAGGGAAGCACACCCAGCCTAAGCTTATTCAAACAGCTGAGCAGATGCTGGCTGTTTAGACAGCCATACGGCTGCCTTTTCCATCTAACATACTGCACCAAAGTGCTGAACAGCAACTGCAGAAAACAACAGAAGGGAAATAATAAGGACTATATATTATGTGTAGATTAAAAAAAAAAAAGTTCTCCAATTCAGCATGGTTGCACCTTTTAGCTACTTCTTGGTAGTTTCGATCCTGGAACAGGTGTTGGGTTATACGAGCTCCATCTCTTTCTCTAAAAGCCAGAAAGGCCACAGAGTTTGAAGTCTGTAAGGCAATAAGCCATACTACTTTCTAGGCATCTATTGTTCATTGAGAAGCCTCTGATCAATTTGCTTTCTATACAACAATCTGCTAATTTGAAAAAAAATAGAGGGGAAAAAAAAAATAAAGAGGGAGAGGCAATTTAATAGAAACCACTTTAGAGGTGTTTGTAGAAAAAATTGAAGGCTGGAATGGGGGGGTAGGAGGATTTTTTTTCTAGTCTCCCATGTACTCCTAAAATGGTCTGTGCACTGCCTGGGAGTAAATCAATACTAAGCACAGTCCAGGCGAGACTGCCATCTTACATGAAGCACTGACTGTAAAATAGACACAAAAGACACATGATACTCTCTAAGGTCCCCAGCAGCTATAATATCCAGCCTTGGCAGCTCGCTTGACATTTCCTTGCCCTGCTTCCCAGTCCTCTTTCTTCCTCCCCCTTCCCTCCCCCTCTCCTTCTCCCTCTCTCTCTCGAACAGCTATGCTCTGCCTCTAAGGGGCTCGTCGACCGGGTGAACAGATAACAAACCTGTCAAGAAGGGTTTAGCTGGGGAATAAATCCTGCATTCGCCAGGAAATGATGTGTACAATGGGAAAATACAAGGGATGACATGAGCCTTCCCTTCTGAGAGAGTGGCCAAGAGATGCTTAAAACATTACAACACATGCTAAATGGACATTGGGATGGCTGATCAGATTGTATCTTGGACATTTCAAGTGGCTCCCTTCCTCCCCACTTTTCACCGCTACTGAAGACACACAAAGCAAGCAGACAAAGCCAATCCCTACTTCTGCTCCTTAAAATATATATGTACTTTTAGAGGCTTGACCATGAGGAAGGTGGGGTTACCATGTACTAAGCTTAAGGTCAAGACTAAAATATTTTTCAGTGGCAGGAAAGGTCACATGAAATCCACTAGGTAGTTACAATTTCCATTTATAAAAGGACAATATAAAAGCAAGAACCTTATCTTGGTGACTTAATACATGTCTCTGCTTATTACTATTTTCAAAGGGCCTTTTGCACAAATCTGATTTGCACTGGTGCAATAAAGAGTCATCATCCTTTTACACAGCAGACTTTGCATTTCTGCTTAGGATCTAACTATGAAAAACAGGAACCATCCCATAAACAGATGCTAATCACAGTAGGAAAGTACTTTCATTTGAGTAACAAGGTAGATCAGAAAGTTTGCTTGGAAGATTGCTGTATGAGCAAGAAGAGCTACTGGGGACGAGAAAAGGGAGGGAAGAACTGATTCAATACTTTTCACAGCCAGCCTGTACAAGCTGAGAATTCAGGGAGCTAGTTTTTGTTGGAAACAGAAAAAGAGCAATTAAATATGTCAGTAACTCTCCTCTCTAGCACACACGTGTGACGAACCTTGTCTCTAAACGCTTGTTGAGATTCTGACACTGGCTGGCTCAAATCAAAACCTTGGATTACCCTCAAATTCAAATCTTGGAAGACTCTGGGATTCAGACAGAATAATAGCTTTTGGTTTTAAGTACAGCAAAACATACTGTTGCTGTGTTTGTGTGTCTGATGACTGCTCTCCCCCTACATCCAAACACACACACCATGGCTCTGACATGGATTTTTTAAAGCAATGTCATCCACCACGTTGATATTTTACAGAGCTGAGGAATCTTTCAAAATGAAATTGTTGCCAACGAATTTTCAACCCTCCAAATCCAAGATGTTATCTTTTGCCCTTTTAAAATACCTTTTTAGTTACTGATATCACAGTGTACAATGTGTCTCCAACTGATGGTTATTACAGAAAAGCATGCCCATTAAGTGTACATTGAACAATATGGGGTAGATACTCTGGTGAGACAAACTGTGAATAAAGCAATGGTAATTTGCACTCAGAATGTTATCCACGCAAAAAATCTAAAACAGTTTCATTATCACAGGTAAGTCATGTAATGGTTCCTTAAAGTTTCTGTTGTGGTTTAACCCCAACCAGCAACTAAGCACCACGCAGCTGCTCACTCGCTTCCCCCCTCAGTGGGATGGGGGAGGAAATCGGGAAAAGAAGTAAAACTCGTGGGTTGAGATAAGAACAGTTTAATAGAACAGAAA
>JAVJGG010000007.1:17381510-17410041 GCA_035590195.1 Aviceda cuculoides
CTTGGCTCTGGGTGAGCACTGCTCAGCAGGAACCAAAACATCCCTGGGTTATCAACACTGTTTCCAGCACAAATCCAGAAGACAGCCCCATACTAGCTAATACAGAAAAAAAAGAAAAAAAAAAAAATCTATCCTAGCCAAAACCAGTACAGGAAGGTGAAAGAAATAAAGGGAAAGAGATTTTTTTTTTCTTTCCCAAAAGTATAAACAAATGCCTGTGTCAGTGGTTATAGAATAATAAAAGAGAGGGTGTTCTGCAAGTAATGTTTTGTGCATTTTGCAAATGGGTGAACTGCTGTTTTTTGTGGAAACAGAACGCTGAAATAGGTGGGAGCCGTTTCCCTGGCTGAGGCATCTTTGGTGCAGAACCAGAAAATTTGGGCTGTTAGAGTATTTGGCTCAGGGCAGGGTTTTACAGCCACGCTGCCGCAGTGGAGGTTGTGCTGGGGGGACCAGAAATGTGCCTGCAGAGGCAGAAGAGAACATCTGCTCCCTTGCCCTCGCGCCCTGTCTCTGCCCACACACACACGTACATGCTGAACAGAAGCAGCACATGGAGAAAACTTTTAGCAGTCTGATATCTTGCAATCCGTGTTTAGCAGGTACCTTTGCTGAATCAACTGGATTTGAAAATGTCGAGTGGCATTGTCTCTAATAGGAGAGGTGGGGATTGGAAGTGCACATATTTGCTTGCTCTCTCCTCTCTCTCTCTGAATTTTTGTGTTACCAGAGATTTACATAGTCAGGGGGTCCTGCCATATGTGACTAATGACAGTCACACCTACTTTGTCTGACATCTTTCTGCTTTCTGATACACTTTTGTCTATGGGTAAGCACACGCACACATATGTATACATGTACAAACAGCAACTGCTGTGCATGCCGGTTACTTTTCTACTAAATATCTGCAAAATCAGTGTGGGACTTGAGACTATCAGTTGTGTTTGGATTGGGGGTCACAGGCCTTGGGGTCAAAATCCGTCTTAATGGATAAGATGTAGAACACAGAGGCTTGAAGCAGCCTGTGACCGGCCACGCTGTCTAGAGGTTCACGTGATCCTTGGTGCCGTTCCAGCCGATGCCAGCCAGCGCTCTCCCAAATAACACTTAGGGTCATTTGGGGGGTATTGGGGCTCAAGTGCCATTCCCAGTCAGTAAAGTATAGAGAGCGTCTCTCCTGAGCGAAGGGGAGAAGTCTTTAGGTTTCTGAATGTGGGTCAGGTTAAGACAGTTGGACTTGGGGTGAAGGAGAAGCTTTCTTGTCTTTGCCAGTGTAGACGTAATGGAGGTGATGGAAAGAGCCAACAGGGAGAAGAGTAGAAAGATCTGGAGAGGGGCTTGGCAGGTTAGCAAGGTAGAGTATAAATGAACGAACCCTAAAACATAGCAGGACTAGAAACCTGACTTGATATTTCCAGTAAGATGTTTTAAGAAGCACAGACAACCCCTTTTAGAATAATTCTCTGCCTTAACACGTGGCTATCCAGATGGCTTGGCTTCACTTCTGAAAAAGGCAGAGATATTACCTCTGCCACTAACCTCTGTATCTGCAAGAAAAAAGGCGAAACAACAAACATGCATACGTATGTAATGTAGAACAGAAATAGTAAAGCAATAGTCTTAAATAAAGATCTCAGAGATTCATAACTCCTTATCTATAACAAGGTTTTTGGGGCCATGTTTCCTAAATCTGGCTCAATATGAAGCAACATTGCAAAACAAATCTTGCTATCTGCTTTTCCAATAGTAACTCCTGAGAAATAAGAGACAATATTAAAAATAGATTTATGAATGCTCCTCAGTGTCTTAGTTACAATGCGTGCACGTATGTATATTATATATTTTCATGGAAGAACACTTTTCATGGGAGGCAGAACACCATCAAATCTCAACTGTTTTTCCACTCCATTTTGTATTCCCTGCTGTTTGGCACCCACTCGTACATTAGCTTGCCAAAAGAGTAGCTTGACAATTAGGTATGTTAGCACAATCATGCATTTTATAAGCTATGCAAAATAAAGCCCTGGGTAGTATGATGAATAATCTTTTCTCTCAGTTTTTTTTTTTAAATTATTCTTTAAACAATATCCCTATTGTAACTTCATTGGTGCGATACTGCAGTACACAAGCATTATCAAAGGGGAATGGTATCTCGTGCTTCAGACAATAAACCGTCTGTTCTGTCCTAAAGAGGTTGTTATAGTCGTTCATCACCACAGTATCCGAGGACTTTCCAAGTGTGTCTAACATCTGTCACTGTTTGCTCTCTTATTCTTTTCCCAGAGAGAAAGTGTGTGCAACGAAGTATCTTGGTTTAGACTTTAGAATTGGTCTGTGTCTCCTCGCTTATATTTGTTCGAGAAAACATAGCCAAAGAGAGTCTTTGTGGAGAATGGTCTTCCCATTTGCTGAGCGAGTTTATCCCATGGATTTGGCCCCCAGTCTTCCCAGAACTATATCTCTGCCAGAGGATAAACCTTGGCTTTATTGTGGAGAAAATCATAGTGCTGGAGTATGTTAACTGTTTATCACAGTTTTCATTCTGCTGCTTTGGGTAATTTTGTACTGGGGCCCGTGTCCATTATATACCCTAATGGCAGAAACCAAGGTGTTGAAATTCATTTCAGCTTCTGTCTGTAGCCAGTGTAGTTCAGAAAGGACTAGGTGTGGTGAGTTTTGGGGTTTTTTTATTGACTGAGCAGGTATGCTTTAATGTTTGGTACTAGTTAGGACTTAACTGGCGCACATTCCAGTTTTCCACCTTGACTGTGTGTACTGGAGCTGCTGAATGACTGCAGACTGAACTCCCATACCAAGTACTTTCTCTTCAGTTTTACTTCGTTCCCCTAATTGATTTCTATTTCTTGTGTTTATTACCCTAGCTATAGTCGCTTTCATTATCACTGCTTTCAAATCCTCACCTTTTTTGTAGTTCCCACTTTGTCTTCACGTTATCTTGCAGATTTCATATAAAGAAGAGATTAGTAAGGTGCAAGGTTTCTCCTGGACTACTTAAATGCTGGGGAACCTGCTTTGCTATTTTTAGGTTCTAGGAGATGTTTTCTTCAATACCTGCTTTTTCCACAAGTCAAGAGCTCCCTGAATGGCTCGTCGGCCATGGTGAAGGATCACCCTGTTAGCCTTAGTACAAAGTGCTGAGTGCTATAAGGCTGTTCCCATGTCTTGATTTCAAAAATCACCAAGGAAACAAAATGCCAGGTGGTTTGTCAGCCACAAAATGAACTGTAACGCAAGTAGGTTAAGGTAAGTGTAAAATATTGCAAACTTTATAGAAAAAGGTATACGGGAGCAAAGAAAACTGTACATCAATCTGTACAGAGGTGGTTCATCTTTTGTCAGAGGCTAAGCCTGCCTGAAGCCTGAGCAACAGAACTCACTAGGTTAGAACTGCATAAACCAAACCTCTCCTTCATCTTTAGAGATTATTTGGATTCTTTTTCATCCCCTTTCTCTTCCTTTCTCTCTTCTTTCTCTTCTTCTCTTACCCCTCATCCCTTGTTCCTTCTTGTGACCTCCACCCAGGCTGCCCAGCGAAACCATGGGCTCTCCGTCCTTGGGGGCCTTCAAGACGAGATGTGACTGGACACGGCCCTGGGCAACCTGCTCTGACCGGGCCTGCCTTGGTTTGGGCGAGCTGCCCCGCGGGTCCCTCTCAGACTGAACGATTCTGGGATTTCACCTAACTGGCTGCTGTGCAAGACAAGATGCAGTGGTAAAACGATCTGTTCAGAGCCATAATGGGTTGGACTGTCCTCTTTGAGGGTCACTGTTGTACCATACACCTCTTCCTACCTGCGTAGTTAATGGTTATTTTATGAAAGATATCATTCTGAAAAGGGATTTTTTTTGCTGTTTTATTCACTGTTCTTATTTTGTATTTCATATATTCATGGAATGAGTAATCTGTAGCAATTGAGGATATTATATTTTATTTACCACAGCAGAGTTATCTGTCACGCATTTTGCACATCTATTTAACATATTCTCATACTTTTGTTTTCCTGTTTATTCTCAGTTCTAATGGGGAGCAAAGTTAAAGTCAAGAAACCTAAAATTGTCTGGGTGAAATATTTGCACTTGCCTAGCGTGTCTTTACACGCAGTCCTGCTTGAACTTTCACATTGCCTTACATTTTGCATGGTTATTAATAATTAATTCAAAATTCTCTTAGTTTTTTAGCTTTTGCTCAGTAACATGCTTTGCACAACTGCCTTAAAGAAACGGAAACTTGCTAACGGAAATGAAGTAAAAATCAGGTTAGTACTTAAAGTCCTTGGTCTTGAAGTAGACAGGTGAAATAATTTCTAAATTTCTTTAATGAATTTAACAGAAAGAATGATATGGCTCTGAAAAATGAGTTTATATACTTAATTTATTTTACGTTTCCAAGTAGACAACTAGGTGTTTCCCAGCCAGGTATCTTCCCCTGCTTCCCCTAGATGATGGAGACGTTGACGGTTATCAGCTGTAGCTGGGAAAGTCTGCGTGCAGATCTCGGGTACTGTGGCTCAGCCCAAAATAGCACCTTGCAGACTGGTGGGGATCTAAAAATCACGTTCTCTGTTGGGCTCGACTGCAAACCTGCTGCCGAGACATCTCTGCTATTGCTGCCGCTCTGGTTTCTCTCTGGTATCTGTTTATGTGCAACGCCTGTAAATAGGTTTCTGATGTGTTTAATGTGCTCGCTTTGCTTTTGCTACTGTGAGGTTCTCCAGCCTTGCTGTGCTTGGTAACACAGTTATTTCTGGGATGATCCTTGCTAAGTGTTACTGTCCGCTAGTCTTGCTTTGTTTCCCCTCTCTTGCTCCTTAGTCTTTCTCAGTCTCATCGTCACAGAAATCATGAAGAGTATTTGAAATACTACAACTTCTTCTGGGAGAGTTGGATTTGATTGGGGGGCAGGGGGGGGTTGTGGGTTTTTTTGTTTTTGTTTTTTTTAAATTACTTTATGATTGAAAGGCTTCACCAGACACATCAGTGGTCTTAAAGGCAATATCCACCTCTGCGTACAAGTAAAACATAGCACATAATGTGTCCCTTAAAAAATGTGTAACACTTGGAAAAAAGCAAACAAAAAAACAGGTCATAATGGCAGAGAGGTGAAGTGTTTCTGAACGAAACCACGGTAATGGTTTACTCAAACGCAACAGCAGCCTGCTGAAAGCATATTTGTTTCCAGTGTTTGGGAATCCTTGCATCCCCTTTTGTATCCCCACAGTAGTTATTTTGGTTAGGTCAGGCGGCTGTGCATCTACCGCCTTTGTCATCAGGAACAAATTGCAATGTTTTGAGTGGAAGTAATGCTAGGAAAGAGCAGTGTGACAGGGGTATGGTGGTAGTGGAAAAAACAACGGGGGGTAAAAAGCTGGGGTCCTTCCCTCTCCGTCTGCTCCTCACAAACTGCCAGCACAAGACACACTGCGATTTCTTCTTCTCCAATCGATAGCAACAGTTAAACGTAAAATGGGAAAGAAATGTTCTCCTTTCAATAAAGGTAGCTGCTTCCAAAAGCAGTAAGTGTAGAAACACCGTTGTTGGACAGTCAACACTTGTACTTTTGACCCCATGTTTTATCTAGAGAGAAAGCAGAGGGCAGAAAGGGGACAAGTTTGTTTTTGGCAGTCTTTTAACTCCTTTGATAAGAATTCACCAAAACTCAAACCAACGGAAATAATATGAGCAATGTGATATTTTTTCAAACCAATAATAACAGTGTGTGAAACTTCAAAAACTTTCTACGGTTGTCTAACTTCTCTAAAGTAGATTAAGAGGAAAATTTTCAGCTAGCACTAAATTTGCAGGACCACCTCTTTAAATTAGCACTAAGGTGTTGTGAAAGCTTTTATTGTTGCAGTAAGTGGCATCTTATCAATTGACAAGTACATCCGCGTTAAATCTTCAGATCCCGGCCTTTGGCATATGAGAGAACTGATCATCAAACATATTACATTCCCACTCAAAATGCTGTCTTGAGAAATTGTTATAGGCAACTTGCATTATAGGAGGCATCTGCTCTCAGATTAAATAGTTCCTTAGCCTTTCTATTCATTTGGACTCTTTGGTGCTACCAGACACTCAAATAACCTTGACGACAACAAGAAAAACATACTTTTCCGTCTGCAGCTAGAGATGATTACACACCATCCAATTGTATTATAGTGACAAGACTGGACCACAGTGAAGCACAGTCTTATGATCTTATGTTCAATTATTAAGGTGTATAATGCTGAGGAAAAAAGGAGAAATACCTGAAAGACTGCCATCTGGTACAAAGCATGTTAGCACGTAACTTATAAAGATACAAGAAATACAGATCTATTTTTCAATCACTTTCACACAACCATCAGTATCTAAGTGGAGAATATCTGGGTAAAAACCTGCAAAATGGTAGCCAGAAAACACAAAAAAAAGGAATCCACGTATTATATTCCTAAACAGAAGGGCGCTGACTAGCATTACTTTTTTTTTTTAATTGTCCAATAATCATTTCTACAGAATGCCACATTGCAAAGGAAAACTCACCAGCAATGTGGATTCCATGAGGTAGGGGATTTATTTTGGCAGTAATCTGGAGCAGCCTGTCAATGTTTAGTTTCTCTTATGGCTGCCTTGCTTGAGAGTGGGATTTTAGGCTGGATGAAAGCGATGCCCTGAGCAACTGTCCCATGGACATTTCTTTGCCTGAGGTTTAGCAACTGTGACAAGAACATATTTTGGTTAGGCGTAGTGAAAAGAAACCTCACCCTGCCAGTCCCTCAGACTGAACAAAGGGACCATCTCTGGTGGGAGGCAGGGCAGGGAAAGCTTGCCATAAAGACAGGGACAAAAACTGGAAGATATAAAGAAAATGCCTTCAGGTCATATTGTGTAAATTTTTTTTTTTTTAAATGTTAAATTAAAAGCAGCAACTCTTCTTATTCCTCCTGTCCCTGTTTCTAGTCTGTCACATTGCCAGGAATTGTTAACGCAAGCAGGCACTTTGTGTCGCATTGCTGTGGGTGAGAGCGGCATGTGTAATTTGATGTGTGGGAGTGGGGTTTTTTAATCAATTTGATCAATTAAGAAGCCAAAACAAAACCCCAAACAGGAAATGCCCATTTCACATGCACCTCAGAGTTAACATGTGTAGGGTCCCGTAGAGGACTGATGCAGAACTTTGCATGATCTCATCTGGTGATAACTTTTTTTGTCTCCAATTCCCAAAGCAGCTCCATAGGCCAGGGGGTGGTTTAACGGGGCTGTTAATATGTACTCTATAGGTACTGCCAACTGCCTTCAGCTGCCCAAGCCATCCTTTAATGGCCTCATAAAATGTGCCCCGGAGTGTCTTTAGAGTATTAATATGCTCTTCCACTTGAGAATTTAATCTTAAGAATATAAAGTCTTTCAATACAGTTTTTGTAGTGGAAGAATAAGACTTATTACTTTAATAGATGATAGAGTGAATTTGCTAAATTGAAAGGATTTGTTGCGCTTTCTTATTTTGAAGCTATTTCTGATTCATATATTTTAAAATAGAATACATTGTAGTCCAATGTCAACATCAGCTAATGTTCCAGCCCAATGCCTTTACCTGTATGCTTCATCTCTTAAAACATACTCAGAACTTGTTCTGCCTTGTTTCATCTGATTTTCTTACTCTTTCAGCTTAGCAGCTGAATCCAACTGTTTTTTCACTGACATGGGTGTTTCTTCTAGCTTTTATTTTGGACTACCAAAGTCATAACCCCAAAAAGGCAGTGGAGAGTGGGAGTGACACAAATTTGGAACTGCAGTGTGTCTTTATTGTAACTCTCATTATAGGATACAAAATATGAAAGTGGCCCAGACACCCAAAACACCCCGTTAAAGTCAGTTGCAGCAGGGTGATGCTTTTATAAAATTCTCCTGCTCAGACACCATATTGGTCACCATAAGTGAGTTCATCTACTTACTAATTTTTCTTTTCAGTTGAAAGTAGATGAAATGTGGATCATTAAAACTGTGTTTTACTTTGCTTCCATAAAGGCCATACTGTTACAAAATGAATTAACTTGAAATGTTCTTTGCTTAATTAAGTGAGAATGCTTAATTTGTTCTCACTTCACTATTCAGACTTTAGAAAGGTAGGGAAAGAAAGGGAGGATAGATTAAAGTGGAAGGAAAAGGCTGTTCAAAACTTAGTCTTTAGTCCCTAACAGTCTCTGAATTGTTTTGTTATTCTTATTTGTAAAGGCATTTAGAATGGTTTTCTGATGCTGCTGTTCCTCCCTCTCCTTTACTCTGCTCTCAGTTATCCTTAGTTATTCCTTGGGCTAGAGATACATATAATGTAAAACTACATTATTCATGTAATAAGGACATTTCTTGAATCCAGTTGAAGATTAATGATCCAGCACAAGGGTTAAAACAGCCTGTTAATGTTAAGTGCAGTTGGTACTGTATTGTGAGGGGTTGCAAAGAAAAATTTAGATTTCTTTCTTCACTTAAATCTTTTTTTTTGGGGGGGGAGGTGGGAATTAAAATATAGACTTGAAATGCAACAAGGTAGATAGGTCAGGATTTAGCACTTGAGGTAATTTAGGACTGGATGTGGTTTCATATTATCCCAACATCACGGATTAGAGGAATAAATACCTTTTTCAGCATGTGGCTTCAGTGATGGTCATAAATACGTGATATAGGTTGGGGCAGGTATTCTAATGGTACAATCTATTAGATCTCTGCTGAAATCAATGGGATTGTGGCAATCTGTGTGAAGTGGAGATCTTCCACAGCATCTCCAGAAAGATGAGAGGTACCATGCAGGGAAACTAAACCCACTAACATTCTGGAGGGGGAAGAATTGTGAGGCATTGCTTGAATTGATCTAAATAATAAAATGAGACTTAAAAAAAAAGAGAAAAAAGGGAAAAGGTGGATTAAATAGCAAATAAAACCTTCCCAAGACTGAGTTGTGTTACATAATGGAAAAGTCTTACAATGGAAGTATGAGTCTTATCACCGGTTTGGAAGGATTGAGAGCAGTGAGTCACAGGAGAGATCATGAATTAGAAAGCTCTTATGTACCCTTGCTTGCTACAAAACTAATTCTTGATTTCATGCTTTGTGTTAAGTAAAATAACTCAAAATATTCTCTAAAAGCCTTGAAGGTCTTTCAAAACACAGGGACTCTTAAGAGCTATGCTGACACTTTTTCTGTGGTGGGGATGAGGGAATTACTTCCTCAAAATTTACTTTTAGGTAGGTGTTTCTCGTGGAAAAAATGGTAAATTTTCCTTTGACTACTTACGCAAGCAAATAGTCATTCCTATACGCATGTGTGCTTAAGTCCATATTTGAAAGTTGTGGTCACCTTAAAAATAATCACCGGTGGTTTGCATTGTCTCATTGAATGTGCATATGTTAGGGTTTTATTGTAATCAACAGAATGTTTTTGTTAATAGAGGACCCAAATTAAATACGTTTATTGCCCTGTTTAATACATTTGCTGATTCTGTATATGAAATTGTCTAAGTAAGCATATAGGCAAAGAAATTTCTCAGTCTTTTTAGTGCAATCTTGCCATCTTAAAAAAAAAAGGTAGGCTTGTGTGATCTTACTGATCCAACGTGCACTCTTAATTAAGCCTTCACTGAATCAAACTTAATATCTTTGTCAAATAAGGTCAGACTTCCATGTATCAGTGTCAAAGCTACTAAAGATAGTTTGCTGCTGAGGCAGGAGCGAGGGGAAGAGCTTTCTATGGCTGTGTGGTAGAGCCACTTGTGTGAAAAGCTTTGGATCAGAAAAAGTGTTCATAATCGGCAAAGAAATATTTTCCTGTATAAATCCGGATACTATTTTAGGGAGGAGAAGACTCTGGACAGAGTGAAAAAATGTCTTATTTTGCGTCTGTCCTGAGAGGAGGAGGTTTCTGGTGGATTATTCTAATTGCAGCTGAACATAGAAGCACACATACGAAGTCAAACCAGAGACCTACTACGTTGTGGCTGATATACCAGGAGCGAGTACCTGGGGGAAAAAAGTATTTGAACAATAAGCACATAATGATATTCTCCCCACAAAATAGGGACACCTTCATGTTTGAGAATAGTTAATGCAATCTTCTGTGAATTTGTATAAATGTTTTCTGAAAGCATTTATAGTTACCTAGGATTTATTCCACAGTAATCCAGCATCACGGCAATCTACTATAACTCTTGTAAGCAATTTTGGTTTGTTTTAGTATCGTAGCTCACTGTTGTCAACCGGCTTTGTGACTTTACTGTTCTCCTTTCTGCATGATCTCTGAATGTGTTGAAGAGCACAGGACTAGTGTGAGATCCTGCTGGACCCCACTGATGAGCCTGTCCATTGCAGACACCCGCTGCCTGGTCTTACCTTCAATTTTTATCTTTTAATCGGGCCCATAAGACAACCTCTCCTTGATAGAAGTATCAGCTTTAATGCCCAGTGGCAACCAAAAGGAGTGCTCGAGCGTTTTCCTCAAATGGGAATATCCCCCGATATTCTGTTCATATTGATGTCATGCGCTTTCCGGACCCGGAATACCTCACTCCTCAGCCTTTATCTCTCGGGAACGAACGAGGGGCAAAAGCCTGCTGGGCTCTGCCCAGATCGTCTGAGGGGCAGGGAGGGAGGAAAGCGCAGTTGCTTCTTCCATTGCTCCTCTGAAGATCTTCACCAGGTTTGTTTCACTGCCATCCAAGTCACTTTAATAAAGTAACTTGTCTCTTCTTCCTCTTGGCCAGCATTCTTCCCCCAGTCCTGAGTACCAGTTCTGGGCATGCCTTCAGGTATTTATCTGCAGATACCATGTCAGAGTTTCGATTCCCCCCCCCCCCCTCCCTATTTAATATTATTTTTGAAGTGTTTGAGCCTCAGCCATCTGAATAGATTATTTTTGGATCTCAGACATCAAAGCAATTATTTTTTTCCAGATCCTGCTCCCTCTATAAGGTCCATTAGATAAATATTTGATGGTGGATAATTAGTTGGCATTTGCATTCAGGGACAACTGAATACTAGTTTGGATCAAATAACTCTGCAGGTCTACTTCTCTGTGTGATTTTAATTATTTTTTATTGTATAGGTACAGTTAGAGAAAGATTTCTAAGGGGAAACTGCTTGGCTTGTGTGAAGCAGATGCCGAGCTGGTGGGCCCTCACTGACAGCACTTGTGAGTCTGGGAGCAACTCAAACTTGCTTCTTTCCCATCTTGGAGTAATTGAAAGCACTGAAGATTAGTTCATGTTAGATGTAGTTTGTCATCTCTGGTAGTCTTTCACTCATGCTACATTAACAATACCCTCTGGATGATGTGGGAATGTGCATGGGTGACTGTATATGCTAGTTTCTGTAGAGAGTGGAAATGACATTTCGGAGAGAAACGGAGTGGAAATCCCTTAACTAGTGTAAAATCAGCATTGATTTGCTGATGCGCAACAGCAGGCTTGCTTACCAGCATTCCTGAAAGCGCAGTCACTGTCAAAGAAAAGGAGGTAAGAGCCGCCGATCGGTGTGACGCTGAGAGCAGGCGTGCTTTTACACCGGCCTTGCTGCTATTCCCAAAACACTCGCTTTATGTTGCATTCATTGCTTGTTATTCTATTTCTAAAAAAACCCCTCTCTGTCAACAGTGTTTTTCCTCTTACTGGAGTTGTGTCCTATATGGACAGGTTCCAGAAGTGCAAAAGGGTATGAACACACCCGTATTGACCACACTCGCCCCTTCCACTTGTTATGGAGGAGTATGGGAACATATCTGCCTGGTGCTTTATTGCAGCTTTTTCTTCAGGGCTGAAGCACAGAGGTAGTTTACATGATTGTCAGCATACGCAGAAGGCAAAGGACTCTTACAGCTACCTTTAGTCATATTTTCATTTTTTTTCCTCAAAGTTTTAAAAAAAATAGAAACAGAAAAATCAGCTTGCATCTGGGTGAAATAATGTAATTAATTCACAATGCCAGTTCGCTGTCTTTTAAAACTGTTAAGCATTATTCTATTAATTAGGTAGACTTTCTGATTGCTTGTACTGTGAATATCCTTGTTTCTACATAAACTTATCTTAGATCATAAATCTCATATCATCACAAACAGAAGGAAAAAAAAATGGGACAAATAAGGGAAAATAGATGTTCCACATGATTAACAATAACACCCAATTTTGATCTTGCTAGTGCTTTTGGGGTCACTTCCTCTAGTATTCCCTCATATTTTAAAAATTCTCTCCAACACAAGAAGTTAACTGTGGAGATCTTAAGCATACTTCATCCTACTCACAAAATTAGGAGAAAGAGTTAGTTCTACAGGAAACTTGTTCTGTCCTTAGGCTTGGCGTAGGCTATTTTTTGTTTAGTGAATAGTAATAAATGGGGTAGAGTGAAACTTTTTTAAAATAAATAGATGTAGTTAGTGCTTCTTGCAGGAAGGTCTGATACAGAAGTGCCAAAAGACGTGTAAATTCTGCCAGAGATGTGTTTCTTGTTTGTTTGCTTTAACGTCAATATTGACTTGCTCCCTTGCTAACATTAGGAGACTTCATGACATTTCTGAGAAGGAAAGATTTCCATATTTTACATCTACTTTACTCAGCTATCCATGGCTCAGATCCATCTTCAGTGTCAGAAGGAGACTTGTTTTTACCTGCCATTCCCAAAAACCTAGCTGCTCTGTGGATAACAACCAGACATGCTGCTCTGGTAAGGACAGCACAGGGTGCCCTTTGAAATCTTCCACATGTACGATGAGAAAATTCTTTTCCTGAAGGAAATGGTATGTAACCGCTGAGACTATGTAGTCCGTGAAGCTCTGATCCCTAGGTGATACATATCATGTAATTCCCAGAAGACTGAATTTGGTTCAGGAAGTCCCTACAAAAAATGAATGGCATCGGTGTTTGCGCTGAGGAGTTTCATAAACGAAAACGAAGGACTTGATATCAACCCATATTTATCTATCCAGCTTTCAAATAAATTAAAACATTGCGCTATATGCAGCTTTTAGGCGTCAGATCCAATTACAGACTTACTTTCTTCACATCACAATAAAAATGATAATTGTTTCAATACGAGGAATTGGGATACTTAAAAAACAATTTTCTTAATAGCATTACACATTTAAATAAATCAAAATGGTTAACTTAATTCAGGCAGTGACAATATAAAAAAAAGTTATCCTTGTGGCAGTTTTTCAGAAAAAGAAATTTTGCAATGAGATATGCAATTTGACTTACCTTTTCCTATCTGCTTTCATTATCTCTCACTTCTTAGTATCTATGTTTCCTGCTATAAATTTGTTAATCGGGCATATGTAAGATATCTGGATGTTAACATGATCTCATAAGAATCTATAGGGGTAATAAAGGTAAATGATAGATTGGAATGCAGTTTTTCTCCCAGTAGATAATTCTCATTAGTCTGTCTGTACTGTTTCTGTATACATTGGTTAAAGTCAGAATGATCGTCATTGAAACTATTGCCTTTCTCTAAATAAAGTAGTTTTCAGTTTATAGGTATTTTTTTTTCATCTTGTAGCTCATTTTTAATAGGAAGAATTAGGAAGTGCTCCAAAATTAAACTATCTATGTCTATCTATCTAAACTGTAACCATAAATCATTATCTGAAATAATGACTATAATTTTAAGGTCAAAAGCTGTATCCTTGCTATAATATATCATGTCAATGATTATAGATTACAAATTAATGGACAAATTGAAGTAGAAATTGGGAGAACAGAAAGAACTGTTAAAAATACTTCAGCAAGTGATACTCTGTTTCAGTAAAATGGAAGAAAACCTGATTTAAAGACTATTATTTGCATTAATACAAGACTAAAAATCTGTTCCACAATCTGCAAATAGTGATATTATGGTAAAATGAACACTTAAAATATATCTATGTTAAAGAAATAGCTTTTTTGGTACATCGAGAGTTATGCTCCTTGGTTAAATTCTTTTTCATCACCATTTCATCTCCCATCCCCATCTCTGTTCTTCCCAAGTGCCATGTGCTGAAAGCAAAGCAAACACTGAATGCTGAGGAAGACCTCCTTCTCTTATCCAGTCTAGGTGATGTTAAACAGGTGAGGGTTTAGTTTGTCTGGTACTTCTAATTGCCAGTATGTTAAAAAGGTTTTTATCATTATTTCGGTAACACTGTTACCTGAAACAATTTTAATTTTTTTTTTAAATAAAAATAAAAATTGTCAAGTATAACTGTAATCTGCATTTTACATAAATACTGTGAAGCATGTGTACGTATCATACACAGTGCAGAGTATCCAGTATGTAAATTTATAGATGGCGATAAAAATGCAAGGAGATAAATATTCACAATACGTATGTGGTAGCCCAAGCAAAATACCTACCATTAATGCATTAAAATAATTTTCTAGCAGTGGCTTTTTGACAGAAGCAAGTCTTGTTTTGACATCAAGATACAGTTTTAAGGTAATACAAAACTGTAGGGTCTATCCTAACCAGCTTGAAATAAATTCATTTTTAGGGAGAAATATATTTGGCAGCTTAGATGTCTTGCAGTTATTCACCAAGCCTTCGGGTTACTGGGGTATGCAGACTAACAACATTAATAAATATTTTCTTGATGTCAGTAAATGCTTTACAGCTGAATTGAATAAGGTCAGAGAAAATGTAGTATCTCTTCCTGACGATGGCCAGCAGGATACACTAGTAAGGCGCATACGAGTAAGGCATCCTTCTAATCTGGTGGCTTAGGGACCTGAAGGAGAAGTAGTGCTGTCCTCAATAAATTTCTCTTCTATGTGTTTTTTTTCTCTCAGTCTTTCAGTTCTTGTAAATGTACAGCATTTACAAGGCTATGAATCCACAGCGTTATAGAAAGAAGTTCTGTAGTGTAACCGTTCATGCAAAAAATCATCTGCTTTTGTTTCTTTTAAATATATAACCTACTACATTTGTGTAATGTTCTCAGAGTAATAACTGCTACTTTCATTTTTTGCCCTGGGAGGCTATGACAAGGGAAGAAAGCCTCTTTCCCTGTAGTGCCTACTGGGAAGGCTGGTAGGCTGCGAGTGAGAAACAGTATGTATTACTGCCACTGGCTTGCGATATATGGATATACCGATGGAAAGCCTACCCAGCTGTCCAGCTAGACAGTGTTTGCTGCTTCATACTGTGATCCTCTCTTTGAGAGCTTGGGCATAGAAAAGATGCCGTGATCACTTTATAGGAGTGGTTAACATGTGGACTTAAGCGTCTATGATATAGTCAGTAGTCAAGGTGACAATGCCTTAAAAAGACTACGGTTTTGCTATTTTGCATTTCTCGTGCCATTTCTTTTCCACAATTACAAGTTATGGATGAGTGTTGTGGTACTGTAGAAACCAGGGCAACAAATGCTGAATGTTTAAAGAGATGCTTTGCATAATGGAGACTGGCACCGAAAGGAAGCCCGATGGAACAGATTCAGTGGCAGTGGTTCCAAGCTGGCTGATGTCTTACGTGACAGTGTGGGTTGAATCTCTTCAGCCACTGTGTCTCAAATGAACAGTGATATGAAAGATTCAGAAATATTAGAAGAGGGAAGAGTTTGTTTCATGTAAGGTTAGCAACTTTAAAAATACCTTTCTAGCATTACTAATTCAATGTTGCTTTCTAGGGCAGCAGGGTCAGACAATACTGAAGCAAAGGCCGTGACTTTAGTGCATTTCAGAAGCAGAGGTTTGGAAACAACAGTTCTGCAAGAGAATTTAGATGGGTTTCCGTTAAAGACTTTAGAGATTGGGGTAGACTACAACGCAATTACAGATTATGTATTTCAAAAATACTGAAAAGGAATGTAATTTTTTTAAACTTTGCATTATTACTCTTATAATGTATAAAAATCCTTTTACAGATACAACAATTTACTTAAGGCTGGAAATCTGATTACTGGTGCCTATCCTGTGAAAGATTTCCTTGTGACCTGATTTTGATCTTGCATTTACTTCTGCATAAGTTCAGAAAGACTAATTCTGTTTTAACTAAAACTCAATTCAGTGGAAAGACACTTATGCAGTAGTGGAAAAGAGCTCACTTTAAAATACTTCAATATATTATAGGACTGGTTTGCAACTAGGTACTGCCCATGGAGTGCACAGGTAGGAGCTGGGTATGCTCGTGTCTGGTTGACTTCAGTGCCCGATGCCCAAGTTGAAAGGACACGACAGGAGTTGGCCTCGTTGTTGATAGTCTCCATCTTGAAGTGTGCCTTGTGTCTAATTCTTGGAAGGTTTTTTGAGTTTTACTGTTTTAGTAGAGGGTAGGACACATGCACACTTTGGCTCAGACTGTAAAAAAAGTGAGAATACGCAATTCGAAAGAGACACTAGCTTAAAGCTTGTCAGTCATACTTAAAAAACAAGATGTTTGGGAAGATGAAAGACAAAGAGGGTGTATTTCTGTATTAAATGTCTTGGCATATGTCAGACTACAGTAGGAAAAACAAAGCTGTACTAATGTATACATCCATGCCCAGCGCATGAGCGCACTTGGAATGTGTTCTGCATGGGGGGGGGTACTTGAATGTTTAATGCAGAAGTTTTTGAAGGAAGAGAAGACCGTGGAAGAATTTTACCTGTTTATTCCAGTTAAAATCAGTAATTTGGGAAGTTTATTATAGTTCAAAACAGTTTAGTTCATTATAGTGCTTTTGTAGCTTACTTCACTCCTACATTCAACTCTTCTTTTGTTTACTGAGGAACATGAAGAGTTTTTTCTTCCTCTTTTATGTTCTTCTGATTTGAAATTCCATTGAAACTGTTAATTTTCTTTGCCTCGTATTCTGTTCGGTTTCTTCTGATGTTAACCACTTTGTTCAGTTATCAATTTAATTAATATTTCCTAATTAGCAGTGACAGAACCTTAAATACAACATATTTCTAAAGTATTTAGAAACTTTCAACATAATCCTAAGTCTTACCATAGTGTAGTAAACTTAAACCACCTTTCAATTATGTAAATATTGTTCAAAATGCAAGCAGAGTGCCTTTTACTACATCTTATATGAGAGAAACGGCATGCATGAGAAACAGACTTACTGCAATCCAAAAAGTACTTTTTTTCTTAGATGGATTTAACGTTTTCAGTTTTCAAACAACACTTTCTGGAATACTTATCTTGATAGAAGATAAGCTGATGTATTTCTGCCTTACTTCTACACCAGACAAATTTTGTAAGTTTGTCCTTTGTGAGAAAATACTCCATTTTATTTTTATTTCACTAGTAGATGAATGTTGAGTTGCTCATGGACAAAATTCCAGTAACCATCTATTTCTGTGGTATTTGTCAAATCTATATTGTAATTTTTCAAAATGAAAACAAGACACATGTCTAAAAGTGGGGCTTTTGTTCTCATTTCATTAGTTACCATAAACTATCTGCAGTTAAAATCCCAGGCATGTTCGTGAACTGCTGAATTAATTGGGAAACTTCTAGAACTGATGGTGATGAAGGAATGATGAAAGAAAGAAGGTGAATTTTCCGGAGTAGGCCTTCATTCTGTTTTGTCAAAAAACCTGGCAGGAATGTGGTGCCAGTCACTACTTCATTTTGTAGTACCAAACCCCATTAGCTCAAAACTGGAGTGATCATGAATGAATGAGAAATGACTTGTGCATTTCAGTGATTCTAAAGGGGTGTACTTGGAATTGATTACTCTTAGATTTAATTCTGTGTTAATACTAATCTAAGATTTGCAGGGAGGAAGGAGAAAGTAGCTTTTCTAACTGTTTTTTCTGAGGCTACTTTAAGGGATCTGAAGTGTTGCTTTATAATCATGTACACAAAGGAGCTAATTGATGTGGAATTGTATCTCTTCTGGGATCTTCCTGTAGCCTAAAATACTGGCGCCTAGCTGCTCAAACTAACCTGGCATCATCCTTAGGTGAGTAAGAATAAGCTACCATGGAAAAGAAATTATGAAAAAGATTGTAATGTTGGAGCTAAATGATGTTCTAAAGCCAACATGCCCCATCTGTGAGTCGGAAGGACGTCTCTGCCACAGGCAGATCCCTAACACTCAGCGTATCGAGGGGCAGAAGTGGGAGTGGTAGGGTAAATCAGTTCTGTAGCAGCCTGGAAAAATACTTGATGCCAGTATCTGGAAAGTGAAAGCCTCCTGTTGACCTCTGTTTCACCGGCCTGCATTAGTTTTGATGGCTTGACCAGGATCTCCAGATCTACCCCAGTCCTTAACTCTGGACTATTTACCAGCTTGTGACCTGACACTTCTGTCAAGTGTGGTAGAGCTGCCATTTAGGTAATGGGCATGGGAATTACTGAGGGCTGGGAGCCCCAGGGTACAGGCTGGTGTCCTTAGTCTCAAATGTTGTCAAGTGAATAAGGAATGGGAGAGACCTATAACTACATTTGATATTTTTTCAGATATATCCCCTTTTATTCTTAAGAAAGTGCTCAAGAGAATCACAAGACGTTCCTGTGACAGATTCCCGATACAAACAAGTTTGTATAAGGTTTTATTTGGGGATGGAGTAGGCAGTTTTGGTGGTTTTTTTCTTTGGTTTTGAGTGTTTTCTCATCTCCCTGTACTACAAAATTATTTAACATTTTCCTAAATCTCTTTGGAAAAATTTCAACAAAGTTACTCCCCAGAAAAAAAGAAGAACTGTCTCTGGCATGTTAGTCTGAATTATGCTATCCCATAGTATTTCTAAAGAATTTATAAGCTGAGATGCTCAAATGATCAGTGACTTTAAGAAGGCATGTTAATTACTTTCAAGCAAAAGAATAATGCAGAAAATAAAGTGTCTCTTCCCCCTTCTTTGTGAAACCACCATTGAATATAACAGAGCAACCCAGGAGTGTGTTCACTGTCATATCACTCCGATTCTTGGAGAAAGCTGATAGACAACTCTTCAACATCATCTGTTCTCAGCTAGTGAAAAAATGAGGAAGAAAATTCTTCTCTTCTGTCCTCGTGTTCCTAATGCCCTCACTTTCTTTTTTTTTCAATGATCGCTGTGCTAGAGATACAGTTTAATTCTCATCTGAAACTTAGTCTAACAGAGCCCAAGAGCTTTTTGTCATCATTTGCTTAAAATAATATTTCATTAGCCTTTAGGATTTAGATTTTCAGGAATATTTGGATATGTAAACAATTAAAAATTTTCATCTTCTGAAGTCTTTTTTCTTTCTTGGCTTTAAGTTCGGGCTTGTGAGTGTCAAAAGAGTGGGAGGGCATACTTTTAATTTTAAGCAAGCTGTTATTAGTTAAATCTAACCTAGATTTCAGTTGGTTTTTTATTGGTTTGGCTCACGCCAATGTAAGTTAAAGCTGAAGTGTCCTTTTGTGAACCTGATGCAAGTTAACAAGGCCTTGAATGGTATCACTTTATTGGGATTTAGTTCATTGTTTTTAACTGAGACAATGCTTTCTTTGGTTTGTTTTTGTCGCTTCCCCCCCACCTCCCTTCTTCCATTACAACACCCCTATGCTACAGTTTCATCTTTGTGATTCTCCAGCTTGCGGTGAAGATAAAAACCTGTGGTTTCAAATATGTACGATCGTTAAAAATCCCATTGCTACTTTTTCCTACAAGTAGATGTGTTACCCTTAGAGTCCTGTCTTAATTCCAGTTGGTCCTTCTAGAGTCTATCCACAATTTTAAATGGATGATGAATTCTTCATTTCTTGTCCTAAACATTGATGCCTCTACTTTGTGCTGTAGACTCGTTTCTTGAAATCATTTGTCTAGTCTGAGGTTTGTTCTATCCATGTGTGAATGTGCATATGATTTCACTGTTTCATTAATATATTTCCCATAAAAATTGATCACATACAAATGCCTATGAAATTAACTAGATAACATATGAAATACCATTCGGGTGGAAACCAAGTACACAAATAACAAGCAAAAAGCCCATTGAAAAAATTTTGATTAATCTGTTCTGGTTCTGAAAATACATTTTCATACAATGATTAGAAGAAAGCTATTTCAGGTTCCTTTGGAACATTGCACTAAAGAACTGTTTTAACTGCATTTATCTTGAATTAATTACGTTAGAGGTGTGATTTTTGAAGTTCAGCAGTACTTAGACCTTTATTCTTGTCTTTTGTGTATCTATTTGGGTCAATTTTTAACTAAATCCAGTTTCGTACTCGAGTCACGCAATTGTTTCATGAACCTGCAAAACTGAGGTGGGATGATAATTGTTTTATTTCGTTCTATTTTATTTATCTCCAACCAACGCCCCTTTTGTGGGTTGCATACATTTGTACATTTTTGTGTAGCAGCTGATGTAGCATCTCTACAAGATGGGTGTTTCTTCCAGAGGCAGTAATAATGTACACATAATTCAAGTCCTACTCAGTTGCAGAGGTTAGGGAAAACTCAAAACATGTATTACAGCAAAGAGAGTCTTAGTGGTTTTTGATTTGTTGTTGTTGTGGTTTTGTTGTTGTTGTTTGGTTGGTTGGTTGGTTTTTATTCCCCCAAATAACTGAAAATAACATGTTTGTTTTTTCTTCTGGTCATTTAACAAATTCATATATATAAGAAACTTGAGAACTGTTTTTATATATGATTTGAACTTGTTCATAATAAGGTACCTATAATCATCTTGCACATGACTTTAAACTCATGCGAATGGCAGTTCCTGATAAGCTGTAGATTTCAGGGATGATGGACAGTATGTGGGAGCTGGCATGATTACACATTGTTGGAAGTAATTTGAGGAATTTGACTGTATCATCCCGCCATATCAGTCTTATTGTTCACGTGAATATTTTGATTTGTCTCTGTATTTTTTTTAAACAAGCCACTGGCGTGTTTAAAAATAGGAAAATGTTCATGAGGTTTCCCTAATACATAATATCCTATTGGTGATTACTTAAATAGCAAGCTACAGCCATCTTAGTTCTTCCTAAATCTATTACCTATGCTGTTTTTGTTGAAGTTCTCAAATCTGAAAATGGGTCATAGCTCTAAGTTTGAAAAGGATGTTTACTTGATATTTTTCATTTAGAGAATGTTAGCGGCTAGATTCTTTGCACGTTTAATTCAGCTGACTTAGATTCTCTGTTAAAATGAGAAATTTACCTTTCAAGTGAGGACATTTTTGTACGAAGGAACTAAACGTGTGCACAACCGTGGCGCTGCTCTTCTGTAGTTACCCTATGTGACACGGCAGAAGGTGTTAACAGGGAACGCGTGGCGTATTGCAGTGTGTGCATCTTCTGGAGATTTAGTATTAAAATTGATCGTTAATTATCTTTAAAGTTAAGCGAATTGTTTTAAGGGAAATTACAGAATCTGACGCGCTGGGGTTTGGAGAGAAAGCACTTGTACTGCAACACAGAAGCTTTACAAGGTCCACTGGTCCATACAGGTTTTATCTTTTTTGCAGCACTCTAGGTGCAGCAGTTGGGAGTTTTCGTTTGAATTGGTCTTGGCTGAGTAGTATGCAGTAGCTTTATAAGGGGTTCAGGCACCGTATTTTCTAATATGTCTGACTGCAGGCGGTTGATGAAGTTTGCCTGTCACTGTAGGAGAGATGTCAAAACAATCCAGTAAGAAGAGACTGAAATCCTAGACTAAGCTGAATGTTTAAATGTATTATTAAAGGACACTTGTTATTGAAGTTCCATGACAGAGACCCAAATAAAATGATTTTAATAGGGATTCTTTGAATGGATTTCATCTTTGCTGTGTCTTCGACTGTTGCAACTTCTTGCAGTCCAGCAAAACTGAATCGCCACTACTGTGGTCTAGACTATTGTGTAGAATAATACATAGGTTATTGACAAATGTTTTATTCATGTCTGCTCCTTGAAATAAGGTTAGCACACTGGGAAAAGTGGTTACTGCTCTCTCCTCTTTGAAATTCGACAGCCTAATGCTGTTCTCCAACTTCCACAGGAGGTGACTTCCAAATTTGGAAGGAGACTTTGGTCTGAGCTATGGCCATGAGGACCTCCAGCAATTAAATTGCCTCTTTTCTACCCAGCTGGAAAGAGAGTTTAAAACATGCTTAGCTCCTGCTCACGTCTATTCTTTATACCGAGGCAGCAGACAAAGGGGCTGGTGTGACAGGGACTTGAGCCATTGGACTCGAGTCACCGATTAGCTCATTTCACATCAGCCATGTGGCTTTTAGACAGAAGTCTGGAGCCAAATATCTCCCAATTACCTGGAGTAAATTGCTTCATAGCTTGTTACCAAAATTCTGAGCAAGGTTTTGGCTGCTGCCTGATATTTAATTAAACTCCATGCATCTGATAACTTCTCTGCATGGTGTGGCAAATAGCAAATGCTCAGATAAAAGTTGATTTCAAAATATGGCGAGGAAAAAAAGACCCAAAACTTGAAAGTGTGCTGTTTTATTGCAAAGGGAAAGAGATTTTTGCTACATAAAAACTTAAATACAGTCCGAAACTAACTTGCAGTTTTTGCAGTTAGAGAATAGAAGAACAGAAATAGTGACGTTATGATTCCAGGCACGATTCGGACACTTTTTAACTTTATGCAAGTATCTCTCCAATCTGACATCTTACACATTTGTGTCTCACTCAGCAGACTTTAAGACATCATTTCTTATTCATGATCCTAGCACCTAATAGCTAGCTAACTGCTGGACAAAACACAGACAAAAAGACAGTTTCCATCTCAAAGAGTTGATGATCCTGCTGTAGGACTAAAGGTAATAATTAGAGGAAAGAAAGAAACAAGGATAAGCTGCTGTTGGTCAGCAGAAGGAGCAGACATCCCAGAAAAGGAGATGGGCTAAGAAATATTTTTGAGGATGCTTACGGGAAATTTCTGTTCCATGTGAGTCTAACACAGAGGTCAGCATTAATATTTATGTGAGAAAATTTAAAAAGTGGGTATGAGAGGCTCGCGTCTTGAGGATGGGGCAAGTTAATGAGATCTCATCTGTGAGTGTGAGATAATCGTGTGTGTGGGAAGGGTATGGCAAGGAAAGCACCGACTGGAAATAGCCTCGACTCAGAAGGCTAAGTTCCTAAAGTTTGATGTGATAGAAAGGGGAAGTGTGTGCTGCCTCCAAGGAGAGGGTTTATACTAAAATGTGTTCTTTTGCTATGACTAACAGGCAGAAATTACCACCAAGTAATATTTTACAAGTCACATAGCATTTTACCTTTGTATAATTGGAGGCATCTCACTCTTGTGTGCAGTCTGTAGGAGGTTTGGCAGCTGATTAAGGCTGGAGATGCTGTTACAGGCTCCTATGATTTTTGAAATCTCTCTGTATGTTTGGAGTTCCAGTTACTTAAAAAAAAGTGACACTGCATGAAATTCCGGGTCTTTGTGCATGTGACCGAGTGGTGTGAATATCACAAATTAAAACATAAATTGCATCTCACGATGACAGTCTTTCTTATTTCTTCCTGTTGTTTAGCCTAAAACACACGCTCACAAACACTAATAAATAAAATAAATTTTGCTTCAAGTTACTTATGCAAGTTGAAATATGTTCCCTAAAGAGGGTCACAGAGGCACAAACTGTCAGAATTGCATGTCTTGCTGACGATCTCAAACCATTACTTAAAGTGTAAATGTGTATTTGTCATTCACTGACGGTTATAAGGCAAGACAGATATCATCAAGTACATTTTGTCTAAAAAAGAAAAACACAGAGAAAAGATGTTTGATGACAGATGAATATTATTGACGTGTCATAACTCTAAATTAGGAACTTGCAAAGAACAGAGCATGTGGAGTGGTCCCACAGCTAAGTAATACCACATGGGGCCATCTACCTATGTTAATAGTCTTATTCAGAGAGGGAATAAGAAATCCAGGTGTTGTCACTAGCTCTTATAGGTTTAATTCAAGACTCTAAGTTTTGAGGGGGGGGTAGGTTTGTGTTTTATTTTTTTTTTTTTTTTTTTTTTAACAGATGTATCTTTGTTCATCCAGAGATACACACGGTGGTTAGGATCTCAGGTATTTAAAAGTCTTTTTCCTTGAATTGTTAGGGCCATTTGTACGGAACTTTCAGCTAAAACCTTGTCCCGAAACAAAAATATCAGGAGAGGAATAGTATGCTGTATGGACAGAGCAAGGAAGACTGTAGTTTTCTACTGGTCTAGCACAAACTTCAGTGATGTTTGAGAAACAGCATAAGGGCTCTTCACTCTTCTGCTTTTCCTGGAATAGAGCAGGATTAGGGAGTATTTAATTCAAAAGAAAATTCTCAGTTTTTCAGTTAACTTTTCAAGAGAGTAATGCATAAAATGTTAGGGGAAAGGGAAAATTATATAAGGAC
This sequence comes from Aviceda cuculoides, assembly GCA_035590195.1. Lineage (NCBI taxonomy): Eukaryota > Metazoa > Chordata > Aves > Accipitriformes > Accipitridae > Aviceda > Aviceda cuculoides. The sequence goes on from JAVJGG010000007.1 coordinate 17,405,784, forward strand.
ACTTAGAAAAAGCACTTCTGAGACATTAAGCTTGTATCAGTTCCATGTTTCTTATCATTATACATGTACGTATGTAGAAAAAGTAACAAAGTTCATATGCGTTTGGCTTTATTTAAATCTATTTATTTAAATTTTGATCCTACATGCAGCAGGTAGAAGTCAGAATTTAACTGTGTAAGACAGCACAGCAAAGAATGAAGTTCCTTGAGTTCTGTAGGCAAAAAAGTGGAATATAGAAAAGGTAAAGTCTAAAAGTTAGTAGTAAGCCACTACCTTAAGGTAAGAAGACGAGTAAGTGAAGAAGGCCATTCTTACTTTGGCTTTGTAATGCACTTCTTTTATGGTTTTGAAGAAAACTCCTTTAATCTGTTTTTTCTTTTCTTTTTTTTTTCTTTCTTTTTTTTCTTCCTCCTGCAAGTAAAACACTTCTTGAGTACTTACTTGGATACTCAAGGGTTCTTGGAGAACCTTGTGGCTCTCCAAGCTAGAGATGGCTTGAATATTTTGAACGTGCAAAGTGCCTAATACAACTAATACTCCTTGCTAATAGGATACCAAACTGTAAAAACAAAACAAACACCCCCCCTCCCCAAAAACCAAACACGAAAAACCAACCCAACCAAACACTGACCCCCCCCCAAAATAACAAAACAACCCCCCTCAAAACAGCAATTCTTGATGCTATCACAAGACAGTGGTGCTCACTTTTAGCTTTTTTGACTGGTTTTCTTGTGCTGCTTTAGCAGGCAAGACTAGAAATAGCATCTAGTTCTTGTAGAAGTTCCAGAGACTACAGGTGGTCTTACACTATAGATAAAAATAATTATTTCGGTTCCACTGACAAGCAAATCAAGGTGCACAAAAATGAATTTACTAGCTGAAAGTTGCCAAGCAGGTCAATAATGGATTAAAGGCTCCTGTGTCCTGTACAGAAACCATTATGTATGATATTTTCCTTAAAATTGGCCATTGAGCCATGCATATGGCTTTTAAAATCAAAACCTAAAAGAAGTATAATTTTTCGAACACATTTTTTCTATCAGCTCAAGACTAGTCCATCTGCACAGCATGCCCTGTGTCAAATTTCTTTATTTTGGATGGATAATAATTAGCATGTTTCTTTCTCTTTGCCCTTTCTTCCTTTTGGATCAGTACAGCATTTATTAACTCTAATTAACCTTGCACTAGGATGACAAGTATAATAAGAATCTTGAATAACATTTAATGATAACAGAAACACAAAAATGAATGTTTGCTGGCTTACCAGATGGAGTTTTACCACTGTCTTACTGCAGTGACTCACAAAAACAAATACCCGATATCTCCAACTGCTGGGTATAGATACAAAAGTGCTGTTGGTGGTAAATACCCCTGCAAAAGCAAGACTGAAGAAATACAGCACTTTTTTTCCTGAATATTTAAATGCGCTTTAATACAGATAAGCAAAATAAACTCTAAAAAGCCTCCTCTTAACTGTCTTTGGGAGAAAATAATAAGGTGCAGATAGTAGGGTTTTTCCCTGTTCTTTTTCTTATGATACTTATACAAAATATCAAGTCGGTGTCATATCAAAATGGAGTGTTTCAGTACCTGTGAATAACTACTTCATTACAAACAGAATGAAATTCTAAGTGCAATCTCCTTGGCTGAGTTTCTAGATGATCATACTATGAAATCTGTTATCACCCCTAAATAGACTGTCTCTCTCTTGTACCACTTCAGACTGTTTGGATATTTGTCTGTCTCTCCAAGTTTCTTCATCAGGGCATGTGCGTTAGGACAGACAGGACTATTTTGTTTTCCCAGATTAGAAATGTGTTGAACTACACTGAAAGAACTCAGTCTTGACCATAAAGTGTTCATACCTGCGATGACAAATACTGTTAACAGTAGCATCTCTCCCAAGGGTTACTTTCTGACCAGATTCCATCTCCTGAACTATTAATTCATTATATGCTCCTCTAGGAGCATATAAACAAAACTTACTGTGTGATTGCCATGAAAGAGAGTCTAATGTCTCTTCACTAGATGATAGCTATTTTTTGGCACATTTCTTCATTGGAGGGTCTGTTCTGGGTACACAATCTGCAGAGAGATTGGTGCCACTAATGTCAATCAAAGTTCTAGACATGAACTGGAAAGGTAATAGTTTGCCTTTGTCTTTAATGCATTGCAGTTCCATTTGGAGAAATATCTCCCAATTAAGATGGACTTGACCTATTAGAAAAACGAAGTAGTATCAGGGACTTCTTGTTAAAATGAACTAGAATGAAGTGTCATTGTGGCTGCAAAAGGTGGGGTAGAAGCACTGAAAGGCATCTAGTGCCTTTTTAGATTCCCCGTGGTGTATGTGACTTCTGGATGGTCTGGTGCAACGTAGGACCTTAGATCTTTGGAGCTGAAGCTGAAGACCATATAGGGTACTTCAGGACACTTAAAATGACGACAGATGTTTACACTTGGGTATCTGACTGCTCAGTGTCACATGTACGTGAGTGTCTGTGTATCGACTGTATGGTTAGGGTTCCTGCCTTGTGGGTAATCATATTAATACCTAGATCTCTTACTGAACTGATCTTGGAGCAGCTCTCTGAGAGGGAATCTTATTATATCAATTTTAAAGGCTGGGAAACTGAGGACATGGTCTCTATGCAGCCCCATAACAGAATCAGAAACAAAACACACATTTAAGTACTGGCTCAACGCTTCCATCACCCTCTCTGTTGCCATGTGCCCTGCGACATGGTTTATGTTTTCAGGAGATGGGCTTGAAAATTCCAGCCCATAAGGATAATACCCCAGCATTTTAGAAACGTGGTCATCTCTCCTGTATTTTATGATGCTGTCATATTATGCTAGAGAAATCTATTTAAATCGGAAGGTGCGGTGTGGACCATGGGTAGCCTGAGGCTGGCAATCCATAGCAGTGGATTATTTTTCTGCCCCAGACAGGGAGCGACTACTAATCACTGAAGTAACTGTTCCTGTCTCTTGCCTATCACTCAGATAAATTATTCTCCTCTTCTCTCTTCCCAGAAGAGATACATCTTCACCAATAAACCAAATATTTGGTAGTTTGAAGAACTACCAGCCTATCTGGTTCTACTGAGCCTGTATAAAGAATATAATTCAGATTGCAACCTTGCTTGCGCACTATTGCACTTCCTTTGGTAAGAATACTGAAAACCAAGCATGCAAGAACAGGGCAAGGTATTTAATTCAATTTGAACATCTGATTTATGTCTGGAGAAAACCATTTTTAAGAGCTGGGATTTTTGCAAAATAGTTTTCAAAGACGTATGTTTGTTTCAATTTTCTTGTGTGGGTTTTTTGGGGGAGTTATTTGGTTTAGTTTTGTTTTATGGGAAGAATATGAAATGCCACATAGTGAACTGTATCCAGTGATATGTTCTGAAAGCTAGGACCTTTGTCACTGGTTTTAAATGCTTCCGTGCTTACAAACCTACAAAGGTTTACTGTACCTATGGTGCCTTCTATATATAAACATATATAAATATACTAGTATTTAGAAATGACTGCAATTATACAAAATGTCATTTATGAGCCTTGAGGTTGAACACTGTCATGGAAGATCTGTGATCTGCATTCACTTTGCACGAATAAAATGACTACAGACGGTGCAAGGCATTGATGAATAGGTCTCATATTTTCTAATACTACAAAATATGGCCAGATGCTGTATATAAATGTGAAGAAAAAGTGTAGTGGAAAAAAACCCCAACCAGTAGTCCTACATATAACGTGCAGTAGACTGAATGTGAAGTTGATACATTTGTTACTTGGAAGATGTATTTTCACCTTTTAAAATGAAAATTGATATCACTAGAAGTCTTTCTAGATTTGTTAAAAATGATGGAAAATGTCAGATGCACAAAATACAAAGGTATGGAAAAGTACCCAACGAGCCTCTTTTTCATAAGGTTTCCTATGATTTACTTTGACATAGTACTTTTGTTTGAGCATCAGATAGCACTTAATTTCTACTGCTATTAAGCACCATACTGAAGCTGTTACAGATTTAGCAACACCTCTGTAGCAGTTTCTCTCTTAAGTGCTTTACAGCAGAAAAAATTGGGTGAGACTAAGCCACCTCATCAGGAATAAGAAAAAGTCAGAGACAAGGTGTGTGTGGGGGAATCCTCAACTGAAATAGCCAGAAAGGAGAGGGGCAAAGTTTCTGACAAGCCCTGTGTTGAAAAGTGACCTTAATGAGTGACTGACTGACTCGGAAGGCAGA
>JAVJGG010000007.1:17412584-17438206 GCA_035590195.1 Aviceda cuculoides
CCCCCCCCCCCCCCCCCCCCCCCCCCCCCCCCCCCCCCCCCCCCCCCCCCCCCCCCCCCCAAGATCCACCAGATTCAGTAAGCTCAGCAGGTATTAGGAAATATATTCCATGAATGTTATTACACCACGTCTGGGATCAAATGTACCGTAGTTGTGACTTCCAGATCAGAAACCCAAACAGCTGCAAACCCTTCTCATCAGACAGCAGTAATGGTTAACAAAGAACAGAAATCTAGGGTTAGGATTTTTAATAAATTGATATTGATGGTATTATAATCCTATTTGTAAACTAGGCTGCCTCTGGAACACAGCTTTCAGCTCTGTTTATTTTATTTCAAAAAAGACTATAGGGAAAATAGAAGGGGTTCAGAGATTAGCAATAAGAATGCTTAGAGAAGTGGAAAAACTACCATATGAAGTAAGATTGAAAAGACAAGAGCAGTTTACTTCAGAATAGAGATGAACAAGATGGGACATGAAAAATAACCGAGTAAAAAAGACGGTGCGTAAAAATGAATTTATAGAGAAGCTGGTGCAGGCTTTCTACTTAACTTCTGACATAATATTGGAGGAAGGCAGTGTTCAGAGAAATTGAAAGACAGCAAATCTAAAATCGACAGAGGGAATTATTTTTTCAGCCAACAATAAGCTAACAAAAGTCATTGCCACAATATATTATTGGAGTCAAGAGCTCAGTCGGATTAGAACAGGAAATGGATATTTGTATAGATTATAACAACAGCCAGAGTTACTAGGGTTTTAAAAATAATCAGGGATCTAGGAATGATATAAATTCTCATGCTTCAAGGCAAAAGACAATGATAGTAGCTAGGAATATTATTTTTTTATGGACAGCACACCTTTTAACTGTGCACTGTGAGGGTTCTTGAATTTTCCCCTGAAGCATCAGAGGCTGGCTGTTGGGAGGCAGGTGGTCGGAAGGACCTCTAATATTTCCTAAGAACAGTTTTAATGTTTAGTTTCAAAAGAGTGTGTTGGAAAATATTTGTTCTGCTGTCTGAACTACTTGTCTGGAATGCTCAAAAATACTTTTATTATTTCGTAGGCCCAGAGCCAACACGTAAGATTTTTTTTTATATAGATATATATATAAAAGCTGGGAAGCTGTGTAGCCTACGGCATCACCATATTTATAACCTAGCTGAAGCAGAAACAGATGCGGATGTAACAAGAATGCGTACCGCCAAAAATGTTTTGGATGGGTATCAAACACATGAGAAAACTGTAAGGTCAACTGGCAAAACTGTGAAGCAGCACCTATGAATGTAGTTTAGTTTTGTTATTCCGTGTCTCGTGTAACCAATTAACAGGTGCATTGTTCCTTATTATCTCCTAATGTTGTGATGTTTTGATGCTTGCCATGATGTCCTGAATGGAAGAAGCCTGTGTGGTAATTCTGGTTTTCCACTACATGTGTCTTTGCAGCTTCAAAGGTCCCAGATTTCTGATGGAAGTGATATATACTGATAAAAATGTGTGCCATCCAAATTCATTATTTAAAAACAACACAAAACCCCCCAATAAATACTCCTCACTTTAACAAAGTAGATTTTATTCTAGGTTACACAAAAATTTTCTCTAACGAAGTCTGTGGGCTCAATTTTTTTTTATGACATGGAGTAACTTGGTCAACAAGAAAATGAAGAGATTTGAAGGCAAGGAAGGCCAATACGTGGCACAGATTTATAAAAATACAGTAGCGTTTATACTGTAGCTTCCTATAGAAGTTATCTGGCTGAAGATGTATCTCTATAGCTTTATGTATACACGTATGAGTGAATTTATAGTGGTTGAACAACTTAAGACTGGAATTCCTGTGTTTTTCACAGCTGTTTAATTTCTCCTGTTGCAGAGTATAATCTTATGCAGGAATTTATAGAACAACCTATCTTCTCTCGAAAAGGGATTCCATGAAGGAATCAAAATAACAGTGTAGCTCAATGGATTAAATAAATAATCAGAATATCAAAACTACTGAATTTGATAACCTAGACATTCCCTTAGTATTCTTGTGATTACTTTTATTCACTTACAAGATTAGAAGCAATGCCTGATTTACCCCTTAATCTTCATGAAGGCTCTCTCCCAGAGGACTAGCTTTTAAGTCAAAATCTCTTTTTCTCAAATTCCCTGCCTTATTTGAGGGGTCTTATGATAACGGTGGAAGCAAACAGCTCGCTGACTAAACAAAATCTGGCTTTGATCTTGCTTCCACAGGCAAGCCGATATGTCCCTTCTCGATCCTTATAGACAAGGCCATTATGCACCGAGTCCCTATTCCTACAATGTAATCTTCACTGATTTGGGACTCATTAGTGCTTTAAATTAAGGTTCTGCATACTTTCTTTAATAGCACTAGTTACTGAGCCACCTATTAGGAAGAATCCTAACCTAGCAGATAAATGGTGAAAATTTCATTAACGATACAGCTATCTAGCTGATTTTCATTAACAACAGGAAAAAGACTTTGTTTTACCATACCCGATAGTGCATCACTGATACTAATTTTTTGTCTTAATTAAAACACAGCTCTGTTTACTGGAAAATACTTCTAAGTCATCGGAGAGCTCACTTCACCATAGAGACTGGTTTTCTTCATGTGTTAGCTGAAACCTGGCAATCACTGGTGATTATTTTCTACGTGAGGCAGCTGCTCTGAAGTTTTTAGGTGTGTTCGGTAATGATAGGCGTATATCACACCAAAGGCTTTTGTTTCTCTGGGAGCCAGATTGTTGAAATTTGTGAAGTTACTGCATCTAAGGAAACCTGATTTCTGATGAGTAGAGCCCCTAGATACTGTATTTCCTCTTAGAATTCCCCAAAAGATGTTATATTCTTATCCCTCTTTCCTCCAGATGGGACACTGAAAGTTCTTAAGGTTGGAAATACTTCAGCCTAACCGCAGTAAAGTTAAACAAAAAATTACGTTTCTGAGTATAACAGCTTGTGTGATATATTGAAAGAGGGAGATTGAAAGAAAAAAAAAATACAGGAGAGCCATTTATATTTTATGTTATTAGTGAAAGTTAAAAGTAATGTGAACAATACAGATTTTATTCTGCTAGTAATCGTGCAAAATTTAGTAGCGTGCGGTATGTACACATGTGGCGTTCTGATGGAGTCAGAAAAACAAACCCCTGGTTCAAGCTCCGAACCACCTAGGAAAATAGAAATTCCACTTGCTGGTGAACAGCTTTGTGTGGTTCCATAATTTGAGATCTCATTAGAGGACTTTTTTTTAACCCAAATCTATTGTTTTACTTTGTTACTGTTCAATTCATTCAGATACAGATTTGAGTACTGTTCAGACGTAACAAAGATGTATTTTTATTATTATAGTCCATTATTTTCTAGCCTTTCCCTTTACTAAAATTAACTGTAATACTACTCCTCACACCCCTTTGTCATGAATTATCATTTTCTGCATGTTGTTTTGAAATTCTGTTGTCAATCTATCCCCTGATGGAAAATTATAAACAGTTAGAAAATGATTAGCAGTGTGCTTAAGCATCACCTGCCTTCCCAGCTAATTAAATAGCTTGGTTCTGACCTGCTTTTCATTTGGTGAGAACAGCAGGGTGGCTTCAGAACAAAAAATAATGAACTTCAAACTATTGAATCTGAGCAGTATAGACAGCTAAAGCCAGTACTTGAGACTGAAATCCAACTATATGATATCAGTGCATCTTTCTTGAAGTAAAAAAGAAACCCTAGATTAAGTCTGATTTTTTTTTATTTATTTTTTTTTAAATTCTAAGTCTATGTGTTGTGGTTTTGGAACGGATATGCCACTAATTTTCAAGGATTAGCAGAGAAGGCAAGGGAAAATAACATTTTCCAGTTTAAAGATGAAAAATACAGTTGAACAAAGGGTTCATTAATATTGTCTGTAGAGACTACATTGTTTAAGAGAATACCCCTGAAAACAACTCTGCTAATCTATGTTAAAAAAAGCAGAAATCTCTTGTGGCTTTTTTATAAGACTGTAATATTCACCTTTCCTACCAAACTAGTGAAAATTGTGAGTAACTCCTGGAGCAACTACTATTGCTCACTAGTACACAGTAGATGGTAAGTACAAAATAAATCGGGCTAACGGTCTCTACATCAAAAGATGATTTTACTCATTTTGTTCCTACTTTTAGATCACATAATGTATTCTCCTTGCTTACTAAGAGCGCACACTATGCTATCCAGAGGTAAATGAGTTCAGTTCATTAGATGATGGAATCACTTAGATTTCTTGTAATTTTGTTGCTTGGATCCTGCTTGCTTAAGTGCTCTTTTGAAGCTTAATGGAGACGCTTTGCCATTTTAATTACTAATATCTAAGCATGTTTTATTCACATGCAGAATTTTCTCCAGTAAATGCTTTTCTACTTAAAAAATAATATAATTAATTTACTAATCAGCAGACATAGAAATGGAGGAGAATTTTCTTTCCATGCTACATAAAATCCCCTTTCCAGCCTTCGATTCACCTATATTTCTTATTTCCCACCATTGAACTTTGTGAGGTCTTTCCAACTTCTCCATAATGCAGCATATGCTAGCAACATGAGACAAAAGGAAAAATACTATTGTAAAATTTACTTTATATAGCGGTCATTAATGTGTAAGTGAGACTGAGGTGGTAAGATTCCAAATAAGGTGAGGGAAGGTCATGATGTTTCAGTGTTAGTGCCGGGGTAAAGGCCATTAGATACTTCTTCTTAGCTGAAGATGGGCTTAGTAAGCGCCCATATCAGTGGTAAAACCCACTCGCATTTCCCAGTTGTACCAGGGTGGATGCAGAAATCTCCTCAGGAACCTGAGCAATCTCCCTCATTAATACTTCATGAAACCCTCTTGTTTCCATGAATAGGATCATTTTTGTCAAACGAGTGTTTGGGGGGAGCAAAAAGTGTTTCATTGGAAAGCTCCTATCTCTAGAACTCAATTAAAAATAAATATACTTAAGCTTCAAATAAAGTGAATGGTTTCACGTATTTCACATCTAAAGCATCCAATAAACATCTAATTAATCCCCCGAACAGTTCCTCACTCTAGGTAAGATTTATCGTCCTTGTTTCACAAGTGGAGAAACGGGAACAGGGGGATTAGACGATTCATTCAAGGTCACGCTCAGGCTCTCTGTTGGATCCAACAGCGCAAAGCCTTGTTTTGTAATCCATTATCATAAGCACAAGACCAGCTTTTCTTCCTCGCCACTCAAAGGCTTGAAAAAGTATGCTATGGAAAAATCTAATTTTCTTAGTCTTTTTTTTTTTCTTTTTTTCTTTTTAATTTCTGTATGTAAGAAGTTAATGAATCGCTTGGATTATGCAGTTGCATAGATGAGTTTTATAGAGGATTCGGAAGCTGTTTTGGGTGCCTATTGTCAAAGAGTGCCTCGAGAGCTGTGCCCTGCCATGCCCTACTCATCGTTTCCGATGTGTTCTCCTTGGCCTAGAACCCTGGTTGTTCCTAATTACTGTGGTTTTGTGAAAGCAGGTTTTAAATTTTAAAACCTCTTCACTCAGCTTGGCCTTTAAAACTAGTTAAGAGGTGATAATTCTACAAATGAGTGTCTCTGAAAGAGAGACCGTGTTTATGTATTTAAGTACAATCAGGCAGAAACAGGAAAGAGCACATTAGCCACATACCTCTCTTAATCCTTTATATAATTTAAAGTATTAGGTGGAAAATAAGATTCGATCCTGCCTATTGTTCCATCTTGTAATGATATCTAGAAACACTTTTCTGGCTTGGTAGGGTGAAGATATGTATTTGACATGGTTTTCTGTGGTGAATTTCCCTGAGAGTATATATATATATATTTTTTTTTTAAAAAGCTAACTTTAAAATGTATTTCAGGCTTAGTTTTATTCTTTAAAAGAAGTTATTTATTCAATATCCTTTTAGTTCCAGTGGATTCAAGTCTTACACAATTGACAACTTTGGAGCCTAATTAAGTTGCAGTCGGGGCTATTTTAACTTGTCTTAATGTCTCTGATTACATGGAATATATTTGTAGAGTAAAGCGTATTTCTGATTTAAAGGGTGTAATGGAACAAATAGGTATTATATAGTATTCCTCCTCAAGGTAAACTGGGATGGATAATTTAATTTCCAAGGCGACAAATTATCTTATCATGAGTGAACAGGCAATTTCTTCCATGCAATAAACTAAGTAGGTACAGACAGCTCTAACCAGATGAAATCATTATCCTTTTTAAAGCAGAAGCGTTGAATAGAAGTAATTTTCTCAGCCTTCGTTTCACAGTAGAAAGTAGCTCTTGTAAACACTGCACACTGTGGTCTTAGGTAGGAGCAACAAAGTTTAACCCTTTCAGTGGGAAAAGATAAACAAGGCTACGGTCTATAAATGATGAAAGGAAAAAAACCCCATATATTTAAAAACTGCATCTATATATATATAAAAAAATAAAAAATCGAATGCAAGGTTGAAATAGTTAAGAAAGCAGAGGCAATACATTTGTTATGTGTTTTGAGTGTTCATAGAGATCAGAGTAATTTGTATGAATTGTACTGAAAAAGGACAAAACTGGTTTCTACCAAACTGCAGTATGTTACCGAGTTTTGTATTCCCATTTGAAGTCTAAGATGGTTATCCAATCATGTGTATGTCAGTTAACCCTCCATTGGTCCTTTGCAGTTCATTTTATGTACAGTAATAATGCATATGTACACGTGTACATAGACTCATAAGCTGCCCTGCTCTGCTTGCTACTTGGAACAAAAATTGAGACTTTCGTAAGTCTGTCAATTTACTCAGGCTGCAATTAAAAAGGAAAATAAGGTTTCTCATGTACTGAGAGAATGTGAATGTTTTACAGAACTTCAAGTGCCTTTTCTGAGGAAATAACGCAAATTTCATGCCCTTTGGAGGTGCTTTGACCCATTTTTCGTAAAAAGTGATTCCTAGTTAGAAAATTAATTCAGAAAGAAGAGAACCCTGGACAATGTCTACCTGAGGAAACTCAAGCTTTCATCCTTATTTTTTAAGAAACTGACCTAAATCTGGAGGTTGATGTATCTCCCACTCTCAATCTCTAACTTTACAAAAGTTGGGTTCCTCTCTTGCAGAGCGGTATAGCTTCCTCGGGATGGATGAAGGCTGGCTTCATCCCAGCCTTGTCAGTAGAAATGGTATTTTCCTGGATTTGGGGAAACTGAGATGCAAGGCGAGGATGGTTTACAACAGATTTTTTTTTTTTTCCTCTTCACTTAGACAGAAAATGGAAAATATCTCCTCTTCTTTACAGAAATGTTTTGGGGCGCGTTTTTTTTAACACGTTTTTGACATCCTGACAATATTATCTCTTTAGGTGTTGAAGTCATTGTCGCATATTGAATTCCGTGGTCTTTATTAACTTACTGGTAGTCACAAAGATACAAGAAATTAGCAGGGTTTCTGCAAAGTGCTGTCAGAATTAGGTGCCAAGATTTGTTTAAACATGAAAGTTACCTAAATGCTTTGTAGATCTGGATTTTTACCCAACTCAACTTTTTTTTCCGAGAAAGCTACTTGCTGCTAGAGTGTTTTGTTTTTCCCTCCCTCTCTACAAAAGTAAGTGGGAAATCAATGGAACAAATGTCATGATTCCCTCCTTGGTTTGCTACTGAGAGATGGGGGATCATCCCCATATTTATGTAAAGCATTAATTCTGAGCAGTCTAAACCCCTCAGTAAATAGCGCTTATCTATCATTCTAAACTAGGTCTTTCTGCTTAAGAGTATATTCATTATTTTTTATATTACCACAACAGATTTTCAGAATGCTTGGCATTTTCAGATGCATTTAGTTGTTTATATGTTTGTCACCTATTGAGTAAAACCGTTAAAAGAACAAAAAGTAATGTTCTTAGGATTACGGGGCATTTCACTTAATGTGCATAAAGTAGCATAACTAGCATTACAATCATCTTTTATGCACGTTAATTGCAAACAATAGATATGTGTGAATTAGTATTGCTCTCATTTAATTTTTCTTCTTAAAAAAAAAAAAAGGCACTTAGTGTGAATTTTTTTTGCAATGTGTATCCAGGGTGCGAATAACATTTAAAACTTGAAGTACTAACACCAAACCCAGGAATCTGTATTGTGTTGATAAACCTTGATCACGATGTTCAGGTTGAAGGCCACAGGCAGTGGAACTGGGGCGGGAAGTTTGACCTTTCTGATCCCATTCTGAATCTACAGATTCAGAATTTCTCCCAGCAAAATTAATTGAAATGATCTGATGTTAATGACTTTTTGAGAAAACCTGTTGGATTGGAGGCTTGGAGAGACGGGGGTTTCTTAAAAGCAGTCGGGTACTGTAGTGAGCACAAGAGTAAGAAAATGTAAACAAACAATCCCCCGAGGACCTAATTTTCAGCTGATAGTTCAATTCTGAGTTACATACACGAGCACTCTAGCTAACACGTCCAAGCAATTCAAAATCATAATTTTTATACCGTACCATCTCTAGGTTTTAGCAACCTATCCAAACCTGTTTGCACTTTGAACTAAGCTGTGAGCAGTTGTTGACCTCACGTTGCTGTCTCTGAAAGGTTCTCTGGATTTATATAATTAATGTGGCAATGTCTTTCTGAAAGCATTTTGGGATACCTTGAGTATGAAAGACTTCTCGTAAAGCCTCATTCTGTAGTCTGCTTTTCCTTACTTCTAACTCAAGCCATTTCCCAAAAGAACCAGGTTGTGTCATTTCCAAGCATAACTTAACATACTCTGAATTTCAGGATTCAAAATAAAGAAGCAGCTATGTTCAGTGGTCTCATGTACATAGGTAAACACATTCTCTGAAGGAAGAAAAGAGAAGTTGTATTCTCCATGAATCAAATTTGATTTTTGTAGCAAATTTTCTTTTTGACTGAGAATGTTGGTGTTCCCTCCCTCCACTTTTTTTTTCTAATTTGAAAGGAAAAGTAAACAATTTGTTATAAAGCAATTCTGACCTGTGCTCCAAAGACATGATTTTTTAAAAATCTCAGCATCCTTACATTAGGGTTAGCTTATTACTGTGATAGGTGAGAAGAGTGCTACCGCAGGATTATGAGAAGATAAGGAACACCAACAAAATTACATGGCCACCCACTACTTATGGCAAAAATCAAGTATCCCTGCTTAGGGCTGTATTACTTTCGCTCTTCAGAACTCTATTACTCGCCTCGATGTGTATTAGCTTTGAAGGGCAGATAGTTGCATAAAGCAGAGAGCTCTTTACAGCCTTTATATATGTATGTATATATGTATTTTTTTCCCAACATCTGAAAATGCATTTCTCTTATAGGTTCATGATAGGTTTGTTCCAGAAAGATGACAAATTGGTTTTGGATAGTGATTTACACAAAAATGCAAACAAAATGCAGTGTAAAGCCAAAATGAGGGTAGGTTTTTTTTCTGTCCTGTGTGCCTCTGAGCAGAACACTGTGGCATTGACTGATGCCATACTATGAGCATTCCGCATAATTCTTTTTATCCCCTTTTCTTTAAAAAATAAAAGTTTATCAGAATCGGCAATGTCTGCATGATGCAAAACCACATTGATAATTGGCACTGCTAATCAAAGAACTAAAGCTGCTTCTACACAAGTGATAGGATGTGACATTTATTTTAATCGCAGTAATGTTCTGAAGTTTGTTTACTGAAATTCCAGGTATGTATTGTTCTAATCTGGGCTGGGGGAGAATACTTTTAGTTGACTGCTAATACAGTAAAAAACAGCGTGGAGGTTGGCTTTATAGTAGCGTAGACCAACAGCAGTAAAGACCAGCACTGATCACTACTGGTGATCACTTTCATAATAGGTCCTGTTTTAAGTCAGAAGTTATCAACATTTTAATTATTTTGGCTGAAAACCAGCATGCTGAAAAATTACTGAGATGACTTAGTCAAACCAGCAAGTTAGGAAATGTGGAGATGCATTGCAAAAAAATGCAGTTTGCAGATGATTGAAGTACATGAGGTCAATCTTGAAAAATTTCATGATGGTTGTAAGACAAAAAAAGGGTCATATCAGACATCCAAGTGGCTGACCAGACATTTTTGAAATACATGTTGTTTGAGTGGTTTTTTAAAAACCATTTTAAGGGCTGAAAAAGACCACCTTTAAAAATCCTGTGGATGTATTTTTTGTGAGTTGAATAAGCTTAATTTTATTCGGGGTGGGGAACAAGCTGAGGAGGTAGGGAAAGAAAGGGTTGACCTGAAAAGGATTTTTTTTTTTTTTTTTTAACCTTAATAAGGAACGGCAGTCATTTCTGCTAACAAATATTTCTGTTACTTGTTTTGCCTTAAAAGTTGAATTATTTTCTTGTTACTGTGTTGTCAAGAACAGCTGGGGAAATTAGATGCCATCCTTTCACCTGTCACAGATTCCCTGGGAAATGCTAAGCCAGACATGTACACAAAGGTTTTTTCCTTGCCTTGAATACCTGGTCCCTGTGTGGGAGGACTGCTGAGCTTTTACTACTGCGGCTTGTGTCCAGGAGAGCTGTGCTTCCGACCTGTGGATCCAAAACGATAACACAGGCTGGAAGAACGGATTCTAATTCACTTATTTTAGGCACCCGTAATGAATTAGTATTTTTTTACCTTAATCTCTTCGCCCAGTCGCTCCTTGTTTTTCAAGTGATCGTGGTGATTAAAGCGAGTGTCCGACTTGTTATGCAGATGCCAGTTGGTTTAGTGAAGACACCCCGCTCAAGGTATTTGATGGGAACGTGTTGAAGTGAAAACTGGCACTGGAAGCGAGGCCTGCCTGGTCTTCTGCCAGCCCAGATCGATATCACCCGAGATGCAGCCCCAGCGGTCTCCTGAGCATCCCCGTGCCGCATCCGCGCAGAGCCCGGGGCTCGGCTTCCTGCCTCACCCAAATGAGCCGCCTCTGGGTGCCCCCTCCCCACACTTCAGGTTATTTAGGGACAGACAAACAAATCCCTTCAGATTACCCCGGGGTAGGTAAGAAAGCTTCTGGAGCTAACGGCTGCCTCCTCCAGTTCTCCCAGACGCTGGGTGAATGGTCCAGCTGTTGAAGTCCCCGAAGTGTTCGTGTGAGAGTAGGATGCATCACCCGGTTCCTCTGAAACTGAGGCGTTACCGGACACGTTTAAAGGGTCGGATTCTCTGTTTCTGTATTTCCTTTCTCTCACCATTTGCCCGTGTTGAGAATGTCAAAGTTTGACCATCTTTTGAGGGGGGAAAAAAAAATGTATTTTTCCAGATATGCAAACTTCCTATAGGACAGAAATTCCAGTTCCCTTATAGCGTTAATAAAAGTTGTTGGAAGAATCACACACGTTAACGTTGCTGAAGCAGTCAAATACTACAGAAACTAGGACTTAATTTTACTATCCTCATATCTGTAGTAATGCAGGGTGTCACAAACAATACTGAATAGAAAGCAAGAAAATGGAAGAGCTTCTCCTTACGTGTGTATCGCCCATCCTCTGTGCTGAAGGAGAGGGCACCTGCAGGAGAACGCAAGTCAAGTTTGAACCTGAAACCACATGTGTGGTAGAGGGAAATAAGTTTATGTGCAATTTTAATTCCGATCTTTCCTACCTCATAGCATGTTTAATTTTTGTCAACAGCGAGAAGTTTGTTTAATATAATTGCGTCTGTAATTGCATTTGGAGTAAACACTTGCTAATGTGAGGGGCTGGGGGGGCTGGGGGAGACAAGTTGTGCCCTGTAATAGATACACAGAGAATACAGTCTGGATAATTATATGTCCACGTAATTTAAGGTTAATAGTTTTCATTTACTCAATGAGGTTTCAATGAATTTTCAGCGAAGGTCATTGATGCTCAGTTTATCAAATGGATTAGTCGTGTTCCCACCAAAAGGATGAAGATCATAAGCAGCTCTACCACTGATTACCAGCACCTCGGGCCTTCGTTTGTCTGCTTTACTTGATATGTTTCCTGTGAACACCGCAACCCGAGACTTCATTTTCAGTGAATTTTCTGACATCATCCATTTTGGTCGCCTTTATTAATTTATGTTATTCCACTAATGAAGTTTCACCAAGAGCAACTGAAATGTTCTAATTATTTTGTACCAGATTTTGATCATATTCTGCGCCTGTGTAATTACCTCAGATTTACTCCTCTGTAATTGAGATCATAATTTGACCCAATATGTTAATGACTTTAATATAAAAAATGATGAAACCATTTCATGAATATTTTCAAATGGGGTCACCTACTTGCTCATACACTCAGACAAAAGGGTGTCTAATTTGTTTGATATAGGTCATCCAGGGAATGTCCGTGGGCAAAGGCCAACTTTAGTGACCCTAGCTGCTGTCAGAAAGGATGCTTTATAGAGAGATAATATATGGGAGAGAGGAATAAACAGGTTCTTGTTGGCAACAATGCAATCAAAATTCAACCTGGAATAGTATTTTGGCAGTTGGAATTTATTTCAAGCAGAATAAGGCTGCTGGATCCCACCAGTTCGTAGTAAATGACAGCAATGGCAAAAAGCAGAAAAGATTGCCGTGGGGGGTAAGAGGACATGAAACACATACGCTCCTGAGATGTACGCGTACTGATATACCTGCTATCTGTTCCAGGTATTAAAAATGATCCATTTCTGGTGGGTAATTGTAACCATCGGTGACAGCAGCGCTGTTCGCCGGTGTGTCCTGTAACCTGCCTGGTGCAGCAAAGGCTGCCGTGGGTTTTAACTCGATAACAAAGTGCCGCTGCACTGAGAGACGAGGGCCTTGGACTGGTAACATTCCACTTTCTTCCACCTCCAGAGAGGTGAAATATGTTTTGAGTTCTGGTCCCTGCACTCTGGATTATTTCCTTTCTTTTCCCAATGACAGTTCAAAATAAAAACATAAAACAACTCTGGGAAGGAAGAAGCAGTATTTAAGAACCTCCCTTTCTATCTGAATAACCCAGTGTTACCTGCAGTTATGTTCCTTTTTGCTGTTCTCCTTTTGCACCAGGAATATTGTACTCAAGGCACGAGAACCTCTGTTTTCATCCCAGCTAGACCATCCACTTGTTCTAACTCCTACTAAACTGGAAAAAATGAGATTAGTGGTGGTCTCTGGCGGGCTACAGGGGTTACATCTGCTGCCTTTAGTGTGGAGCCCAATACTTAACCATCTACCACTTGAGGACCTTTGAGGGACTTTGTTTCAAGAATGCTTAATCTAATTACCTGCAAAGGTACTGAAACTGTGGTGTATGTTACCTGATTTACAGTGAAGTAACTTGTCACATTCTTGGTAAATAGGACAATAGTAATGAATTTTTATATGAAGAAAGATGTACCTACTCAGTTTAGGAATCGATATAGTGAAGGATATTTATTAAGGAGGAAGGTTTTACATTGCAAATTTAGGCTTCAGCTCCAGCCATCAAGTCCTGGTCTTGGCGTCAAAGTGCTGTTTCAGTTCTCCTGTGACTTGCCAAGAGTGACACAGGGAAGAAAACCTTCTTCTAAACCGAGAGCTGAATCTGGGATTTTTATAGCTCCCCATCCAGGCCTTTTCCAAAGACTTGTGGATTCTGTTGCCCTTCTGCTCTCACATGTGCCTCCCAATGGCCCAAAGAAAACAGAATTGTTGTGTTTTCTTCTATTTCTTCATCCTCCGTCTTTTTTTTTTTCTGTGTGTGTGTGTGTTCTGATGTTTTGAATTACATTTAATATGAGTTCACAGCCTAGCAGTCTTCTCAGTAAACACAGTATAGTTTCTCCAGACAAGCTCCTGCTTTTTTTCTCACTTTGCTACTTCCTTTTACCCTATAGCCATGTGCTTGCTGTTATGGCTCTACAGGAATTGTTACTTTGGATAGCTCAAGAAATTAAATCAGTTTTTTTTAACACAAATATACTTTTTGGTTTGTTGTATGTTTCCTAGATGGCTGAATTACAAATCTCAGTAGCCAGGGAGGGGAAGTGTTTGGAAAGTGTCCAATAACTTTAAATACTCCGACTTTTCAAATTAGAAAACTGAATAAAAAAAGGGGCATGTTGGTCAAACTTTGCAAAGATTGGTGCTGAATCTCTGCTACTTTCTAGACCCACAGGATTATTTCACAAGACATCAGTAGTCGGGTGATCTATTCTGAACAACAGGGCTTGTCCCTTAAACCATAACAATTTGATGAAGTCAAAAAGGAGTCTGAGGTGGATCACTGTTATTCTTACTGAGCTGATGGGATGGGGCTGCTTCCTTCATCTTGCTTATGTCTCTCATCCCTCTTCTAGTATGTGAGGCTCTGTGATTAAATTGCAGGCTCGGGAGTCTGACAATTTGTGTTGTATTCCCAGTTCTGCAACAAAGTTGACATAGCGGGATGTATGGCTTAGCTCACAGACCTTTTTTCTTATAAGTATATGAACATTATAATGTGTGCAATTGCATTCCTAATTTATGCACATAGACATAACAGTGACCATACACGTAAATGAGACATTTGCAGATGCAAATAGCTACTTATGCGTATAACAGGCCAACAGAAACACACAGTTGTTGCAATTATACCCACAAACTATATGAATGAATGAACAGGCACGTTATGAAAATCAGACTGCTGGCTACGCTGTTCATTTATACCATTTTTAAGACCAGAAGAATATTATTAATATTCCTATCCATGATGAGGCATGGCTTATTACCATTTGTAATGAGCTTTAAGATTATTAAATGGGAGGTGCTGAAGATCAGCAATTTTTTTTATCTGGGCCTGGAGGGTTAATTTATTTCATAGATTCCTCCTTTTGGATGATCTTGAAAATTTACCAATTCTTGCTCAGTTCACGGTTGCAGAACTTTGTATCACAGGGCTGATGAACCTGGGTATTTGTGGGTTCTTCTCCCCCAGTCCCAAAAAGGAGGAGTGTGGAGGTAAACCCAAATCTCTCTTTCAGTGCTTTTAAAACCTTCCCCGAGCCGTGCCGTACTCCGGCAGGCAGGAGGCGACTGGCTGCGGAGGCCATTTGTTTGTTTTGTAACTTCGCTGTACAGCCTGGCCGGCGGGATAAAGGAGCAACAGGGGAGAAAGCGAAGGCAAAAGCAGGATGTCGGAAAGAGCTCTTAAAAGTTGATGTCCAGGTGGCTGAAAAATTGAACATCCCGCTTGGGGTTTGTCTTTCAGGCAAGAAGCGACGCCAGAGCACCCTGCCGAGGAAAGCACGGAGCGCTGCCAGATACTAGGTCTGGCTAATGGCACATGGGAGACCTGGGCACCTGAAGAGGGTGTCGATCCAGGAGATTTAAACCGTCTGTCTGCCAGGTTGTGTATTCTAAATTAGTACGATTTGTGAGGCAGTGCTTCCAGAGTATCATTTCTTCTCGCAGACAGCCCGCGTGCTGCTATGTCCTACCAGAGAGGGTGATTGAGAATCGGTTACAGCTCGGTTGTTTCCACCCAGCTCGTTTCTTTTGATAGTTGCAATGGAAAGCTAAATATCTTTCTATCAAATGTTCATTCAATAATGTCAAATTACAAGCAAATGTAGAAGCAATTATCCAGGAGAAAATAAGGTAGCTGAAACATAAGTATTTGTTTAATACCATGAATTTTTAATTATGTATTCCCAATTCTTTCTGATTAGGGCTGTATTTCAGGACAGGTGACCTTCCAATAAACACTGCGTATCTGGCCTGCTAGCTGCTCAGACTGGAAGATGTGGTAAGTTTTTGAGCAACTGACTTTATGAAAATGGTGGGACAGAGAGATGTGTGCTTGGATCTTTTCCTGAGAGAAACTGGGGTTCATCCAGGTTACAACAATCAGAGCAAATTTCTCCCAGGTATCGTAAGACAGACGTAGCTGTAGTGAGTTCCTTTACTTACTAAGGCCAGCAGTGTTTTATTTTACACTGAATGATTCAGAAACTTTCAGAAGATGTGTCTTTGGTTTGGATTTGAAAGCTTTTTAGCTGGAGCTGTGCAAGTGGTAATAGTTCACTTTTTTCCCAATCCTTTTAGTTCAAGATGAATAAATATAGACTTTCTAAACTAAAAAATATTTGAAAGCTAGAAAAGATATTTTGTCCAGTTTTCTTGGACTGTTCCTTAAAGGAAAACTAAACTGAAAGCTAGTATAATAATAAATCTTTTATATGTATAAAATCCCCAGGTCATTTTTTGTAGTCAAAAAGTTGACTGTAACATGTGGATCTCTTTCAATATTTAACCTTTTTTCATTAATTAATTTTTGCAAGAAGATGGCTCATATATACTGTGTTTGCTGGTATATAAAGTATTTCAGCTGCATGGAAGTCATTGAAAAGACCATTATAATAGTCTGAGTAATCTTAAATCGTATTATAAGAAGGTTTTGAGAGTGTTGGGTTTGTCTTTACTTTCATTTCTTATTTGTGTTTTGGGTGTTTCGTTTTTTTGTTTGTTTTTTTTTGTTTTGTTTTGTTTTGTTTTTTTTTTAGTTTTCCACACTGTGAGTGAACCTCTGCTGTTTGCACTAACCATGCAGATGCAGTCTTATTATTTTGATATCACAAATAGAATGCTGTTTCAGCTGATACAGTGGGAAGCATTACTGGGACCAGGGCATTTGCATCCTCATATTAGTTTGAACAGGGACACTAATAACTGTTCACTGTAATTGGCAGGAGAGGCAAAAATGTTCAAAAAAAATTGGTAAAGATATAGCTGAAGCAAATAATAGGAATAGGATTCCTCAGTTAATCTCCAGGGAACAGCTCTTTCATTTAACTTCAGAATATTCAGATGAATTTTAAATTGTGTATAACTGTATCTCCACAAAATGCATCCTACTCGTTGATGCTAATGGAGTCATTTAGAAGTCTGAGAATCTAAGCTTTATCTGATAACTTTATAAACTTAGTTTGACTTAAGGTTTATGACTCACATTAGAAGTTGGACAGCTACTAAAAATAAACTTGTAATCCTGCGGTAGGAGATCTTCAGAAACTTTGGAAATTCAGATAAGCTGTGCACTGGCTTTCAACTCGTCTGAACTCCAGTGAATCTTGCTGGTCTGGAATTCTCTATGGAAATCTGAGAAAGTTAAGTAACTGTCTCTGATACTGAAAACATAGAAGATGGAGGAAAAGTCTGCAGTCAGTCCTGCCACTGACTTACTGAGTGACCTTGGGTAAGTGTCCAGATGCTCAGGTTAAAACTGAGTAGAAATTTATTGTCCTTCCCTGTCACCTTTTTTTCTTTTGCAAGCTAATGGAAACCAGTGTTTTCAACAGAGAATTTGCATAAACATACTCCAAACTGGTATCTTGGTAGTAGGACTGAGAAACCTGGTGCGTGTTTAATTTTGGGGGTTAAAAATCTCAAACTGGTTATCATATGGTTTTGCATAATAGGTCTTCAGTAGTCAAAAGGCCTCTGAGGCTTACTGCCGTGGTCACAGTGGGAAGATCAGCAGTGGCAGGTTAGAATGATTAGGAGAACTACCTTTGTGCTATATTTCTTTATTTAAGTTTTAGTTACAGTTTAATCAAGAATTGAAGAATTGTTTAAAAAAACCCCAACAAACAAACCACAAAACCAAAAAAACACCAAACCACTGTAACTGTGGTTTTTTTAACATCTTACTATAGATTCAGTTTAGGATTCGCTTTGAGTTTTATGCCTATGTGTGCACGTCCTTAGGCTACAAGAACCAGTGTATGTTCCTCTTGGATAAAAGAAACTGAAATGGAAAAGGAAAATAATGTTATTTTTTGTTTAAGGACCTTTTGTTGCTGTATCTGTTTACTGGAATATTTGATAATGAAGAAACTAAGTAGGTAATACGTATCAAATTGTTTCTTTCTGAGGACTATTTAAAGATTTATGTTTTATTAGGAATCAGGAAAAAGTCTGAGTACAGGCAGGAAACAAACAGAAGGATATGAATCCGGGAGACATTTTATGACAGAAAGGAATCTCAGATTTTCTCCGTTAAGTGTCTTTTGCACAAATAATCAATAAACCAAAACTGCGGACCCTAAACCCACTAACTGTACCTTGTGAAATTCATAAGCAACTCCCAGTTCTACAGCTTGAGAAAATCTCTAGCACAAATACAAGTCTTGTTTATATAATTTCATGAGGTGATGCAATTAAGGTGAAGTGTACTTAGTATAAAGATTACAAATATGCTTCTCTGTGTACATGACACTTTTAAAGGACTGTAACAAGATGGCTTAAGTAGCAGACACAGCACCTCTTTGTCTATATTGCAGCAGTAATTGGCTTAAGAGGCAGACAACGTTAGTGAACATTTGTCTGTGCTCCTTGGAAAATGTCTTCGGTCCTGGCAAACATATTTGCTCCGCGATTCATTTTGTAGGTATTAAGTACAGTGCCATTTGCCTACCAAACCGTGATCTCCTTGAGCAGATTACGGTTTATTGCTCCAAACATCAGCATCTGAAGGGGAAGGGACATTTCTGTGACATCATCCCAGCAGGTAGTGACATTTTGAATGCTTGATGACATTTCCTCTTGTAAATAGACAAGGGAAGTCAGTAGGTGCAGCATTGCTTTACCTTTTGTGAAATGTCACTGCGCTGAGGAAACTGAAAGAACTCCCGTATGTTATTTTATTGTTTCTGGGAAACGGAAGGAAATTACACCAAAAAAACTCATAGTACCCTATGTATTTCTTACATTATTTGCCAAGGTTGCTCTAAAGAAATACCAATGAACTTCAACTGCATGCGTTGTTAGTTTTTATAATAAATAGCTCGCTCACTTAAATTCATGCCTCTTTACACTTCTAATGCTCCCAACTTTAGCTCGTAGGAAACACATCTTTTACAACCTTACCATTTGTCCTCCAGGATTTACTTGAAAAATATTATTCTTGTAACACCTAAAAATTTTCCTTTCCTTATCTCTTTTGTTTGCTTCCTAGCATCTGAACTGATATATTGTTGATCATTAGAATAATGCTTCCAATTTTGGTCCCTGCTCTTTTATTGTCATTGGGGTCTTCTGGCTCTGACTTGCCTTCAGTCACCTCGCACCCTGGTATTCACTGAGAAGAGTAATGTCATTGTGGTGCTCAGCCCTAGCGCTTTTTCCTCTACTGTAGACATCCTGGGACTTCTGTAATTAGAGATCACAGGAAAGGAAATACAATTACTTCAAGTATCGCCATCCACAAAAGAAAACATGTATGATCTGCAGTGTTACCTTTTTCTCTAGAAAGCTGACCCCAAAAAGATCTGTGAATCCCACAGAAATTTGAGTCTAATGTAAAAACATTTCAGGAATAGTTTGGTGCAATAGTTTGTTCCTAAAATACTTCTCCTGAATGCCATCTATCTTTCCAGTCTGAGCTGCAACCAGCTGGTTTTCATCCAGCTCTCTGTTTCTGCCAGCTATTGAGAGCAGTTGGCACCATCTCTGTCTATCTCTTAGAAAAAAACAGCATAGAAAAAGATATAATCGGTATGTTAATAATAATATTTATAGCCCAGGCTCATTAGATGATCATTCCCAGTAGTTTTCCATCAAAATCGAACTGAACCCACGGACTATTCTGACCTCACAGGACTGTGTGTATTTGGTTATTTAAGAAATACTTAATGAATTTTTGTTGTCTTAGATCAGTCTAAAGATTAGCTAATGCAAGGATGAAACATCCTATACTTGCTGTATCAGCACCCATTTGGAAGAGCAGCACACCATGGCAGCTACGCCGGCGCTCCCCACCCGGTGGGCTCTGGTGCACTCGTCCAGCACCCTTTCTGTCTCACCAGTGCTCCCTCAGGGTCTCCCAAATCTCCTTTTGCCTTCCTGAGCAGCTCACGCTGATCTACTGCACGAGCTTTCTTTTTTTGAGCTGTTTCAGCGCCGTCATGCTGTTGAACACCAGGCTGGACAGGGCAGCAAGGAGACGCTCCTGCAGACGTCTCTGCACTTCTCATCTCTTGCAGACAGACCCTGTGTCATTACAGTTAAGACTTTGATTTCACGTCTGTCCTTTTTATTCAGAGATCTTCTCCTCTGCAGTTAACCCAAGGGCCACCAGCATTTTTCTCCAGTGTCCTTCCTTTCTCTGCCTAATCTCTGTGCCACCAAGTTTTCTTTTACCAACGGGTTATCTCTGAGGGTTTTTTTACTTGTTCTCGACAGACCAGCAGAAAGCTCTCCCACTTCTCATCTCTTCCTGATCCTACAACACACACAGCAGGTGTTGAGTGTGATGAAATTGGTAGGCAAGTTGCTGTCTTGGTCTTCCCATTCTCTACTGACTCCAGCAAATACTTTCCTCTGTCCCCAAAGGCTAGATCCCCCCCCCCCCCCCCCTTTTTTTCTTCTGTTTCCTTGATCACTTTATAAAAGTGGCCGTGCCAGTCCCTCTGCCTAAATGAAACTTGCCACGCAAGAAGTAGACCCCTGGGAAACGTGTATGTGTGAGTGGGGAGGAGCTTTGGGCAAAAGCAGAGCCAGGTCTCTGGCAACTATCTAGTCTTAAGAGTCTTCTTCCTGCTAACTGTTGTGGATGGGAGAAAAGTTTTTGAGATTTCTCAACAAGGAGTTGTTTGACACAACTCACAGAAGATCCAGGAAAGAATTCTCTGGATTGTAATATAGCAGAGCTTTGGAGAGTCACTATGATTAGCACAATTTATCCTCATCGTGTTAGAGTGACTGTGCCATCAATATTTAAAAGGGCACAAATCATCTTCCAAAGATGTGATTCTGTGAGTAAATTTTGCACCCACTCACTTTGAGTGGGTTGCAAATATATTCACATGTTCTTCATCACAGCTGAGCAGCAGCAGCATGTATTCCTTTTAAAGGAAGCTGGGATGAAAAAAGCTGCCTCTAAAAAAGGCAGATTAATCTCTTGGAAACTCCCCACTGGAACATTGTAACGTTAACTGGCAGTTTCCCCTGATCCAGGTAATTTATTCATGAAACTTATGGAGGTTAATCAAAAGTTCATATAATTGTAATAAACAGAATACATAATGGACTAATCATGCAATTCAAGGCATTTTGTAATTTATTTGAAATATCAGATAAAAATAACTAAGAGGTGTGCCAGGAAGCCAGCAAATAATTTGGAAACTGATGAGCCTGGCATACCTGCTGAACTATGAATAGATAACGTAGTGTCTAAAAGTATATAGATAAATATAATAAAGTAGCAAGCATTCCACAGGCTTATACTTTTCTGAGGCTTTAAAATGGATTCTAAAACTCACATTGCCACCTCTTGTGCAGTCTGGTTTCCAGTTTAGCACTTCAGCAGCACAGCTCCAAGGAGTCTCCTCTGGTTGGGACCCGGGAGGTCTCAGGAAAAGGGGCTCCATTTGCCCCTTCTAAAGGTGGACCAAGCACATTAACCAGATGGCATTCACAAACAGGGTATGACTATAACTGATTTATACTTGCTTTCAAAATAAAAGTACAGGGCATATTAACTTTTGAACATGAATGCACGTTTGTTGAAAAAGCATTCTGTTTTTGATTCTCCTTGGGGTAGAAAATAAGCTTGTGCGTTAATGCCTGTTTGTTATGACTTTATGGTAAGTGCGCGTGAGGATCTAGGACTGCACCCACCTTACCGAGTGCACCCAGACTAGCCAAATGTGAATGCAAATCAGCTGCGCTAGTGTACCAAGTATGAGAACACAAAATAGGCATTCATTTGTATTTGCTTTTTCCTTTCCCAAGAAGGATTTGTTAAAGATCAATAAGAACAGAAGCTATGCTATAAAAAAACTTTCAGGTTCAGGGTTCAGTGTAAGGTGGCTTGTGGTTGTTTTTTTATTTAATGAGAGGGCAAGAAAAAAATATATATTGTATGTGCAAACATGTAGGCACACAAAGCACATATTTCTTCATAAACACATAGATAAAATAGATACCTATAGATATAAAATATCTACAAAATAGATATGCGTACACATGTATGGATGTGTACTGAGTACTGATGGGTGACTGAACACTGGCACAGGTTGCCTGAAGAAGCTGTGGCGTCTCCATCACTGGAGATATTTAAAAGCTGTCTGGAGATCCTGCTCTGGGTCACCTTGCTTGAGCGGGGGGGGGGTGTGTGTGTGTGTGGACCAGATGACCTCCAGAGGTCCCTTCCAACCTCAGCCATTCTGTGATCCTGTGAAATTCTCATGTATGAGAAAAATACATGCTTTAGTGGGGGAAATAAGAGTATTTAAAAATGTCTTATGTTTTTTCCTTATGCTGAAAATGTAATTTTGTACTTGGCTTCTTGATAATGATTTGATTTTAAGGAAAAATTCTTCATTTTGCATAACACTTTGTATGGCTGGGCACTGAACATCAAGGCATGTAAAATTAAGTAGTCTGATGTGCTGCAGAAGAAACGTGTTTTCTAAAAGATAAAATACCTGAAATGAAATGTCCAGTTCTAAAAACAAAACCCCAAGGAAACGGTGTCAGGTACAGAGAGGGTGAGGAGATATAATCCAATTTCCTGAAAAATCATAATTTTCCCGGGATACAAAGTTGAACAGCCTAATAAGGAGATCTTACAAAAAGAAATATTAAACATTTCACAGGAAGGCATTTTTCAGACCTTGGTTGGAAGACTTTCAACTCAACAGTTGCTTTAATCAGTTTAGTCAATTATATTCAGGGGAATCACTTCAAAAGCACAAGAAAATTTCATGTTATGCCTTGTAAGTGATGAATAACTTCTAGACTCTGTTCCCTTCTTAAACCCATATAAAAAAGATGAAAAGATTAGCACTTCCCATAGCACCTTCACTTTCCAGGATTGCCTTGAAAGCAGTGAGTAAAGCACGGTAGATCTTAAAACTAAAGAGGCTATTGTGCAGAAATTAATTGATGGCCTTGTTTTGACTGTGTGATAGCAGCAGAAGTAATGAGTATAGACCTTGTTTCAGCGTTTTACTTTCCAGCACCTGGCAGAAGAGTCGGCGAGCTGAATCCTAGCAGGTAAATTCTTTTTTTGGAGGCAGGCAGGCTTTTTTGAAGCAAGCTGATCTCAGGCAATCTTTTTTTTTTCTTTCTAATAGGCACTTTTCCTTTCAGGCAATCAAATCTTTTTCCACTCTGTACACAAGCTCCTTCCTTTCAGGCAGGTAAACTTTTTCCTCCCCCCTTATTTCCCCCTGGTAAGCAAACATAACCTAAAAGAAAAGGACAGATTAAAGCTGTTTGCCCATAAAACTCTGCCACCTTCCTATACTAGGAATTTGTCTTGTGACCTACTTCCTTAACACTGTTTGCTATTGAGCAAGGACAAAACCCAAATGTCATTTCATGACATAATCCACTGTCAAAATTGGCACTAGCCAGCAGGCCTGCTGGTGGTCACTCACAGATAAACAACTGTGGAGCAGGCATAGCAAATGAATTTTTTCCACAGAATATGGTAAGTCAGGGTTGAAGAGTATTGGGAAAGAAGGGTGGGAGAACTTGCGCTGCCTCTGTCATGTCTCATATATTCTTGAGACTTAAGTTTCCAGTACTCGTCAATGACTTGTCAAGCTGGCATTCTTCAAAAACACGCTGTTAATTGGTGTTACAGAAACATGCTATGTGTATTTTTTACAGTACCAGTAATGGTTGTATTAATTACCCACTTCTCCATTACCAGTATTAATAAACACATATCTACTGGCTTTGTATGGTGACGGTCTTAAGTGCAATTAAGTTTGAGTAGTTTCTAACACTTTGGAACCTTCATGTTTAAAAAAACCGTAACATTTAAGTGTTAAAGCTTGGAATTCTGACAATAACGTTCCTTTTGTAGACTAATATTCACCTTTTGACTGAGACCACGATTTACAGGATTGATCTTTAGGAAAGTCCTAAACACATGCATCCTTCTGTTTATAAAATACATTGTGCAGTAACAGGAAATAAAAATCCCTCCCAATATTATGCCGAGCAAGAGCTCTTTGCAATATCAAAACGTTTGCAAGCTTATTTTACAAGACTTCATTGTAAATCATACCAGGATATTATGGAAAGATGTCTGCATGTTTAGGAGCACTTGAAAGAAGGGTAGGTTAAGATACTTAAGTTGACATCCATTGTGAGAGTCTAAAAATTAAATGCAAATGTCTGAACTCGGTTTCAAAATTTATATCACTCGGGGTGAAATTCTTTACTCATTAAATTCTTGTATCTTAATGGGAGAAAGAAGACAACTTCTTTTCTTAACTCATCAATGTTGTTTTCTCAGCATTGAAGTACTCTTTAGGCTATTTATTAACATTTGTTCCTGAAAGCTCCTTTTTCCACAGATCATGTAAATGCTTCCGATTTCATAGACACAACCAGCTGAACACAGATATTCCCTTGATAGGAGATACGTGCCCTATCTCATCTGCAGACTTTGATAGATGTCACTTAGTATCACGTCTGCGTTTTCACGTTCGCACAAAAAGAGCACAAAAATTAATTTGCTTTTTGGCTTCCTTGCCTGGCATCTTCTTTGCAGCTACGCACCTCATCTTATTAATATTGCAGCATGCCTGCGTTAACACGCAAGGTGTCTGTAGGATACCAACCCGTGCTGAGCAGATGGGAGAGGTGCCAGACCCCGCGGACACGGCGGGGTTCGTGCAGGATGTCGTGATTATCGTCGCTGCAGCGCTACAGAGATCAGCGAGGCGGCTGGGTGAGGGCCCTGGGTAACTCGTTGGTTGTCAGCGACGCAGCAGAATATTTTCGCTGTACCTTTGAGCGCAGGGAAGACATAGTACGTTTCCTGAAGAATACCATGCATATTTAATTGAGCTCCTTGCCCAGCGAGTCTGACATGTCATATCAGCTCTTGTTCAGTGCCTTTACACAAATCTCGGACGTTAGTTCTGGTTTTTACTTTGCGTTTTATTCTCGTGCAATAACTGCCTTTTGCTTTTAGTCATTTGTTGCAATGTTTGCTATAGATGCAACAGGTGAAAATAAACAGTGCTGTGGCTTTTGCAGATGTTAGACAATGTCTCATGTGGGCCCGGTACCTGGAGATAATTACATCTTTTAGTAGATTTACACTGCCCATTTTATTTCCTGTCACCTGGGGAATAATTATATGCTACCTACCTGCCTTTTCATACTGTTTTATCAACTATTCCTTTTATTTATGTACAGTGGAACTGTTGGGACCAGTAACTTTTTATTTCCTCCATTTATCAAAATATTTAACTAGCATACTCCAAGGTGAGTCATCATTAAATAATGGTTCAGGGCACTGCTGAGGTTAAGCCTAAATCATTATAGTTGTTTCTCTTGCTCCAAACCCCCCAAATCTCCCTTCTGGCGGTGCAAAAACCTTGACAGCTGTGGGCTTAGGTCACACCATTTAGTATCAAGGAACTGTCAGATCTTGTTTTCTTTTTGCTGTTCTGCTCATTAGTCAAAGCAGATTCTTTGCTGCAGCGGGTCTGCATGCTGCATCCTAACCCAGTACATCCTCAGGAGTGTGATCCCAGGATGATCCACCATACGGGGTGAAAATATCAGTGCTCTGTCACAGTAAACCAACTCTAACATCTTCCTGTGTTCATTTTACACAGCCTGGCAGTTTTGCAAGTAGCCGTGGTAAAGCAGCAGCCTTCAGTTTCTCTTTTAGTTTGGTTGTTTTTTGGGTTTTTTCTTTCCCCCC
>JAVJGG010000007.1:17438306-17459429 GCA_035590195.1 Aviceda cuculoides
TTGCTTGCGTCAGAGTTCTGCCCAGGGTCCCCGAGTAACCTGCCCTTCCCCACAGTGCCGGGTGGTGATAATGCTTACTAACCCTGACTTCTGTACCTTAAAAAGAAAAAAGCGTGAGCCTGTGTGATAAGTAAGCGCTGTTCGAAATAATCCTTGAATGCAGTCTATGTGTTTGTATGCATGATGAAGGATTTTCATCATCAGGATGATGACACTTTATTGTCAATTATGTATCTTTCTACTTAGCTGCATTTCTGCTGAATTTTGTTTTAATACAGAAATGAGCTATAATCAATAACTTGTCAAATTATTCATTCCTAATGGACTAGCCAAAGGTTTTTGACATTACTCTCTGAATAAATTATCTGAAATACATATTTCCATTATTTGACCAGCTCTCTAGATTATTAAATAATGTTCTGTGAATAACTTATTCAACATTTTTCTGTCAATCTTTGAATAATTTACTCATGAATACATTATTTTTATTATTCAGCCAGCTATATTTCCAGCATCTGTGGCAATGTCTTTGTTGTGTGAAAGCATGGAGATCTCTGCAAGGAGAGGTAAACTTTTTAACTAGCGTAACTTAGATTCTTTGTAATAAGCATTCAGTACCTTATTTTATATACTCAAGTGCATAATTAAATAAATCCATTTTCATCTCTCTCTCTTAGTTTAACAAGTAGTTTTCTACAACAATCTTTAACTCAATGATCCCTCCTAATTTTTATTGAAAATCTTACATTGTTGCTATCTTGCCTCAGCTTGTTTTTTCAAGTCTTCAACAACATTCAGAAAACTTCAATTAATTTGCGTGTTGAAGATATGTAATGAGGAAAAGATTTACATGGCTTGCTTGGTTCTGTTAACCCAGGTATTTTGAACATAGTATCTATGTCAATACATACTGAATAAACACATGTCTGTGATACACAAACACAGGTGAAAGGAATGAGCTTTTAAAAACGCAGTCCCAACAGAGGAAGAGAAGTACAAGGGAAGACTGAAGAGGCAGGCCAACAAAAGGTATGTTGTGGAATATCTGTATCTATTTATCAGACAGTTTTTCATTCAAATGGTAGAAAAATGTTCTAAGCAGCTGTGCCGGAGCAATGATGTAGTGAAATGATTTGGAGATGAACAATTCTGCCCCCTCCTACAGCATCCATTCTGTAGTTCCCGTCCTGGAGGTGGCAGCATGAGGTGAAATCAGGGAGCTCATGACTGCAGCATAGTGTGACCTGTTCCTCTGCCCTTCAGAGTCTGAGTGGGAAGCTAAGAGGTGCTTTCGTTACTCTGGAGCTCAAACAGCATTTTATTATTTCACTACCTAGCCATTTGGGCTGGAAAGTAATTTTGAATATGTGATATGTGCTCTTAAGAATTTGTAGCGTGGAGAGATATAGCTGGCAAAGGCAAACTGGAGGGCAGGGGTATTGTCTGAAACCAAAATCTGGATGCTGTTTCAGTTCCAGTTTAGCAATTACTTGGAAAATAATCTGGTCCAGAGGCCAGAGCCGGGACAGCTTACCTTCTACAAATTGTGATATCCTGGACATAAATGAGATGAGCAATGTATCGTCATTTTTAGCAGCAAGTTCTAGTGACTTTGAAACTGTGTCCAGTAGTCAATACATGCTTAAGGAGGCACAGAATGAATTTAAGCCTATCAAATTCCACCTCATTCCCACATTTAGGAAGGCAGGGGTCAGAAAGATTTGGCTCGTTAACTGCCAAAGGTCAGAAGTTTGTCTGGCTGCCAAAGGTAATTCTTGGAATTATCTAACCTAATCGGTACTTCTACTGCTGACAGCAAAGATTCTTGATTTTCAGGCATGCTCAGAATCAGCCTGGTTTGGACAGGTGGGTACCCAAAAACAGAATTTACAAGGCATTTGGGGGGTTTCAGGGTCATTTTTGTAACTCTGAACAGTACCGCATACCACCTTGTCACTAGAATGGTAATACTGCCTTCATGTTTCTTGTAGATTAAAAAACTAAGGACTGACACAAGAAGTATGACTCGCATCCGGATTTTAGGAGTTTAAAGTAGGTCCACAACTGAAGGTAACTGGAGCCAAACCTGAAGCTGCTGTTGTGCATTTGAGCCTGATAGCAGGTCTGTATTTTCTTTTAACATGGAAGGGAGGTGCTGTCACCATTGCTTGGCTTAGTTTGAGGGATATACTCAAGGAAAGGGCTGGGGATCTAGACTTGTATTACCAAGTTTGAGCCTTTATACCTGCTGTTCAGGAGGTTGGCCTAACCATGTCATATGGGCTGATCTATCCAGAGAAAGAAGAGCAGGAGGTGTATTTGAGAGAATTGAGGGAGACTGTTGACGTTATTTCTATTTTAATCCATTGGCAGGCTAATAGAAACTGTATAAAAATTTAGGAATCAAGGACTGCTGTAGAACAGGCTAAAACTTCAACAGCTTGTGGGTGAGAATAGCCATAGGCTTGGCAAACAGGCAAGCACCCTGGTACGTGCTATGGAGAACAACGCAAACTGTGGAAAACAAGGGCAGGTATGCATGACCCAGTGCAGCAAAGAATCTCCTTATGGCCTGTGCTGCAGCTACCCACAGAAAAATGAAGCTGAAACAAGAGACAAGCTCTGTCGTTGTGGTTTCACTGTAAAGGTGAGTTTGGAACCTGCTCATCATTAACCTCTGTGTAGTAACTGAAAGGAACAAGCATAATTGTATTTTTATTGACCAAATGAGATTTTCTTTCATATTCTCTGTTCCCATATTATGTATCTAATCCTATAGAATTCCCCCCCCCTGTTGTTACTTGGGTTTTTTTTACCCTTTCTTTAATTACATCCTAACTTTTCTCATGTTAAAATACTTAGTTCTTGTTTGGGCCTTGATTTGTTTAATTCTGAATGCCCCAAAGGTCATAAGGGCCATTTATTCAATTATTCATGCAACCATTGTATAGAGGAGCTGCACACTTCAATTTAGTTCCAACTCCTTGCAAGTTAACAATTAAGAACTGCTATAAAGTCCAGTGAACTCAGGACCTCCTGCTTCTATAAGGTTATCTAATTGTCAGCTGTGGGAAAGGACTAAAGGAATTTTACCTACTTGGAAAAAAGTACTGTTCCAAAATGAAGTAAAGAAACTTTTTTTTGTTTTGTTTTCCCCCCTAGTGGCTATTGTCCTCTCTGAATAACAGTAACACCCCCCCCCCCCCCAAACAAACAAATAAAAGAATTCTCTTTCTTACTATTACTGTTCTGCTTTTAGCTACTGTGACTTTGTTTATCTTCCTTATAAGGAAAACTACAAAAGCTAATCTTAATACTGGATTTTACAGTGTTTACTGAGCTGCTTTTTAAAAATTTTCTGAGCTTGTAAAAGTATAATTATCGTATCCTAATAATTATAACAGACGACATTTCTCTTCCTCTTCACAGTGTTTGATCTAAACTGCAAATTTCTGATCTTCTTGTCAAAGACAGAGCTGTTTTCTTGGGAATATTTTGAACTTTGATGAAAGTTTTATGACAGTTCCAACAAAACATGCTGCTCGTTAAAGTTTTATATAGAGAGAGCTCTGTCTGCATTGTTTTGGAATTGTAAATATCACATAATTGTCATCAACGAGTAGTTGATGAAATACCTGTTCCCAGAAGCCTATATCTGCAGACAGGAGTTTGGTGTCTCAGACGGATACGTGCTTTCACTGTCCCAGAGTACCAAGACATGGCTCTTTGCGTTCTGTCATGGTGATGGTCCCAAAAGTCAAACAATGATGAAACTGGTGATTTATTTATAACATTTTGCAAGGCGTTAGCAGAAGAAACAAATTTTGTAGTCTTAAAATATCTTATTTGCTCTTTCTTTTTGTCCCATGAGGTACCAGGAGTTTAGTGTCCCGTTGGTTTCCTTCATACACTTTTTATGAGTCAAAACTTACACATCTGTCTTTGGATAGTAATGAATAGCTATGGTTCCTCAGCTGTATGAACATTAACTGCAGCACTGTTTTATCATAGGACATCTATCTCAGACAACTGGCAGCTGACACAACTGCTACTTCTCCCTAATACTTAAGCCTCAGGGAGTCTTCCTAAGACAAAAAAAACCAAGACGACTGTAAATGCGTGTGTGTGCATATATATATATATTTATTTTTTTTAAAGATTATTTCAAAAACTTACTTGGCACATGTTAGTTTCAAATCTCTTGGTATTTCTTGTAGTTTCTCTGATAATTGTGGAGAGAAAATGCCCCATTTAATGAAACACTGTTCCTTTTCAGAAGCACTTGGGTAATTTGACTCCCAGACAGCACGAGGTTTTATCTTGTCATTATGAAGACTTCATGAAGCTATAAAGACGTTACTCAGACAAATTGTTTTTTTAAAGAGACAGCCTAATTAAAAATTAGAACATTATTATTTAATATTTTCTAATTAGAACAGATGCCATTTTTCTTCCCTTCTAGCTGTATGAGAAATACCTGACTTTCCCTTCTGGCTCCGTGGGATGTGCACACACTCAGAGGAAGTAGATCATCGCTTTTCAAAGTTTATGTACACCACGCAAAGCCAAAAGTAGTGGCCCGGGTGAGTTAAATGATTCCTCAGATGGGATGTATACTTTGCATATCGGCAAGTGGTATTTTTCCTGAATCACCTCCTGAAGGTGTGTTTTTTTGTCTTTATCGACAATGTAGGGAACCTAGGGAAATTGTGTCTGAATTTAGCTAAGTTAAGTGTCTGGAGTTGGGTGATGTGAATACCTCTTTCAGTCATAAAAGTAGAACGTAGATGTTCATTTAAATTGTAGTGCTGGCAGAGCTACAAAACAATGATAATCACAATATAATTAGAATCTATATCATGAGAAAGTTATGTATACAAAAGTGTTAGAATGACAATAAACTTCAGAAAGACAGATTTAATAAAATGAGGGAGCTCATCAAAAATGCCCTAAGGAGAAGTAAACTCCTTGGATATGGTATTTATTCTACTTAAGGAAACAGTAATAGTGTCTCAGGAGGTGTTGTATTGCTGAACAAAATGAGAAATAGGAAG
The DNA here is from genome assembly GCA_035590195.1 of Aviceda cuculoides. Lineage (NCBI taxonomy): Eukaryota > Metazoa > Chordata > Aves > Accipitriformes > Accipitridae > Aviceda > Aviceda cuculoides. Next base: position 17,443,361 of record JAVJGG010000007.1, read on the forward strand.
AAACTTATAGAGCTAAATAACAAATTTCAAATGATTGAACCAAGAAGAGATCCTTCAAAAATCTGACCCACTGTAGCCAATAAACAGGAAAATAAAATAAATAACAATAGTTAGTATGTATGAGGAACACAAGAAGGGCCCAAACAAGTTTCCAGAGTAACAAATGAAATGCATAAAAAGAAAAAAGCCTATCTTTAAATACGTGTATTAAAACAGATAGTACTTCACCTTTATTAGCAAAATAGGTTTTTGTCCATCAATTCTAGCATTTCTATCAGAGATTCTGTCAGGAAAAAGGTAAGGAAACAAAACTGGTAGATAAGTGGGGATGGATACCAGGCATAAAGTTATTCTGACTGAACTCGGATGTGAAATGTCTGAACATCCAACAAAATACTCTGTCTGTTACCAATCCAGAAGACGGAAGAACTTAGGTTATGTATGAGTTTCAGAGGGTTTTTAGCCTTCAGGTAAGTTTACAGCTCTCCCTGGTAAATTAATTATCAATGAAATGCAATCATAGAACATCTGTAAAATCATGGTGGAAGAAGGTCTAACCAGGACGGTGTTTTAGAAGTGGAAACTGTGCTTCAGTAATTGTTCTGTATTTCTTTGCATTTGTAGTGGACATAGGAGAACCAAATGAATTTGACAAGAAGCAACTGTGGAAGTTAAACAGGCAGGGGTAAAAAGTTAATAAAAGCTCTGTAATGAGTAGAGAACAAAGGCATGGGATACAGAATTTGTGAAACAAATTGATATTTCTGCACGAAGTTTGTTGTTACAACGGAAGTATTGATTGGGGTGCTAGAATTCAGAGTTACTCAGTAGAGTCAATAGTAACATGAAAATGGCATGGCGAGTATACCTAAAACACATGCAGGTAGCCTCAGCCTGGCAGTAGCTGCAAACATACTCAGGGAATTAGAACTTTAAATGACTATGACAAACTGGGGAAGTACTCTGAAGTGAGATAACCAAACAGAAGATGCTGCCTAAAAAACCCAAACATCTACACTTGTACAGTAGTAATTAACTTCAGATACGAATAGCAGGACAAACAAGGTGGGTGAGTGTTCAAGAAGAAACTTGGATTTACTATAGATCACAAGGTGTGAAGGGTACACCAGTGAAGCTATTTAGGTGAACCAAGCCCAGGGAAGGCAAATGTAATTCGGAAGAACGCATTTAGCAACTAGAGAGGGTTATGCAATGGAAAAGAGAGTCTGAATGTAATGTACATAAGATGGGAAGACTACAGAACAACTTCTAGACTTCCAAACTGACTCTTTCAGCTTAGTTAGCTCGCTGCTATTGTAGAAATCTCAGAAAAAATCCTTTGCTGAATGCAGCTTCAGGCAAAAAACAAACAAGATATTAGAATGCATAAAGGCAGAATGGAAGGAAATCCTAAGGAAAATATTATGATATATGTCTGTAAATAAGTGGTGAAGGCTTATTTGAGTTATTATGCTCATCTCTCTAAATATTGAAGATGATTTGACTCACTGAAACATTCTCTTTTATGAAAAGAGTTTGAAAAAACAGTGCTATTTTAGAGAAGAAATAAACAGTACAGTTGGCACCAAAGTGGCTTAGAATTAATTTGCTTATTTAGGTATTTAAATACTGAATTACGATTAAAAAAAATATATAGCACAAATATTTTTGTGGTAAATACTGTAAAATTCATTTTGGAAACACGTTTGTGTGTTTCACAACACAAATGTGTTTCCAAAATGGCAAATGCTCCTCAGGATGGATAGCTTTCCTTATGATGGTCTGTAACCTAAATAAGGAAACATTTCCCTGTTCTTTTCCTTAAATTTGATGTACCAGAAGCATCCACTTACTAACAAAAATGCCGAGACCTCTAAGTACTGCAAAATTCCTGCAGCTGCAATACCATAGCCCCTGATAACTAGGACCATTTTGTATTTGGTAAAATTGGGGACATAGGAATATGAAAGGTAGATTTTTTTTTTAACCTTAGCTTATAAGACATAAAACTATTAATGAACCTCACACAGGAGTCTGCTTGAATCATGTTTATCTTCTGGATAGGTGATCCAGGCATTGCTATTGGTAATATAAATACCCTACTTCTAATGAAGCACAAGGTTTTAAAAAAAAAAAAGTTACGTAAATTAAAAAAATCTAAGGATGCAGTGCAACATCATCCAAGGACTATAATACCCAACTATTCATATTTTTGAAAGTAGTTCTCTCTCGAGGGTAGCATGATTGAAAAAAGAAAATATTTAAGGAGGAAAAACCATAGTGCACCTGTGAAATATTTTAAAGCATAATTTTGAAACTCTTTAAAAGAATCACTTCAGTGTTTTAACTAAGTTCTAACTAAGTACATACACATATATTTGCAAAAATGTGTGCATTTATATACACATATACATACGCTCACATAATATTTTATAATACAAATACAATGTATGACACTTGTAGTGGGCAAAAAATAAGAAAAAAATATATTCCTGAGTTCTATGGGTAAATTTAAATGCTTTATTCACTATGTCCTTCCTTTTGCTAGCTTTTTCTCTAAAGCATAATAGGAACAATCTTATATTCTTTCCATGCCCGCAAGTCCTGTCAATGGGAGTTAGGGATGGTTAGCTAATTCAGGTACAGCCTTGCTGCAAGCGCTGTTCTGCTGCAGGCTTAAGAGGGCTTTTCCCCTCAGTCTGAAGGACTTATTGAAAAATGAAATGAGGAGCTACATAACTCATCCAATTCACTGTAGTAATTAAAAAAATACAGTGTTGCAAAAAGTCAAGTTGAAGTGCTATGAACTATGTTTGCTTGCCAAATGAAGCTAAAATAAACACTACCTACTTTATTTCAAAAGCCTGACACAACCTTTGCGTTTAGTCTCTGTGACCTTTTCCGAACTCCTAGTGATCTTAAGTAAATGACTCTCTTATGTTCTGTTATTCCGTATCTACTTCTTTGGATATAATTGACTAAAATACAAGGATGCAAAAATATAAAGACTGTACCCCTCTATAGATATTACATGATGGATGTGTCCTAAATAAGAAAAATGTCAGCTTCATAAAAATGTAAAAAGTGGAATTAAAAGAGGATGAAGTACCATGTCACAGCCTTTTAGTCTAGAAGATGAAGTTTATAGATATCTACTATGTAGCTTACATAGATGAGCTGCCAACATGTATAGAAAGTAATCATAGCTTAAGTCATGAGTTGACTCAGTGGAGCTTCGGCAGTAATGCTTCAACGCTTCCAAAGCATTCTCTGAAGGAAATCCTCATATGGGAGAGATGTGGGATGATGGAATGGTGATACAAACTGAAATTTGGTACTCAAAATGCTCAAGTCTACCTTTGTCCAAAGGTAGTTCAGTGCGAATTAGATCACATGTCTCTGCCCTGTCCTCCACTGCCTGGTGTAGATGTGCTCTGGGAGCACATACCTCACTTCACCTTCAGAGGGTCTGTGGAAACATTCCTGGATATTCAGTGGCGCACCAACGATATTACGGTAAGGTGCTGCATGATGGCTTGTGAACACCTTACGGAAGGCAAAACTGTATGAAACTGTACTTACAATCACATACAAGTGGATAAATTTATTATAATTTCAGTATGATAAAATAGAAGCTAGCACTTGGACAATTTTTAATGCAATTCAAAGTGAAGAAAACTTGTTGATATTTACTTGTGTGATCTAGGGACTAAGTTCCACACAATTCAGCTTGCAATTTCTCTATTAAAAATTACTTTTAAGTGAATTGCTGAAGGAAACTTGACTTCAGGATTTGATTTGAAACAATTGTAAGTCTTCTAATCATTGGAAGGGTTACAAAGGCTAAATCACTTCATTCCCGCCCCTCCCTTTTTATTTTCTCCAGCAGTGTGATTAGTGTAGATGACTTCACACTACAAGGGCACACAGATTTGGAATCACTTGCTTCTATGCTGAGAGTCTGGAATTGCTAGATTCCTACCATACTACAAATGAAAGACCACGCTGAGGGTTATATTGTGCAAAACGTGACTAAAGTAAACATGTTTTTGTTTGTTCTTCTTAAAATTAGTTTATCTTTAATATCAGGACTTCTTGTCACTGCTCTCTGCTGTGTACTTAATGTGCTGGAAAGATATTTAATGATGGCTGGTTTAAAGCTAGCTGGCTTGTGACAGATTCATAGATGTTAGAATTGCAGCCATAATTAATAGTAATTTCAAATAATTTGACTTGAATTGGTGCATGTGCGTATAGCATAGGACCCTGATTTTGGAAGTAGATCGGACTGCTTAGCATATTATGCCCGTCTGTTTGTAGTGGAATGACCAAAGCTCTGGCTATGCTGGAGCATGCCACAGTTCCTACTTGAAACACATGCCTAATTTCCCTTTAAGCTGGAGCCAGAAAATAAGGGTTAGGGCATGATACATGCCCCAGACCTGTCCAATCATAAAGTCAGAGTATGATCGAAACATGGAACTTTGTTTCGGACCTCTCGGAGGTAGTAAAAAATTGTCCAATAACACAATTTTAGTCTCTGTGGACCCTCTAGCTCTGCCTGTGTAAACTGCTTTTGGGCATTGCTGCTAATGTCGGTGGACATCTAAGCCTTTTTAAAAAGATAATGGTTTTGCATGCAAAAACAGCACCTATGGCTGAGAAACTCATGGGCTAGTTAATGCTGGAAGTTAATGTCACCACATTGTTGTGTGGTTCTGCATGGCGAGGGGCAGTTCCCACCTTTCTGGTGTTGGGAAGGAGACCGCTGAGCTAGAAGTTCATTCAGAGGGGCCTGGGAGAGTTGTTCTTGTGTCATGGTCTTACAACAAAAAGGTTGTGATCATACCGTGATACCCAAGATTAAAAATTTACATGTGTATTCTTCACTTTTGGTATTTCGAATGTTCCTATGGAATTGGCTGCTTAAGGCTTTCAAAACTCATGGTCTTTGGACTATCTGTGCAGTTATCTCTCTGAATGCTAACAGAAAAAAAATTAGAAGGCTAAAAGGAAAGGTACAGCTTCTTTTTTTCTTCATTATAATGGCACTTCAAGCAAAGGCCTACATGTTTCAGAAAATAGAATGGTTCACAATTTCCAAGTTTCTGTTACCTTGCTTATCATCATCTTACCCTTAAACTTCAAGGGAGCATCAGTCTGAACCACATTATTAATGTTAATCCTTCTTCCTGATTTTAAAATTGTGATGATCTAATGAGGGAACAAGAGTACACCAGAAACTGTATATGCAATCTTATAACAACTAAGACAGTTCTCATTTTAAAATCTGACCGCTTAATATTCCAGCAGTTTTTGCCCTTTTCATTGAAAAGATTCTTGAGAGTTCCAATAAAATACCTTTCTGGAAATTGCAGTCAGTTGTCAGAAGAAAGAGTAGTCGATGAATTATCTTCTGTGAATTGCTCACTTACCTCTAAGATACATATATTTTGTAATAATATGTTCCAGACTTTGCTAAAATAAGCCTGTGGTTTTTAGAGTGCTTCCTGGTATGTTGTATATGTACATATGCAGCCCTTATGCCTCAGAGATAAGGATGACCAGCAGAATACAATACTGGCTGCACGTGCACAAGTAGTAAATATCTTCCCTGTCACGGAAAAATCTCGTAATTTAGTGCTCGATCATGTCACAACAGTTTAAAAACAGTACAAATACACTCAGTATGGAAGTACCATCTATATTCTAGGAGGAATATTACTGTACTGCATTTATTATTATTTTTATAACCTCAACCGTCTATATTCTTCAGCAAATTTGCATCTGGTCAAATTTAGACCCAAGTATCGGTTTGTCTCCATAACTTATAATATGGATCATATTGGCTACATAACACAGTTGGCTTTAATGAGTGAAGATAATAAGTCAGAAAACTGACATTTTTACAAACTCTACTTTGTCCTCATGTATTCTTCTGATTACTGTTTATCAGTTTCTGACTATTTCTGTAAATCCTGGTGTCTACAAAATCACTTAACTGTCAGTGCATTCGATGGGAAAGACATTTGCCCTTAGCTGTAAAAGGAAATGAAAACATGTTGCATAGAGTGGTGGTGAGGCGGAGAGGGAGGTTAAAGTTTGTTGCTCTGCAAATTGTAGTGGTTATGAACAGGGGAAAGACACAGCCCTGGAAAAAAATTTCTTTGGATATACCATAATCAGGAAGGCATGAGACTTCAGGAAAAGAACTTGTTTCTGCCATTTCTCTGAAAACAGAACTCGGTTTAAAGCTGTACTGCTGAAGGATCAGGCACACATAAGGCAGAAGGCAGAGAACAGTACAAAATGCTGGGGGAGGTGGATAATCTTCTTGTTATGTCTAAAAAGATACATTATATATTATTTGGTTTAATTGCAGTGAAATTAAATGAGATTTCTATTTTGAGTTGTTATCTTGCATTAGACTATTAGTATCTGAGAATGATTTATAGATCTGAATGAGTTAAGCATCAGGCTGAGAAAGATCATTACTGCACCGTTTACATTGACTCCGAGCCAAGGAAACTATGGCTTGCTCCTTGGTGAACCCTCCAGTTAAAAAAAAAAAAAAGCTAAAACAAAATCATGAACTGCCAAACCTGATGTTACCGAAAAGAACATTAACCCCTGAAGAATGTTTTAGGACAACAAGAATTTGAGAGGCTTGTTTGACAGCAGTTTTCACTTTTTTATCACCTGAAACCAAGTAGCCTTATCACTGCCACCTGAGAAGGAACCAAGTAGTTTAAATTATTTTTAAATAATCCAAAACACCTGAGTTCATTAGAACTGCAAAAAGAATTTGTCATGTGAGGTTTACAGGTGGGTGTTCTTTGATTGGGATGTTTTTTACATCTTTTTATGTCAAGGGGCAGGATAGGTGGTATACACAGAGTCTCTGTTGGGACTTTGTTGCAGGACTTGAAGGATACACTAGTGTTCGTTGGAGGTAAGTCTTGTTGGGTATGAAGTTGCTGTTGGTTAACAGCTGTACCTTGCTCTGTATCTGAGACATACAAATTACGGAAAACAGAGAGTGTGTGAATATTTCTTAGTTACCCTTCTCCCTCAGAACTATAGTGTAATAACTGGTCATGGAGGCGGGTAACGCGGCCTTAATCTCTACAGAAGATTGAATGGTATTGTTGAATCTGATATATAAGAACTGTTTGATGACTTACATGAAGTTCCAGCAGTGGGAGTTATTTAATTCTTTTTAATGGTATTTTCTTTGCTTGACTGGATTTTGAAAATACTAAAGGTGTGACCTGATACACTGCTGCTTTTCAGCGTATGCCTCACAAGCTCAGCACTGGGCTCTTTTATCCAGGCCGCGTGGCTGCTCTAGGCTGCTGTGGAGCCACGCTGAGCAGTGCAGAAATCCTAGCACTAGCTTGAGAGTTTCCACTTTATTTTCTAAACTGTGAAAACTCTGTTCCCAGAGTCTTTCTCTGCTCCTTTCACTGACGAGTTCACTAGAAAACAGTGGTGGGTGGGGTTGGGTGGTTTTTTTTGGTTTGTTTTTGTTTGGGTTTTTTTTTTTTCCTTTTTGCTACTCTGTTGGCAGGGAGCACCGCTCATACGCTATTCTTAGATTCGGCCAAAACTTCATAAAATACATACTTACAAGCCTAGCAATATATGTTTTTGTTGGGAGGTCTAACTCCTTCTGCCATTGTGTAACAATAAGCTAGAGCACTGGAGCCTTGCCTTCATCTGAGAAGGTTACAAAGCATGCCAAAATTAAAGAGAAAACAACTGAAACTTAGCTGAGCCATGGAGGTGTTGAGAGATCTTGTGTCATGACTTCATAGAATAGGGGAGGTTGCCCATAGACGAAGCACTGGAATGAAGTAATTGTCACCAGAATTTGGGATACTGTCTTTTAAGGGCATTTGATTAGATGTTTATTAAAATAAGCATGTTACAGGCATACCTGGAGCACACATTCTACTACTGACTTGGGTAAAAGGCAGTCACTGTCCGAAGAGTGTGCAACATTTGAAACATAGGCATATAGTAAGTCTTAATCTTTGAGCTGGAAGGAATATCTTTAAAAGAGAGAGGCTTATTCTGTCTCTGAAACTGTTTAAGAACCATATAGTAATTTGGCTTTTCTTTGCAGTTTCTCAAGTCCATAAACTCTGTAATTCACAAAATAAAATGTCAGGAGTCCCTTTTAAGTTTTTTCCATTAAGTTTGTTATACAATGAATTTCAGATGCTGACTGTTCTTTGAAAATTATTAAAACCACTTCTGTTAAGTGTAACTTGTCAGAGAGGGAGGGATTGCTAGCAATTCCCTAATGACACTGGTGATCGTATTACCTCATATCTGCAACATACCAGTCCTGAAATGGTCATGAAGTCAGAAAGTCTCGCATCCTTTTTTGTAAGCCTAGCAATTAGATACAGCTTTTGCTATTCTGAGATCCTGGCAAAGTATTTCTGAAAGGCAAACTCGAGTGCTTCCTAGTCTTTCATAACTATATGCTAGCATTCTAACATATTTCTTAAACATGTATAAGATGGAAATCTCTCTGGGAATGCTATTAGATTTGGGACAGTTGGATACTTACTAACTTTGTTATTTTAGGCTTTGACCTATTATACTTCACTGTTTCACTGCTATGAGAATAAATACACTGTTAGCTCAATTGTATAAAAATGCTATTTTATTTAAGATATGCAAGCACTTACATTACCGTGACGCTTTTCCACCTTCTGACAAAGACTAGCTAAGCACTACGTCCTTTCTTCCATGATGTTTTGTCACCCTCAACAAGAGTTTCAAACCTGACTGATGTAAAGTTCCTAGTACAAGAGTCCTACAGTCTTGAGAGCTTAAGTGGGTAATTTTTGGGCTGGGCAATGTCTGAAAACATCATCCTGGATAATTCAATAGAATTTCAGAAGATATATTTTTATATAGAAACATACTTTACTTCCCCCCGCCCCCTCCCCTGTGAATGCAGATCTTTTGGGGGTAGGTGCAGCAGGACTGTTACGATAGACAATATTATTAGAGATGGATGACGGAGTCACCGCTTTCTTGGTGTAATGCTATCAGCCAGATTACATGAAAAATAGAAGTTTTCAGGTTTATTTGCAAAACTGGTAAATTTGAGAACAAATGTAGAGGCATCTGCTGAGTTTATTTAAAGTTATGAAAATTCATGTTAAAGTTCTATCAGTTACACCATTTCAGTTTTATCTCCATTTGCTGAAGGTGAGAAGTTTTGATATATCCTGAAAGTTAAAAATCCAAACCTCACAGCCTTTGGTATAGCATGCCTATTTCTCCTGTGTCCATAGTATTCAAAGGGATCTTGCATTCTTATAACCAGGAGGCACTCTGAGGACAGTCTCCTGGGATCTGGAATATAACAGTAACTTTCAGTTTTACTTTGGTATTTCTTTCTATGACAGCCACAACAAATAACCTAAGGTAGCTCTCCTCTTCAAAGAGGAGAACCAATTCCCGACAACAGATGTGTTTTTTGTAGTGCTTCTGCCAGGTATGATTTGGATAACACTGTTATTAGGCTTTCAGAAATTTTCTCCTGTTTTGTGAGTCATCTCTGGCATTGTGTTTTATAATCTTATTGTAGCTCAGCATGGCTTTGGCCAAAACTTATGCTGAAGCCTCTTGTTCCCCTTGATTACAGTTGCTATTATTACTTTTAATGTCTAATCACTGACAGAGAAACTTAGTTTCTTTATTGTTCCTTCCTACTGTTAAGCCTTTCTGATGAAATCCAGATTTTCATCTGGCATGGACTAGTTAGCTCCATAAAAGTCAGTGTTGATTTACACTAGAGAGAGGAATCTTGCTCACAAAATAATTGGGAGTCATATCCTCTTGAGTCAATTTTCTATGTTTTAGTAAGGTCCGTTCAGTTTTCTTGTTGGTGGTGTTTTATGCATCAGAAATAATACAAAGAATTTATTTGTTGCTCACTTTCCTCATCCCCTCATGGGTTAAGTACCACCATGCTGTTCCATACATAAGTTTGCAAGTTTTAGCTGAAGATGAATATGGTAGTTTCTTGACTCACAAGAATTAATTTGTGCAACTGGCACAACTTGCAATTGTTTTTCTTCCTGATTAGAGACACATTTCTGTATCCCATTTTACCCTTCTGAAACTGGAGAGACTGTAATTGCCACAGCTGGTGCAAGAGAGCGATTTTATAAGTTTGGCGCGGGGTTTTTTTGTTGTTTACAAATGTGCTAGGTCTAGAAATAGAATGTGCCAAAAATGCAATGTGTTTATTGTTAAGATAAGAGACAAAGTTTGAGTGACCTTCTCTATTTCTGCGTGAGTCAGAGTCTACTTCATGTTGTGTTCCAGGTAGGTGCATTGCTGAATTTGTAACTTGTGGTATGAGAGCAGTTTAACTAATATTAATAGAACAATTCTCCTACAGGATAGTTTAGCAGCTCTAAGTCGAAGTACATGTAGTTGAAGAATATTCACCGAGTACTTTCCTAAAGAACTTATTTCATTTGACTGTTCTGTTACATGAAGATGAGAGAAATAGAATGGTGTGTAAAAAGGTGTTCAAAATTTCATTTCATGAAAAGCCTCTAAATTTTGGTGGTTGAGTTACTTTGGCAAAAGATGAATGATTACCCTAGAAATAGGAGTATCATATTTAAGCAATTTGATTAAATGTTGATCAATATAATCTATCTTTTGTTATTAAAGAGGACTCATTTTTGGTTAGAAATCTTCACATTTAAGTCTGCTTGGCTGTTACTTAAAAAAAATTCTTTTTCTGCTCCCTTCCTTCTCATTTTCACTTCTAGGTTTTACACATTTTGAAAGTGAAGCACTGTTCAAGCTTTCGTGTTTTGATAGGATGTTTTCCATGTTTTGCCTGATACTACTGAATGTCTTTATAATAATCTATAAACACTTATTTCTTAAAAGGTGATTTTTAATGTTTTTGTCACATTAAAAAAATTACAGTTGCACTGTAGATTGCCCTTTACATTTTTTTAATCTGTTCAAAGTATCTAAACAGTTCTTGCACAATACTGAATTTTAGAGGTGTACTGTACCAGTACGTTGAAAGACTTAGCTAATGCAATAAAAAAGTAACAGTATTATTGTGATAGCAAAAATAGGACTTCTTCATACAACATTAACTCTTAATATTTTACTTGCTAAAGCATGTGTCGGCAGAAGTGAGTTTACTTTCTAAAAATTGTAACAGAATTCCAGGGTTTGTACATGTGTGTATGAGTGAATTTTTGTAATTAACTGGCACTTCATTAAAAGTAGATTGTATTAATATCTAGACATACTTAATGCTCAGCATTACAGAAATTCAGCAATTATCACTAGAAATATTAGTCACATTTTGAAGATAGATAAATAATAAATAGAAATATAATTTCTGCCTTTGATTAAAACTCAGTGAAGCATCTAATATAGCCTCTTGCACTTTATTTTACACTTTAGCAAGTGGCTTTAAGAAGTCTAATCAAAGTCCATGTGCTTGCAATAATGGCAGTATCCTTCTTTTCTATGCAATGGGGTGCTAGAGCATCAAATACTTGTGATCTTGCTTTCTTTGTGGGGATCCTATGATATCGTTAGAAGTGTTCAACCTAGAATGAAAGTAAGATTTGCAAAAAAGATTTACAGCTTGTAAATGATATTTTTTTCCCTAAGTTGCTTAACCATCAGGAAACCCGGTATTCATAGATGTCACTTCTGAGTTAGCTTTATTCCAAAAGTGAAAGGAACATATGACTACTGCAGCACTGTATCAATCAGATATGAATCCTCTAATATATTGCAGGTTAGACCACAAGTCCTTTCTCTAGGCAAGTAATTTCTGTGCAAGTCTAGACATAATTCAGCTTTATAAAAGTTTTAAGACTAGGAGTCATTAGCAGTGATACAGAATATTTTTCTTAATATTTAAGTCCTGTACAGTAAACCTCCCCTCATGGTAATTAATTGTTTTCGTTTGTTGTGAGATATTTTAGTGACTTTTAAAACAAGGAAACATGTACAAAACTTAGTACTTACTGCCAGGCAGATGAAGAATTTGAAGGACAATTCCTGGATGATTTATCTTAGAAACACGTGTGCATATGCAAATATACAGACAATACTGCTTGGCTTTGAAATTTTATCTTCTTTAAATTCAGAATTCTGAAGTTCAGTGAGAGAAAATAAAACAGTAAAATCTCTCTTGACCAAAGTAAAAAATGTGTAGTGTGCATTCTCTGTAGATCCTATGGCTCCCGACAGTTTTGTGCCTTAGCTGACTTGATTTTAACTGAAGTTGATTATTAGCACAACCACAGTGTATCTGGCCCATGTGTTTGAAAAGACCAAAGTAGACTTGGAACAAATGAGTGACACAATGGCTTATGGATCTTGGACATTGTAGGAGATGGTTGCAGAGAAGGAAGGACTTCACTTGTGATCTATTCATTTTGTTTTCCAAAAGTTCATTGCCTGAGGCATAATTTAAAATATTTCACTGACATTAGACCTGAGTGGGAATATTTTACTCTCTCCTTTTTTTAACTGAGATATGTGTGGCTGTAATTAGACTAGTGATGCAGTAATGGTTGGCGGCTGTCTGCATAGCCTCTGCAAGGTCTTTTAGTGCTGCTTATCTCTATCACACTTTAACTATTTTCATCACTTTGCTTAGGAAACTAGAAAACAAGAGGAATGGACTTCACTGCACGCTAAGTTAGTAATTTTAGATTCTCTATCTGTTCTGACGTGGTGCTATGTCCACTAGGCTAAGAGAATGGAGCATCTATCTTAAGTTTAAGAATATGAACCTTAAAATTACATCTGAGTAGCAAATGCTGAGGAGGAAGAGGAACTACTAAAACTAAGGGATAGTACTGGCTTAAAGGTTTCTCTTAGCTATCTATGATGGAAATTAAAAGAAAAAAATATTTGTCTACCACCTGATGATTCATAATTTGGTCACAGAGATTTTTCTGTTTATTTGCTGCCTTTTAAAATCATTGTTCATTGTTAGAACTGGACTGTAGAGGTCTTGTGTCCGCCAACATGTCAGCTTGCGCAGACTCAGCATATCTGAAGTCAGAAATCTTTGCCCAGGCAGTTAGGTGCTAACAGTGGTTTTGTTTCTATTCGGGTTTCTGTCATGTTTTGCAGTTTGGGGTATTTTTTGGTTTTCTAGAGTCAGTAGATCCATGTTAAATGTGGTTTTGGGGGTTCTTTGTTCCCCCCTGCCCCGTATTGCAGAGACCTCAAACAACACTGATATCCTTGAGATCTGCTTGACGGCTTGTTGTGTGTTATCTGCAAGTTTTAGGTTTTGGCCTTTCATTATGGGTCCTGTGTTTCTTGTAGTATGTTAAGAAGTGTTTGATAAGCCATGATGAATAGTGGGTGCAGTAAACACCTGTCCTGAAACCTGTGTAACTAGAAAGAAAATTACTAGAAAATGGAGACAAAGATAACTTGGCATTTAATATATTAGTAATCAAGATTTTCCGAAGACTTTTGTTTTACTTCCCACTCATGACTAAACCACAATGTAGGTTAAATGGTGTACTTGGCAGTCACAGCATCATACGTATTCCTTCTTTTGGTAGCAAAGAACTAGAACTTTAAGTTTCCTGAAGAAAAAAAAAAAAAAAGTACCTTTATGTAGGAGATGCACATGAAACAAATAGATTAGTAACAGAAAAGATGTTGAAAACAAGAAAGGGCATAGAGCTCTATAAAAGGTGGGAAAAGTGTTAAATGATAAAAGCTGGCTCTTGAACCGGGGGTGGAGATAAACCCACACAAAAAAACCCCAACCCTGGCTTTAGTGAAATGAGAATCTGAGTAAAATGTACTCTAAAAATCACTTAAAAATCAAGAGCAGCTACATGTGAAGTAATGAATGTGGTCAACATTATAATTTTTGGCTTCCCCACAGCGTGCTCTAGATCATAGGATAGCAATTTTGGTAGCAGTAGGCTGCAGGACCACAAGAGGACTGTTGCTAATTTTGCTGTGTAGCTTGCTTTTAGAATTCTTGCAATATATGAGCCTTGCAAACTCTCCTGTTCAAGCTTTGGGAAAACACAAACTCCTGAGGTTTTGGTGGAACTTTGCCTCATATTTTTTGCATTCTACCTGAACCAGTGCTGACTCATTTTAAAATCACATCCTCAAAGTGGTTCAAAATTCTCTTGCAATGTTTAGGAATGCTAGTGACCATTTCATTGAGTCTCTATGAGAATCTCTTCTGTGCAGAACTTAAACCATGTGATAAGCACGCTGTATTCTGACTTGTCTGTGTAATAGTGTCATAAGGAATTACTTCGCCTTCTCCTAAAAAGATAAAAAGGAGTGGTGGAAATTTTTAATTAAACATTTTCACTTTGGAGATGAATATTCTTTGAAACAAGCTTTCTGTGACAACGTATCAATTTTGAGTGATAAAGTTTTATGATACAATTTCATGTTAAAATGAAAGACACTGACTACTTCCCTTAGAAAAGCAAATAGAATGGACTTGGCATGAAGCTAGATTGGTGGAAACCCAAGTCCAATTATCTGTGTCTAACTACCTGCCTCAGGTTTCCCAAGTCCCAGACAAATACCTTAGCCATTTGCTGTTCTGGAATAGTGTTTTTGCTTTGCTCCCTTTTGCTTTGTTTCCATTTTCTTCTAAAAATACAATTATTTTCCTGATGCATTGAGGGGAATAAATAGAAGGAAATAACAGTAACTGGTGTGGGATGGAAAACGTGCTTATTTGTACATCTGTAGTTAAGTGTGTCTAAGTGTAGCAATACATACAAACACCTGTAGTAAGTGGGAGAATATCATCTTTCATTTTCACACGGCTTTTAGCTCTTTATTGGAGAACGAAATGGGAAAAAAAAAATGCAGAAGGAACAATAAAAATAACACAAAGCTAAAACCTGAAATAGTTCATCTTCTATAAGCCTTGAAGAGCTTCAAAGAGAATTTATTTGGTAGCCTTAGTGCACTTTTTAAAATCATAAAACAGAAAATATATTTCTAAAAGGCACTGTGATTCCTTTTCATGTGAGTATATCTGGGTGGTGTGATTTGTTGCAGCATGTCACAATATGAATTTTCCCCTCTGGTTTATTTAATGTTGTAGGGTACACTAATGTAACATACTACTTAGGAAGATATGGATTAATGCATCTGAAACATGTTTGAATTTTCCTTTTTAAAGACTGACTTGACTGCTGTAGGCAGTGAGCTAAAGGTACTTCTCATTCAATAGCAAAATGCTTTAAGAAAAGGATGAAATTATTGCACTCCGGTAGCATATAGGCACCATGAGTATAAGCAGACACAGTGTCAGTTTTGATTTTGCTATTCTTCATTATTTTTCAGTATTAAAGTCAAGAGCTTACTGCTGATGAAAGTAAGCATCGAGCAGTGAAATGTCAAGTTTCTGAACTGCTACCTTCTGATGAAGTTTCCTCCCTTTTTTTCTGTCTTGAAGAAAAGAGAGTAAGTGAGTAGAAGGCTGTTGTGCTGTCAGTTACAAGGAGGAGGCTGAGCTCCATGCAGGGTTTCTGCTAGTTTGCTGCTATTAGGATGCTTTTGCTAGTTGGGTAGTGGAGGTAGGCTTGACATCAGGGAAACAGAGACTTTAAAAAATGAAGGATTAATAAAATTTAGTAAGATATTTGGGTGTCTGGCTCTTCAGGGGCAAGATAAGTGGCTAGCACCTGGTAGACAGCCAGTAAGAAGGTTTAGGCTGATGAAGGTGATAGAAGTAAAGAATGCTGCTGCTTGTTAAATTGCTGTCAGACCTCTGTGGGATATCTTGCTTCCTAATCACTATCAGATTTGTTATTTTCTCTACCCACATGCTGCAGTAAAGAATCTCAAAGTAAATTTGCAGCACCCTTGTTAATGTGTGTTATACACCAAAGGTTGCACTTGGCTGAGTGTCCTGGTTTCAGCTGGGATAGAGTTAATTGTCTTCCCAGTATCTGGTACTGTGCTGTGTTTTGAGTTCAGTATGCGAAGAATGTTGATAACACCCTGATGTTTTCAGTTGTTGCTCAGT
>JAVJGG010000007.1:17462957-17476284 GCA_035590195.1 Aviceda cuculoides
AGGAGGTCTAAAGAAAACTTTGGACTCATACTTGTTGAAGATGGTCATCTGATTAATAGAGATGAAAAAAAAGCAGAGACATTCAATGCGGTTTTTCCCTCAGTCTTTGATAATACTGATAGACGTTGGGCTGACCGGTCCCCTGAGTCAGAGGACCATGAGTGTGGGAACAGTGACTTTCCATTTGTGGACACTGAAATTGTAAGCAATGAGCTGTATCAGCTGAACGTTCACAAGTCCATGGGGCCTGATGGGATTCATCCCAGAGTTCCGAAGGAGCTAGTGGATGTTATGGCAGGACCACTATTGATCATCTACCAAAGGTCTTGAGAGTCTGGGGAGGTCCCTGCTGACTGGAAGCTAGCTAGTGTTATTTCAATCTACAAAAATGGTGTGATGGAAGACATGGGGAACTAGAGACCTGTTAGTCTAACCTCAGTTGCTGGAAAAACTATGGAGAAGATTATACTAGGTACTATTGAAAGGCATTTAAAGAGTAATGCAATCAGGCATGGTCAACACGGGTTCACAAAAGGAAAATCCTGTTTAACTGATCTGATATCCTTCTGTCACGGATCAACCCCATCAGCAACTAAGTACCACACAGCTGCTCAATCAACCCCCTCCCACCCAGTGGGATGGAGGAGAGAATCAGAAGAAAAAAATGTAAAACTTGTGGGTTAAGAACAGTTTAATAGGACAGAAAGGAAGAAAATAATAATTATAATAATAACAATAATAGAATGACAATAATAATAATAATAAAAGAAATGGAATATACAAAACAAGTGATGCACAATGCAATTGCTCACCACTCGCTGACTGATGCCCAGTTAGTTCCTAAGCAGCAATCCCCTCCAGGCCAGCTCCTTCCAATTTATATACTAGGTATGATGTCACACGGTATGGAATACCCTGTTGGCCAGTTTGGGTCAGCTTCCCTGGCTGTGTCCCCTCCCAACTTCTTGTGCCCCTCCAGCCTCCTTGCTGGCTGGGCATCAGAAGCTGAAAAATCTTTGACTTAGTCTAAACATTACTTGGCAACAACTGAAAACATCAGTGTGTTATCAACATTCTTCTCATACTGAACCCAAAACATAACACTATACCAGCTACTAGAAAAAAAATTAACTCTATCCCAGCCAAAATCAGGACAATGTATTCCATGGAGCTTGAATGACTGTTGTCACCTTTCACCAGGCTAGGAAGAGAGTTCAGAACAGAACATACTAATTTTCTTGTGTTTCACTGTAGCAAAATTTTCAAGACTTCGTATTGTTTGTTAATGTCTCACCACCACCCCCGTCTCCCTTCCCTTTTAGTACTGATTTCATTTCTGTTTTGCACATACTTTCACATTCTGAAAATTTTATGTATATATATATATATATTTAAAGTCTATTAAAGAGCGTATGTTCTGAGTGGTAGTAAAGAAGTGCTGACCTTTTGCATTTCTTATGTATGCTGAAGTTTGAACACTGGAAACTTCATTTGTAATATAGACTTATGTGGATTAAAATTCCCTATAATGAAATTCAGTTTCTTGTAGAAAAGTACTCTTACCGAAAAATCCTTGCCTCTATCTTTGCGAAGAAATCTGATATGATTACTAATATGAAAGCATGTAGTTAGACCAGCTGATATAGCATAGCTGAGTTGCTGAGACACAAACACCAGGGAGTCTTCAGCTTTTCTAGCCAAGACATAGATGTAGTCTTGTGATTACTCTCATCTGATTCTGGAAATGTGCAGTACAGAACGGTACTGATGGGCTGCAAATTCTAATCTATCGTAGTCTAGAGGTAGTGTAGAGGATGCTAAAAGCAATAAAAAGGAGAAAGAGAGTGGAGTTCAAGAGAAAAATAATAGATGATCTCTATTGTCTAAGACTTAATTTCTTTATTAAATAGAATTTAAAAATATTGAGACAAGTACATTGGTTGAATTAAAGAACAGGAGAACTAAAGCTAAAGGCCCAAGTTGGTATATACAAATTATAAACCTTGACTTTTCAGAGGGTTATCATTTCAAAATGGTTAGCAGGAGTAACACATGCAATAAAGAAAAAAGAAAAAAAAAAAAACAACTTTGTCAGGAGGCAAATTTAGAGCTGACACTTTTATTTAAGTGGTATTTCATCTTGAAGTCTGCTGGTTAGTAATAAAAGTATGATAAATTATTAACTGAATGTAACTATTGCCCAGCTCGGAAATACTTGTAATTATTTTTGCTGTCTGAGCAAGCACGAAGAGACACACAAAATTCCAGAGATTCAGAGCAGTTTTCAAAGAGGAAAACTTCAGAGGAAGTTTTGACTTGCTTGTGCATTTGACATAGGCAACAGATTAGCAGTCCACATACCTAAATCACAGTTGCAATTGCTATGAAAAGGTTGTCAGTGATACTTCACAAGCTGCAGAGTTGCACAGCATCTCGGAAGAAGGGGAGGTAAAGGGCCCACGTCAGGAGCTGCAGCATGTACTGGCACAGATTTCCTACCCTTCCGTCGTGGATCCACATGTGCCAAAAATACAATTTGGCCTTTGGCAAGTGGCACCTACTCAGTGCGTCTCCGGGGTGTTTTAGTTTGGAGGTCTGCCCTTTAACCACTTGGATAACAAATCCTTTGTCATCTTTTCAGAGTTATGTATGCCTCTAATTTGGTCTTTCTTGAAGCTCTGCTGGGCATTTTTTGAATAGACGGGGGGGAAAAAATAAAAGTAATTGTGTTATAACACAATCATAATAATTACTAACATAACTACTATTCCTTTTAAAAATAATATCACAGCCACAGAAGTATGTTTTAATATCAGGTTGCCTAGAAGTGCCAAATCTCAGACCAATACTAAGTGCAAAGCAGAGCAGTAAACATGCTTGTTGGGGTTATCCAAAATAACAATACGAAGTGTCTTAATTCCAGTTTTTCCAGCTAACTGATGGCCAGAATGAACTATTATGTATGAGAAAATTTAAAAAGCAGATGAACTGCAGTTATAACTTCATGTTCAAGCATACACACTTTGTACACCCCTTTTTCTGAAGAGCTCTGGCTTAAGCCCATTATACTGTCTCCAGACTGCCTAGGTCTCTTACACCTGTGAGTCTGTTGGTCAAAGACTTTCTCGTGTATTGTGAGCACTTCAACATGTAGCATAGGTGAATACTGTGGTCCGGCACTTAAGGTATTCTCTTGATTTTAAAAGTGCCTGGCAACTTGAACTGATGTATATTTATTTGCACTCCACATAATACAAATAGGTCATCTGATAGGAGTTGCTTGATAAAGCTACTAGTTTATTTGATTTTTCTGTTGTGCTTTTTCTTTCCAAATAGCAGCTTGATTGAGTGGGGAAGGCTCTGCAGTAAGAACTGTTCTATTTAGGTAAATTGTATCTCAAGATTTAGCAGGTATAATGTAGGTGACAGTTCTCCAAACTGTGCTTAAGATTTGGAAAGACTATCCTTTTAGGGTAGAATATCAATGATGACTTCCAGGGATCAGTTCTTTGCTGTTACCACTGTTCAGTCATATTCCCTGCTTGACCCCAAATAACTTTTTTTGAGCAATGAAATATGTGAGGTGGGGAGGGGCGGGGAACAAGGCAGCTCTTATTGCAAACTTTCTTTGTGATTCTTCTCCCTGTGAGCAGTGAAGTGCAGTGTTAATGCTTTTTCTACACAGGGGCTTCCTGGATTCCTTAAACATATGGATGAATTCCATTTTTTTACAGTGAGGACATGTGAGGGATGAGCATTAGCAGAGGAATCATCCTTATCCTGCCTCATTACCAAGTCTCAGTTCTGAGCTGGAGAGATCACCTCTTCAGAAACTCTCAGGCTCAAAAGGTACTTCATTAGCCTCTGCACTGAGATTGCCAATGAGTGCCAATTAGTTCCAGGAGGCATTTGTTGCTGTAATAGAAATTCCTTCTCTGATAGAAATGGTAATGATAGCAGGAGAACACTGCCTGGGCTAGGCTCACTGGGTCTTATGTATATTATCTTGCTGGAATATTTAGTGATTTTTTTAAATCGTGGTAAGTCACACCACTTGGACTACATGCAGATCTCTTTCACCTGTGATTTGTCTGAGTCAGCTTTTTGTAATTGATATGTACTTCCTGACCAAGGTTAGTGTCTGGATTTCTGTAATTGTCAATGTCTGTTATTTCACTGCAGCTATACTGAACAAACTCTGGTCTCTTGCTGGTCTCAGATTTATGTAATTTATTGCTCTGATTCTGCAGAGGAAGAGATAATTCTTATTTAATATGTTTATTTGCTTTATATTGAATTTTACTGCATTTTGTATATTAATACCTATTTATTGGCTCTTGGTTTTCATTTCTTCTTTCTGCCACTCCAGTAGACCTTTTTTCCTAACATACAAATTTTCCTTCAGAATTAATACAGATTACCAATAAGATGTCAGCACTTAGTCACTTTGTTCAACTTTACCTTCTTTCCAGTTAGGAAAGATATTTCTTGAATTTGTGCCCATTCCAGTCGTCGTTCTCATTAGTCCATTAGAGGAAATAACTTATGCCTCTCTTATGTGCATTACTTATTTTTTGCCCGATGCTCTAAAATCACTGCCAGTTCAAAGTCTACTCTGTTTTTTGTTACTTTTTCTGGTCATGAGCTTTTACTAGAGTGTGCCAAAGCCATGGTGTTGTGGTTTAACCCCAGACAACAACTAAGCACCACACAGCCACTCACTTCCCCGCCCCCCACTGAGTGGGATGGGGAGAGAATTGGGAAAAAGTAAAACTCATGGATTGAGATAAAGACAGTTTAATAGGACAGAAAAGAAGAAAATAATACCACCACCACCACTACTAGTACTACTACAATGGCAATAATAATAATAAAAGAATTGGAATAGACAAAACAAGTGATACACAATGGAATTGCTCACCACTCACCAACTGATGCCCAGTTAGTTCCCAAGCAGTGATCTGCCTCCCCCAGCCAACTCCCCGCAGTTTATATACTCGACATGACATCACATGGTATGGAATACCCCTTTGGCCAGTTTGGGTCAGCTGGCCTGGCTGTGTCCCCTCCTGACTTCTTGTGCCCCTCCAGCCTTCTTGCTGGCTGGGCATGAGAAGCTGAAAAATCCTTGCCTTGGTCTAAACACTACTGAGCAACAACTGAAACATCAGTGTGTTATCAACATTCTTCTCATACTAAATCCAAGACATAACTCTATACCAGCTGCTAGAA
The DNA here is from genome assembly GCA_035590195.1 of Aviceda cuculoides. Lineage (NCBI taxonomy): Eukaryota > Metazoa > Chordata > Aves > Accipitriformes > Accipitridae > Aviceda > Aviceda cuculoides. Next base: position 17,468,190 of record JAVJGG010000007.1, read on the forward strand.
AGAAAATTAACTTTATGCCTGCCGAAACCAGGACACACAGGAACCTATGAATTGTTGTGAGGTGAATTTGCACCTGTCTCCTACCAGTGTATTTGTACTTGCATTATAAGAGGAAGAGACTATTTCTTCAGTCACAGACCTAGAACAGAAAGTTATGGCCTATTGCCCAAACAACTTTGTCTGTCCTTTCTTATCCTGAAGCAGGAGCACTCCTGCAAGGAGCATTGCTGGAAGCAGCCTCTGCCCTGCTGTTTCACAGGATGGGGCAGGTTTGCTTGCACTTCCAGCATGTTTTACTTCTTTGGTAAAGCTGATCTCTCTCCAAACACCAGCTTCACAAAGCCAAAATCTGTGATAGTTCAATATTAGTTCATATCTCTGAACGAGCCAGTCAATGTGAACAGAAAACAGCTAAGCTTGGAAGTTTGTGTGGGGAAGAGTTAAGCTGTCGTAGGAAAATGCTGCTGACTAACAGTGCCTGCCTTATCCTGTCAGCTTCCAGGAAGGTCTTTATGTATGTTTTTAGCTTGTCCAGATTGTGAAGTAAAACATCTTGCGCACATGTTTTAAGTAGTATATTTTGTCCTCCTATGGCTCTGGCTGGGAGCACCCAGATCTATAATTGTGATTCACCCAACAGGACATTTGTTACTTTTTGTTACACAATATGATTGCGCCCAGTTGCGTACATGTACTGTCTGCATCCATGCTCAAGCACGAGTTTGGATTTACTGCTGCTGGCAGTTGACACTGAAGTCTTCTCACTTTAATGATGAGACCTATCATAGTGGCTAGATCCTGCTTAATGAAGGATGAGAATTCAGGAACACAAGTGTTTTAAAGCAAGAGAACTGCCTACCTTAAGAAACCAGACTGTGCTCAGGGGAAAGGCTAATAGCTTTGTAAATTGGAAATTGCCTAAAACAGTTTGCTTAGACTAGATGAATGCAAATATTTAAGGAAATGGTGAAAAATAAGGGAAAAAAAGATAAAATTTCTGAACACACAAAGGTTTTTTTCCTTAGCTTTGAGAAATAATGGTTTGGAAACTGCAAATGGAAATTTTTTTATATTCAGTGGGGTTCAAAGAGGCTCATTTCCTTCTGAAAAACAGGACAGTAGAGAAAAAAGGCCAGTCTGAGGTGTACACTACATAAAATACCTGCTGCTTTGGATTAGCTTCTCCAAGCTCTATCTGTGTATGTGGCTACAACAAATTTCATTTTCCTTTATTCCAGTTGCTTGCTTAGCCTATGGTTCAGACAAAAGTTGTTCCTTCCTCTTTGGTGGCACTTCAAAATTCTACAACTACGTTTCCTGTATAATTGTATTTTCAGGTAGATTTAGTTCCAAAACAAGTGAGGTATATCATCAGCCTTTACTGGGCTGGTTTCAAAACCAAATAAGCCATGCACTATGCAAGCTTCCACTTTAACACTGGAAGCCACCCAACGTGACAGGCCATAAAATACTCTTCAGTGATAAAAATAATTACATAAAGAAACAAAGCAATACAAGTAACAATGCTTGGATAACATCTTAGTGACTGGAGGCCCCTGCTTGTTGATCTAATTTTTATAGGGAAACACACATACTGGGCAGAATTTCTCAGCTCTGGTATACATTAGATGAGTCAGTTTGTTCTGTAAAGGAGAAAAAGAATAGGATAATCCTATGTAAGTGCAAGTGTGATATATTTTATACTAGTGAAGAGCTTTCCCCCTGGAGAATTCAGTGAAACTTTCTTTGGATTTCTGGCGTGGTAAAGTTAAATTATACTTGTTTTCCTTCTTTAATAAGATAAAGTAAGCTGCTCAGCCTGCCATAAGCTATTATGTGTGATCTTGCAGCTCCGTGAAATCATTGTAACGTTAGGGTACGGCTTCAGGTAGGCTTCAGGAGTCCTAGGTGGTGGCTTTATCTACACTTGTGCCTCTTGGGCATGGTATTGAGGGTTGAACTCCTTAGCCTGGGCTGGGAGACTTGTGATATCTGTGAAGGCTGCTGTTGCTCCATGCAGCCTAGCTGCTAAACTGCTAAACGGCTCTTGGACTAGAATTTCTCAATATAGGATCTGTTTTCTAGGAATCTGTTTTCAGGTGACTCATCTCAAGGGTTTTTTCCCTAGTGATTTCTAAGGTGATTTCTGATGACTTCCACACCACCTCCCACTCCAAGTCAAATTAATACTGGATATAGAGATATTTTCCTTGTAATGCTTTTACTGGGGTCTGTTCTTTTAACAGAAATTTGTTAGGGCCCTCAAGCTCTAAAAGGTTAAAAACCACTGAACTTGAGTAATGTTCCACATTTTCCATGGCATTCCCTGACCATGCACACGCTAAATGTTAATGCAACTGCTTATATTTAGCTGTTATTAATTTGAATGGTAGAAGCAGAATATTTTTGTTCTAAATATGTATACTTATAGATGCAGGATGGTAGATTACTTTCTTTTTTAAGTCTTCAGTAAAAATAAAAGAGACCTCATCACTACAATCTTAAAGGACAAAAAAAAGAAAAAGACGTTATGTCCTCTTTTCAACTTGTGTGTGCCCATTAAATATGAAAACTGACTACACTAAGAAACAGTTTAGGAATTCATTTAATTTTTCTCCCTCAGAGTTTTACTAAACTTCCTCCCAACAGAGAAATGCTTTTATGTATTAATTTCTGGGAATAGTTTGCTCTCCAACACCCAGAGAAGATTTCCCTAATCAGAAGACAGACCTAAATACATAGACATTTTTCATCACTAATACATTTCATCACTAATGAATTAATTAGTGCTGTTCTCCAGAGGGGAAACATTTTCCAAATTTTAATGTGGATTTCTTTGAAATCCCACAACTCAATAAACAGCACAAAGTCACTAGAATAATAGAAGGGCCAGGAGAGTGGTGTGGGATTTTTGTTGGTTGGTTGCTTTTGGGTTTTTTTACTTTCTGTCTTAAATAGTACGTATCACACAAACTCGAAACGAGCCTGTTGTCTCATCAGTCACAGAAAAATGCTAAGCATGGTCAGTTATATGTGGGATTTAAATGACTTAATAAAGTTCAGGGCCTCTTTTCTTACAAGTGTTTTATTATTCGCTAAAGGAATGAAGTATTTCTGTTTAACCACCAAGTCTATTTCATATGTCAAAGCAGATTTTTTTTTTTCTGGATTTACTATTAATCAAGATCTGTTGTACTGAAGAGTACATTAATTATAAGTTATTGTTATAAAGTGGAGTTTAATATAGGGTTATGACAGATTTAGCTGATTTTACATGGAACTGATTTAAAAAAAAAAAAAAAAAAAAAGGCTGAGTAGTATAAAACATGATGTGGATCAACTTCATGGACTATATGTTCATCTGCCAGAGTTTAGTGTGTGTATGTATCTGGTCCAGTGAACTAAAATCTCATATGGGGCATTTGGAAGAGACACCAAAAACTGCTGCATTTGGTTTCTTCTTCTAATTCACTGGTACAGTTTAGCTGAATACTGTCTTACTACTAAATAGGCATAGATAAAGAGTGTTTACTTCTGCTGATTTTAAAAGGTAATAATAAAAAAAAATAAAAAAGTGTAACAGATGGCTTAGCTGCTACAGGCAAGTGAAAATGCAAATAATTTGAAATTATATTAAGTTATGGTTAGTGGTTACTCATCAGCTCAAGTAGTTTATGTTGGTAGAAAAGCAGCTAGTTTATTTCCCTTAGGAGACAAATTTTCCCAACACAATCCTTAAAAAATAAAGTTCCTCTTACTGAAATAATTCCAACAATAAAATAAATAACAAAGCCCACTTCCAAAGAAAGAATAATTAGTATTTCAATTTATTTACTAGACTAGGCAGCTAATACAGTTTCTACAAAGTATTCATGGAGTGCATTTTCAGGACCAGATAATGCATTTCCAAATTATATAGACTGACAATATCAACAAAGCTACTTTATTAGTCCTGGTTTGGCACTGTGGTATCATTAAAATCACTATTTGTGTACGGCTTGATTCTGTTAATGGAAGATGGTGATCTAATTTTCAGTTGTTATAAGTTATCTATGACTCTCAGATGATATCTAAGTCTCTCACATGATTTATTGAAAATTCACACCTGCCACTTGTACTAGAAAATAATGCGCTGCTTTATATATTTTTTAATCTTTTTTTATGCTTTATTGTATTTTAGTCAAAAGAAAACAGAATAATTTTAATTATACCTGCTAAGGCTTGCTTTCCCACTGCAGGACATAGTGACTTCAATAAGTTATTCATATTTCAAGTCAGAAGCGTAAGGCCCCATGAGGTCAGTATATGAGGGAAAGACAGTAACAAATTCTCTGATGGAGGAGAGATGGAGCTTTATAGCCAAACTCTGCTTTGCAGTGGATTTTTTGCAGAGACATTATGAGCTACTGGCAGAGGGTATGTAATGGCAAAGCTGACATTAAGTAGGCTGATGTGAACGGAGCTTTGCAGAGAATAGCTTTGCGGCTGTGAACTAAAATGTAGACTACACATTTGGTCAGAGGCACGTGTCACTGACAATAAGAACCTCAGTGATTTCTTAAATGACATTAAAATTAATGCTATACTTCCATCACTTTGCTGCTTCTACCCTGCCACATGGTTTTCCATATTTTACAGTGCACACATCATTTGAGTTCTGAAAAAAATTTGCTTAGTCAAAAAGTCAGCTGTATTCAAATTATTCATAAGGGAAATTGCATCTTAGGCAATTAAAATGTGTGCTGGGTAAAAGAAAACATTGCTTCCTGAAAGGAAAAAGCGGGTGCTTCATCTACGAAAGATCTTATTACAACTTCTTTTCTGTTACTAAGCACCTAATATTAAAAAGAAACTTGTCCTAATCAGAGAGGAACCATACAAGGGCATGGTGGGAAAAAATTATTTTAGTTTACATTGGTACTTTTTCCATTCATGATAGTGATTCTTCCATGTCTACCCCCCGCAAAAAAAAAAAAAAAAGTTCTGCTACTTGTATAAAGGATTGTACATTAGTTTTATTTTCATTGGATTTTGTATGCTAAATGTGATCTATTCTACACAAATTAATGTCCCTTTGAGCTTGGCCTGCAGTTATATAGATGATGGGAGAGCAAGACTGATGTGATCAGGTTTTGGATTCTGGAATTATGTTCCTCGTATGGCACTGGGGTTAATTTACTTGAAGAAATTTGAGGGAAGTAGGTCTAGAATAAACACTGCACTCTCATCATCAGTCTTTGACAATTTACTAGGAAGGGAAATGAGCTAGGCCATATTTAAAATTAGTCTGAGAAAATAAGGTAGTACACTATGTATCTTTTGCCCCCTTAGAATATAAATTACCCCACTTGAGCCATTAAAAAAATTGGATTCTGCTAGATGCATGTCTAGTCACTGATCTGCAATTTATGACCCTTACAGCAAAATTGTATTATTTGGGTTGTCTTTTCCTTATAAATGAATAACCCCTTTAAGCATTTTCTTCAAGTTTTTTTATTGAACTTTGCAAACTTGCATTGAGAAGGCAGATGAACTGAAAATACACCCACCCATCCATTATCATCAGTTGCTTTTCCTACTTGTACAAGAAGAAACTGTTCTTGCTCGTTTCCAGTCTTCTGTGTCTGAAGTGGCTAAAAGTTGACTTCATTCCTGTTGATTCTGTACCAGTTAATGCCACAGATTTAAAGATTTCCTAAATTTCTGGGTCCTAGGTACTTCTCAGTTGCATGTAAGCTTCTGGCTACAGAAGCGCTGAGCAGAAAAAGGATAATCATGTTTATTTTTTGCATAGAAACTAGCAGAGGCTGGCCTGTGGCATCTCTTGATAGCCAGGTGAAGGGGTGAAGACGAGGTGATAAGGAAGCCAGTCCTTGTTTTGGAGGGTTGTACCTGGGGCAGTGCCTGTGGGCCATGAGGACAAGGTTTTGGTTTCTCCTTACTCGAACCACTTAACAGAGCTAGAGGGAGAAGAGGGCTCTGGCATTTTGCTATGTACCATGATCCCTTGGAGAGGCAGGAGCAAATCAACTTCAACTTTTACTTGCAGAAATCATTGAGTGAAAGGAGATAATTCTTTTTTGGGTCTGTTTGCAGCCTACCTGCTGGTATGGTTTTCACCTTTTTCAACCTGTTCAGTCCATCTCTGCAACGGAATCAAATAGAATACTTAAGGCCGTATCATACCATTGATTTCCAAGCAGAGTCCTGTTGGAGTCTGTGGGGAATTCTGTTTTAAAAATCAGTGGCATAATATGATTCAAAATAATAAAAAGAGAGCAAAGGGACATGGAATTTAGTTCATCTGTGACCCATGATATTGAAAAATCCATTAGTTAGTTACACCACATAGAGCATGTCCTGGGCAGTGCTGTGCATGCCTCGTTCACAGGCAGAATGCCCTTATTTTAACACAGCTTATGTACTTAAATGGAGGAGAACTGCATCTGAGGAATGGAGTCCATGACCTACCTAGTAGTTACAGTTTATCCAAGTTTATGAATTAACTCTGTAGGTATTTTTCACTGAAACACAATACTTAATTTTTGGCATTTTAATAACAAAATAAAGATTATCTATATATTTGTATTTTTTTTCAAATATAAAATTTCAAATAGGTGCTGGAGAGCTGCCTGGCAGAAAAGGGCCTGGGGTTATTGGTTGACAGCCAGCTGAGTATGAGCCAGCAGTGTGCCCAGGTGGCCAAGAAGGCCAACGGCATCCTGGCCTGTATCAGAAACAGTGTGGCCAACAGGACTAGGGAAGTGATTGTCACTGTAAGACAGACATTGAGGTGCTGGGGTGTGTGCAAAGAGGAGCAACACAGCTGGTGAAGGCTCTAGAGAGCAAGTCTTTTGAGGAGCGGCTGAGGGAACTGGGGTTGTTTTGTGTGGAGAAAAGGAGACTCAGGGGAGACCTTATCACTCTCTACAACTACCTGAAAGGAAGTTGTAGTGAGGTGGGTGCTGGTCTCTTCTATCAAGTAACAAGTGATAAGATGAGAGGAAATGGCCTCAAGTTGTGCCAGGGGAGGTTTAGATTGGATATTAGGAAAAATTTCCTCACTGAAAGAGTTGACAAGCTTTGGAACAGGCTGCTCAGGGAAGTGGTTGAATTACCATCCCTGAATGTATTTAAAAGATGTGTAGACATGGCACTTAGGAACATGGTTTAGTGGCAGACTTGGTAATTAGGTTAATGGTTGGACTCAATGATCTTAATGTTTTTTTCCAACCTAAATGACTCTATAATTTTATATGGTATGTATATATATATATGGTAGTGTGGTAGGTTACATATAGTGGTAGTGTGGTGCCTTCATACATTCTAGATGTAATTTGCCTCCCCAGCTCAGCAAATTAGGGCAATTTTGTCATCCTGACAGTAGGTTATGGCAAAAAATTTCTTAAGAGGTTAGGCAGGTAAGAGTGTGGCATGTGGCAGGTACTTTACCCATGCAAGGCTCGTGTTTCTAGAGCAGTATGCAGCAAAACAACTGCAGGATAGCAATTGCCCCATCCCCAGTCACCAAGTCATCCATCTTCTAAACTTCCTAAAAGTAGAACACTGCACTTTGTCATCAGACAACAGGACCACATATTTGTGCTTCCACCAATTCAAGCCCTATATGTGCAGACCACAGCTCTGCTGAGGAGCAATAAAAAGCTGAGCTCCTTTTAGCAAGAGCAAAAGTTGTCCTGACCTCACCCAAATCTGTCTATAAATTTGTTAAAATGCATCTTTGTGGATACTCAAGAAACTGCTCTGATGGCTGTTTTTAACGGCTAATAAAGAGTCTTTTTGTCATCCTGTTGCTGAAAAAATTGGAATACAGAACTTATCAACACCAATTTAGTGTAGATAAACAGACACTTCTTTATTAATGGCCGGGTGCGCGGGCGAGTCCTCTCACGAACCACGCACACCTGAACACCAAAATCATACACCTTATATTGAACTTATTCATACATATTCATTAGATTTCTGAGAAATGTTATGCATATTCATTAGATTTCTGGGAAGTTATTAGCATATGTAAATGTCCTTTACGCAGGCGCATTGAAGGTCTCTGGTGGTCCTCTAGAGTCCTCTGGTG
>JAVJGG010000007.1:17476384-17553736 GCA_035590195.1 Aviceda cuculoides
GGTTGTAGTGAGGTGGGTGCTGGTCTCTTCTGTCGGGTGGCTGGAGACAGGACGAGAGGAAATGGCCTCAAGTTGCACCAGGGGAGGTTCATACTGGATATTAGGAAAAATTTCTTTACTGAGAGGGTTGTCAGGCATTGGAATAGGCTGCCCAGGGAAGTGGCTGAGTTACCATCCCTGGAGGTGTTTAAAAGACGTGTAGATGTGGCACTTAAGGGCATGATTTGGCGGTGGACTTGGCAGTGTTGGGTTAACAGTTGGACTCAATGATCTTAAAGGTCTTTTTCAACCTAAATGATTCTATGATTCTGTGATTCATACAGCTGTATCAAAAGAATATACCTATAATCATAAATCTTAAAAGAATTCCACTTAGGGATAATGTGTTTCTGTGCTTGGAAGCATTACTCTAATCTTCTCTAGTGTCTATTTGAGGTACAAAATCAAATTGAAAACCACAGCAGCAAGGTCAGAGCTATTATGCATTTTAAAAAGTTTTTATGAGAGTCTAATCTTGTAAGCATGGTTTTATTAATTTTATAATTTATTTGTAGAGTTTTATTGTTCCTGAATGACATAGATGTATCTTTTTTACAATATTTTGCTGTTGCTATCTCTCTCCTACTTTATATTCCTCAAAATTTAAGGCCTCCCATTTTGCTTCGACTTTGTGATCTTCCAAATTAACAATTCAAACCTCTCTCCAGTAAAGAAATTCCTCTCTTTGCTTTTGATTCTTAACTTTTTTTCCCCATCTGTATCAACTCCTGAGCCCACTTGCTGCTATTTCGAAGAATCATAACCAGAAATCTGATTTTGAAGCTGGAGCTCCGTAACTTTTTTGGCACAGTTTAGCTAACTGAGGAAAGACAAATTGGTATCCACGATCAGGGGAAAAGGAGGGCAGTTTATTATATGTGAGCTAAATAGTTATAAACAAGAATATAAATGGGATGTTTTAATAGTTTCTCTGAGTAATCCTTTGTTTTGTTCAAAGCACATGTTATTCTGTGCTATCAAAATATGCACATCTATTATATAAGTTAGCATTTTAAATAAATACCACATGCAGCCAGTGACTGCTTATTAAAATGTTCGTAACCTACTTTGTTCATACAGCCAGCTTTCTAACAAAGCAGGAGTTAATTAGGCTTGAGGGGGGAAATAGAAAAATGAAACAAAATCATAATGAAACCCCTTCAAACCAATGACCCTATTTTATTGTCCAAATGGGACAATAAATCAGACAAATTTGAGCAAAGCATGGTAAATATGAAAGAGGAGGAAAGAGAAGCAAAATAAATAGTTCAAGATCTAACCACCTTTTGGGGCATGATTTCCCTTTCTAAATTCTTTACTAAAAAGCATTTTGAATATAAATGTATGACAGCTCGAGTCTGTCTTTAATTTGTTGATTCATTTTTCTAATCACACTCCATGTCACAGGACTCTGTTTAAGAGAAATTTCCTTGATTTGAGGTCTTGTCACACCTGGAAATAGTAAGCATAGTCAATATTGTGTTGTTCTAGAGACTGGAAAACTTTTCTTTCTCCTGTTGCATCTTCTTCCCTCCACCCCCGAATACACACAAAGTCCCCCCGAGAAAGCCCTTTACGTGGGATTTGTTGTATGCCGTTGTGACCCCAGAATGTGAAGTACCGTGAGGAGCCAAAGACTGGTTGGACAATGCTGTAAGCCACCTGTCTCCATGGCTCTGGGGCATATGCATTGAAATGTTCCCTCAACGTCTTAAAAAAGATTATTTGAAAGAGCAATTTCATTGCATTTATTTTCATGTTTCTTAATCTAACTGGAAGAATCACAGTTCTAGTGGTCTCTTATCCTTTATGTGCTTGTTAAATAATACAGAAATTTTAAAATACACTTTGGCGTCTGAGGTTCACAAACGTATAGGATATTATACCTTAGGAAGGGAGATACTAGTAAGAGAGGCAGTGGATATATTTTAAGAGTTGCATAAAAAACCTTCCGGATATTAGAAAGAACTTATGGGAGAGCAACAAAGGGAGCTCCAAGTAATGGTTACAAACAGAATGAAAGCTAATAAAATGTGAAACTATACCTACTGATCTTTAACCTTAGTAACTTAAGATGTGAGATCTTACATAGCAGCTTATATAGTTGCATGTTCAGATGAACAAGAGTGCTGAGCAAATCTTCATGTCTTTCCCTTTCTTCTGTAAACAGTGCCTTGTTTAAACGCATCTGGAATCTGCAGATCAGTGCAGGAGTCCGGCTGTGCTTGCTGCAGCCTGAAGATAAACAAATATCAAAAATCTGTAATCTCGAGAAAGTAAACTATAAAAAAAAATTATACCTTTGAGAAGAGATGCGTGTGGCTGAGTAGAGGCAGATAGATCTGTCAGCAGAGGCACACTAGTGATGATGAGAGAAGAGAGCACAGGAATAAGTCTAATCTGGGGACTCCTAGTGGGTTTTCTGGCATTTTTCCCAACTCTTTGTAAGGGAAATACTGGGGCACTTCAGCCCCAAACAGTAAAAGGCCAGGTCATCTGCTTTTGCACATGATTGATATCTATCACTGAGGAGACGGACACCAAGTGCAGCTGCAAATGTGAAATACTGTGGTATTCATATTCAAAAATGTCTGAATTAAACACTGTATTTTTTTACACGTACATGAGTAGAACTTTAAAGAAGACAAGAAAGACAGTTTTAGATTGTGGGATGAAAAATAAATAGATAAAAACAAGGATGGGAAATTGGTTGAGTTTATTTTATTTTTGATGGCTTCCTGTGTAAAGCTGGAGAATGATCAAAGGCAGATGATGCATGTGTATGTTTCAACCTGTTCTACTCCATCTCTATTATTTGGGGATTTTTTGCAACTTTAAAATGGAAAGTTGAAATGTTCCATCTTGAAAACAGGAATGAAACATTTTGCATTTTCTCAAAGCAATCAAACAAACCAAAATACATCCAAAGAAAACAGACTGTTGAATTTCACCCAATTAAAAATAGGCAATGAAAAAATTGGTTTTTTCATAAAATAAACTGTTTCTTAAAATGCATAATATTAGATTAGAATTCACCATTTATTCATCCGTTGATATCAGGGCCCCTTTATATCTGTCTAGCCACAACACACTTCTGTGCATATTTTTGTGTATTGTTTGGGATTAAATTTCCAATAGTCTTAAAGTTCTTCAAATGTTCTCTCATAACCACAACACACAATTATAGGGCACATTGCACTATTCAGTGAGCACTCTGTGATCTATTATTATCTGCATGCTGTAAAAATGCCCTCCAAATAGTAGTATCTGGTTAATACCTGCTGATATCAAATATCACAAAACAAGAAAGACTCTGACAGTTGCAATTTGGAGGTTTGTTCCAGTTCCTACTGAAGCCAGTAATAGCCTATATCTTCACTTAAGTGGATGATGGATCTGGCACCAAATAAAAAGAGTATGCCAGACTTCTTGCTAGAGATATGTATAGTGACATGGGAAGCAAGAATTTTTAAATTTCTTTTCTTTTTTTTCCCTTTTGACCATTTTGTTTTACCTACTTGTTTTTTTCTATAGGTCCTTGTCTTGGTTTTCGCTGGGATGGAGTTAATTTTCTTCATAGCAGCTGGTATGGTGTTATGTTTCAGATTTAGGATGAGAAGAATGTTGATAACACAGGGATGTTTTAGTTGTTGCTGAGCAGTGCTTACACTAAGTCAAGGCTCTTTCAGCTTCTCATACTACCCTGCTAGTGAGGGGGCCGGAGGGGCACAACAAGCTGGGAGGAGACACAGCCAGAACAGCTGACCCAAACTGGCCAAAGGGATGTTCCATACCATATGACATCATGCTGAACAAAAAAGCCAAGGGGAGTTGGCCCAGGGGTGGCGGCAGCCTGCTGCACGGGGACTGACCGGGCATTGGTCAGCGGGTGGTGAGCAATTGCATTGTACATCACTTGTTTTGTGTGTTCTTTTATCATTATTGCTATTTTCCCATCCTTTTCTGTCCTATTAAACCGTCTTTATCTCAACCCACAAGTTTTACCTTTTTTCCGATTCTCTCCCTCATTCCACTGTGGAGTGAGTGAGTGAACAGCTGTGTGGTGGTACCTACCTGCCGGGTTAAACCACAACAGTGCTGCAAAATGTGAGAGTGATTTGAACGGCAGCATATCACCTTCCAAATGGTCTTTGCACAAAGGTATGACAGAAGAAATTGATTTTCACTTTTCATCAATATTTCTAAATTGTAACGCATATTTTGCAGTAAAAGAAGATGCATCACCCTGGATTTTTTGTCAGCGTTCCTGAAACAGAGTGCATTAAAAGCTACTAGCATGGAAGTTTCAGCTTAGTAATTTACAGCCTACAAATGGATTTCTTTCTCAAGAGTGATAAGTCAGTCAGTGAACCATATATTGTACATAGATGATGGGTGATTCACTCACTGGATGTGGGTTTTTTTGCGTTTCTCCTCAATGTTTGAAACGTAGAATGAATTTTGACTTGAGACTTCACAGACTTTTCAAATTTGCATGTGTTATATAGCTGTTACCAAATGGGCTCTGGTACACCATGATGAACTGAGCATTCCCTTCATAAGCTCATTTTATTCTAACTGGTAGAATTTGAAGTATTAGTTGGGTAGGGTTTGTACACCTAATAATAGCCTATCTTCAAAAATTCAGTATACAGAACGGTTAACTATGGCTTTTTCATGTGTTCTCATTCATCATTTTTACCTGGCTATCAGCTGATCCACAGAGCTGCTCTGATCCCTCACACCTCCTCCACTTCTAGGGTTAGTTCAGGTAGGAGGAAGGAGCTTTTGGATCTCCTGGGAGACCATGTTTTCTAGCAAGTACTGATGCTGTTCTACATCGGTTCTGGATGAATTTGCTTGTCTATATTTTTCAGACTTTTTGCTTTGAAGTTTACATTCAGATAAGCATTACTGTATATCAGATTTCTTTTCCTGGGATTAGGAGTGGAAATTACCTTCTGGGAGAGCCAAGACTAAGGTAGTTCATACCAGCTTAATGAGACAGCTGAACAAGACACATTTTCAATTCCATTTATCTATTAAAGTAATTTCTTGAGGACCCTGTGAAGGATTTACTTAAAGGTCTAGCAGAAGAGCTGTTAAAGCTTCTAGAAGACTTCAAATTAAATGTTCTACTGGAAAAACAAAGTCAAATCACTTGTGCTCATCATGTACTTTTTGGCTGAGGAGCATTACAGTATATACGTATATATCATACACAAAAGTATAAGTGTTAACACAAAGATGTTTGTCTAATGGTTCTTAAGGAGTTCTAATGACAGAGAACTTACCACCTTGCCTCAGTAGTTTTAGGATTTTTTTTTAATTTGATATTTATTCAGATCTCTGTTGCAAATTAAATTTGTTTCCAGCTAGTGTTCAATACAGATCTTTAGTTCACTTATCTAAGCACCACTTGCTTGATATTCAGATGTATACTGTCAATAATTGACAGTTATATCTACCATTATGTATACATTCATTTACTTTTTACTGATGTTTCACAATACGCGAATGCTCATCCTGAATGCCCAAATACTCTCCAGACTGACCTGAGAACGTATTGTATAACTGCCGACCCATACATCTGAGTACATTTTATTTTTACTGTAACACAGGAAGACCAAATTTAAGTACAGCAAGAACAATACTACTTTTACTAGTTGTACCACTTCCTTTCTTACCTCTTCATGTTGTTTCCAAGAGTGCTCACTCTTGAGGTACATATTTTTTTTTCATTTTCACACAGTAAGTAAAACGTGTTTAAGCTGCTAAGCTTAGCTTAGAGGAATGAACCTTTCTATACTGGAAGCTAATTCTGGGCGATCTTAAAATAGATTTTCAAGTTACTTGTTTATGTGTTTCAAGGCACAGTTCCCATATAGTCTCTTTTTATTTTTGTTAGAATTTGTCCCTGTCCTAAATGTATGCCTATTAATAAATTGCCATAATAAATTCACTCATTATGGGGCCTAGGTATTGTGGAAGCGTGGTCTGAAATAAATGGGTCATACTGAGATTACAAGCAGTCTGGCTGGCCTGGAAATGAGACTCAGAGTCGAGAATGGGAAGCTGAAAGACTTTGTTCAAGGATATAATGACTGGACCTTAAGCCCCTGCTTTTGTCTAATTTCACCATATGGAGGTTGCAAAGCCTGCACGTGGACTAGCAGTGATCCAATGCTTGAGTAAGGACACAAGGACTGCACTCATTAATTTATTTTGAAATTAGATTTAAATAATCATGACAGGTGACAGCAATGAAAAAATATCACAAAGCATTCCCTCATTATGTCCAAATAGAATAATTAATAGAGAGGTAGGACTCTAGTCAACAATTGACCACAGGAAACTAGATCTTACAGCCAAATCAAACTAGAAATTAATATTTGTATTCCCTACTTTTTGAAAGCAAAGCGTTGGAAAAAAAACCGTAACATTTTAGTCATTTAGCAATGATAAGTTAAATTAATCTCTGTGAGCTAGGTTGCACATCTAAGCACAACAGCTCTAAGGAGGAGTGTGTTTGAAGGAGAGGGTGGAAAGGAATGGAAGGAAGGGGGAGAGAGGAGAGAGCAGAGGTAGGTAGTGGTTAGTTGGTGTGCAAACCCATGGGACTGGAGTCAGTCTGCACCGAGACGTGAACAAAATGCCTCGGAGGAAGCATCGAACAGGGCGATACCCAGCTCTCATTATTGTTGCTACTAAAAAAAGAGAGTACAGACATCTCTTGTGGACTCTATGAATGCAAGGAAGGTTGCCTTTCCCCAAATGAGTTGGGTACAGCCAGCTTCAAGTGTGCAATACATCTGGCCATCCTACCCAGCAACAACTCTTCCCTCTCTTTCTTTTCCTTCTTTGGGTTTTTTTTGTGTTTGTTTTTCTTCTTTCCTTCTTCCAGTAGCTGGATTTTGGAAGGGTTTTCATTTTATAGGAAATACAAACTATTGATTTTCTTTCTAAATCAGAATGAAAAATAGTTTCTTAGATGTCCTAGAGAATGGAAATTCTGCCTTTCATCCAACCTTTATCAAAGACCAGGGAGTAAATTCCCGCATGTTCTATTAACCTCAATAACGTTCTGAATCTTTACACCAGCTAAAGCACAGCTGCCAGCATACTCGCTCCCAATAGTCATTCCAGTGCTCGTTGGGTACCTGAGGATAACTTGCCAATTGATTGAACAGTAATTTCAGAGCAGGTTCTTCTCTTCTTTCTTCCCTTTTTTCTCTGCCTCTCTCTCTCTCTTCCCTTTTTTCCTTCCCTTTTCTCTTCCCTTCTCTCATCTGCTTCTTTTGTCACTCAGCATTTTCTCCTTTCTCCTTTTTTCCTTTTGCTGCTACCCTGTGATCAGGGTATTGCTAAACTGGTAACGTGAGACTGCTGAATTAACTTCTTGAGAGGAAGAAGACAGAGAATATTTGTGTGTGCCTGTTTATACTGAACATATAATGGTATGATAGCACATATACACATGGGAACCTCTTGGGATAAACTTTTGATACAGTCTACAAGTATTTCCAGACCATACATGCATCTATATAAAGTTTGTTCAGAGTATTATTATGCTTTTTGTGGTGAGGGTAGGGGTGAGAAAGCTTACAAACTGTTTTTTCATCATAAAAATTAGTTTTGCCTTTCCTGGTGCGTGTACTCTTCAAATTATGTTCATTCCATATGCACCGAATCTGTGAAAACAAATGTGTGAGTTTTCTTTGCTGAAACATGTTAAACTGCAGGTATATAAAAAATATAAGAAAGAAATCTATGTGCTGATATATTAAAATGGAAATAGTAGTGACTTCTTTATTTAAATAAAAAGTGTTGTCACTTAAACGATAATAAGGGAGATAAAGTTTAATCATTTGTTTTATACCACTGTATTAGCTTTAATCAGAAACAAAGTCTCCCTAATATGTGATGAAATAATTGTAGGTATGTGGAAGGTGTTTTCACCTGTAAAATAATTTGACTTAATTTCAAAGATGAGAACCAACAGTGTGCAGCCTACTAGATAAAATGTCTTTTTTTTATATTCTAGGTGCTTTATTCGCTTCCTTGTTCACTGAAAAATGTATTGTATTGTATTTGCAGAACAATAGGTAAGCTCTTCAGTATCTAATTTAATACCTGTCAATACTTATGGGTACAAATGGGGGAAAACATTGTCATAAACTGACTTGCGCTTTAAAGATCAAAATGCAACGGTTTTTTTGAGCATACACTGCATCAAGCTCTAATTTTTATTAACATTTCTTTTATTCTGACTAGCGTGATTGTAAATTAATTCTTACCAACTTTTTGAGCAGAAATATGAAGTAAATATACTTGAGCTTAAAGGTAATCATAGCAAAGGGAGAGGCAAACAACAAAAGTACAATACAGACATAAAATGAGTGATGACTATAAAAACAGTGTTACCTGTAACAGAAGAAGATGTTTTCTTGGTCCCTGGTCTGCTCTTTATTTGTAATTTGTGTGTGTGTGCATGTGTATATACAAACATATCTTAAACCTGCTGCATTCAGTTTAATATTTGTTTTTTCCCTTAGTGCAAGCAAACATCAAAACAGTATTATGCTCTTGTCCTTATTTAAATTCTAAAACCAAGTATACCCCAAAGCGATATTTTTCTTTTTTTGTTGTTGTTTTGCTTCAATATTTTATTCATGCAAAGTGATAAGTAGGTTAGTAGGTATAACGAACATACTTGACTCCAAGTATCCATTTTCTTCTCTGTCAAAATATTCCCTTTATATTTCAGGTTTAGTAGCCATATTATAAATGAAACACCAGCCTTTTGTCTGTGGACGAAAGAATCCCACAACAACAAAAAAAGAGTGAAATACGTTTAACTTATTTTTAGTATGCTGGAGCTCTAAATCGTGAGGCAAAAGCCTGTTCTTGAACTCTCCATCTCTTCCAAGCGTTGCAGAATCTTGTCGGAAAAACTGCATGCTGCATAATTACAAAATAACAAATCTGCTTCCTCTTTCTTCCCTGCTTTTAAACATAATTTTGAAGTATTACAAAGAAAAAAGCAGACAGGTTATTTTCAAATTCTGTATCTCCCACCCAGTACCCTACAAATTTTTGTGTTTATAACCATGTCAGTACATTTCTTTTTGAATTCTTGTTGCTGTGAGAAAACAATACAAATATAAATGTTAAATTTTTCAATGCAAATAATAGAATATTTTGGCTATAGAGAAACAGTAAAACAGACATTAGAGAAATGTGCTATCAAATGAATGAAATTATCCCATAATGTAATAGGTAACATCGATCCTTCACACTACTGGGTCAGTTTTGGGTTTCTTGCTTTTATTCTTTCTTTCCTTTTTTTTTTTTTTTTTAGTGCAACACTTCTAATGCTAAAATTAACCCTTGTCTGATGTGCTGCATAAAGAAAGGCCATGACAGATCATTTACTCAGGGATGCTCAAAGTTGTTCTTACCAAAATTGCATTCAGTTCCACGTTTCTGCTTACAAGAGATATTTAACCGTATTCCTTGAAATAATCTATATTCAGGCACCATAATATTATGTAGTTTGGATGCTGTATGTGAAAGTTTATGTTGACAGGATTGTTGCTAAGTTGTGAATTTCATGGTGAGATATCAAGATGTGTTTAAAATACAAAATTTAAGAAATCCCAAACAAATATCCTAAGTATTATTTGTCATGTATCTCATTTAATTAAGTAGTCTTGTTTCTTTCCTACATAACTGTATTTAATCACAAGAAAAACTAAAATAATTTATTTCAAAATATATAGTGAAATGTCCAACCATTTACTTCACTGAAGATTTACTAGCTTTTTGTGGAATAGCTGCATATGGAAAACTAAAGTTCATTACTTTCTTTTTTTTAATGTTGCAATGTTTTTTTAAATGTTCCTTCTGGAATAAAAATAGTGTGTAGCCCATGATGTATGAATAAGGTTTCTTAGTTTTTGTTTGTTGGTTGTTTTTTTTAAAGACCTCTAGATCTTTTTTATGCCTATGCTATTTAGGGGAATAAATTAAGTTTAGGTTTGTTTTTTATTTATTTTATTGGGGTACATTGAAAAACCTAAGTATGCCAACTTCCTCTAGTAGCATTCATTCTTCAATACCTGCAGCCTATCCCATATTTCAGCTAATTTGGTGAAGTTGGAAAATCAATTCTGTTTTACAAATACTAATGCTGTGATCATTATCTTTGCTCTAAGGGCTTACATTTGAACACAACATAATTCAGATTAATAATGCATATTTAATAAATGCTAACATAAGTACCAAGGAAGCACTTTGGTTTCCAAATGAATCTCAGCATACGGTTGTAATATCTAATCAATAATTAATTATAAGCTAGTTGACCCAATAGACTCTTGTACTTGCATGTATTAAAAAAGAAGAATCTGGTAAGCAAGTTGGAAAACTAGAAAATATAACGTATAATCTCTTTTCGCACTTTCTCTTCACTCAGGCACAAGATTAAGATTTATTTAGTGTTCAAGAACCCTTGCAATTACATACATAAAATTAAAAAGAAAATAAATTCTAAATACGGGGGCAAATATACCAACACAGTGCAATGTATATGTCACCCATGATCCTGTTACTGTTCAGTCAGGGACCTGGTATGCTTTCAGTGGACTCAGTTTTGAAACAGCCTTTATACATACGATGGTGGCTGAAGATGCACACTGCATCTTATTCCTGTGTTGGCTATTGGTGCCATAGTTTGCAAGCAAAGTTGATGCAAGGACAGTCCTTCCAAGGTTGTTACAGTCCTGTCTATACATTTTATCTGAGGGACGAGTGAGTATCTGCTAGTAGCCAGTGCTGAGGAGCTTCAAGTAGCTTGCACGGGCCATACAATGCACCAGAAATGGCATGCTAGCAACAGTGCAACATAACAGCCTACTAACTATATATACCATGAGAAAGACTGAAGAGTTCTAAGTCCAACCATATCTCTGTTGCCGAGCACCTGTGCAGGTGCCTTTTCATGGCAGATTGCAAAGCGCTGATTGGTGACCTCAGTGGAAGTTGAACTGCAGATCCAGAGCTATCCCCATTGTTGGGACAGCATCTGACTTTGTAATCAGTAATGAGGAAGAGGAGGCAGAGAAAAGATTTGGATTAATATGGTAAGAAACTGCCAAAAATTGCAACAGCTAAAATATTTCAACAATGAAGGTGGCCCTATACAATGGACTAACCAAACATTTATGTCACTTAGGCTGCCCAGTTTTTTCCAGGTCAAGTCTCTGAATCACAGCTGTTCCAGGCTTTGATGCTCTTCTTACTCATCAGATCACGCTGCTGTTTGCTTACCAGCTTTATTGCGCTTGTTATCACTCACTCCGTTTTGCAGGGGGGAAACACTCTGCTTTCCCTTATCTCCTGAGCTGTATCTTCACTAACCTGTGACAGAAGCAGACTGCAGCTTAGCTGACCTTAGCTCTGTGGAGTAGCTGTTATACACAAAACATGTCTGTAATGATTCTGTATTTTTGCTAACCATGCAGTTCTTTTAATGATAGAGGTTTATTGCCTTATGAAAATGTTGCAAAACCAAAAATGACTAAAATTTTGTCTCTGTTTCTGCATTCCCTTTCAACAGTTTATACCTAATGATATTATCTGGCCAGATCCTCTGATGGAAAAGAATACATATTAATTACTATTACTTTTAGATTATAAATGCATTGCATATATATGTAGGAGAATGGCAGAAAACCTATTGCCCAAGAGCCATGCAAACAGAGGCAAAGAAAGATTCCTTGAAGAGGGTCAAATCTCAATATATCAGACAGGCCAGTTGATGTTTATATCCCACCTGAAGCACTCTGCAGACCTCCTCTCTCTAAGATACAGTCAGGTGTAGATCTGCACAGATGCTCAGCTGAAGGAGAAATTGCAAGAAGACTCTTCCTCTTGGCAAGGATGGA
The DNA here is from genome assembly GCA_035590195.1 of Aviceda cuculoides. Taxonomy (NCBI): domain Eukaryota; kingdom Metazoa; phylum Chordata; class Aves; order Accipitriformes; family Accipitridae; genus Aviceda; species Aviceda cuculoides. The sequence goes on from JAVJGG010000007.1 coordinate 17,488,369, forward strand.
TAACTTTCACAGCGCTTGAGCACTCCTGACTGTAAAGATTTCTCTGTTGTGCACTGTCAAGTTGAGGTTAATGCCCATGCATTTTGTTTCTAGCAAATAGATCGAGCACATTGATGGAAAAGTAGACCCTGTTTCCCAAAGAACTGTCCTCATTTCAAGCATGTGGAAGCTATGAGCCTCTTTCTCTGAGGAGCAGCAGTTTGTGTCCCTTTGGCTGACACTGAGAAGTTCGACACTGCCCTCTTTTGCCTGAGCCTGGACTAGCTGCTGCAAGGAAGACCTTGAGATTTAAATGTTAGATATTTACATATGTAACTATACCTTCTTACAAGGTCAAAGGGTATTTTTTTTTTTAAGCAGTTCACTATCATTAAATGTAAGTCCAGTTTTAATATAGTGAGCTCTCATTGGCTCTTCCACTAGCAGCAATCTTCCACTGAGGAGCACTCAAAAAATTACTTGTGACCCTTAAGAACCTTAAAGAATATTAAAGAAGACTTCTTCCGCTAGCGAAGAAGCACATGCTTGCTGATATGGTTGAGTGGAATCAGATGCATTAGCAGTATTAGCAAATGCCTTGAGTTTTACCTGAATAGTTCAATAACAATGCACAATAATATCTCTAGTATCTGTCTTTAACAGCATTGTGTCCTATGAATCCCCAGTGGTGATTTCAGCGAACTTTGGGTACTAGCACATGATGGATTCCACCCTGTAGGAAACCCCTTTTCTTTTTCTGGACTTGTCTAAGGCCTGCCTTTCAAAAATACAGAGCGCACTTACCTCCTTTGATTTTCTGATTGCAGTGTTTGGCACTTCTTAAATGAATTTGTAGGTGACTTAGATCAGAGAACTGAGCTTTGAGAAGTAGGTTGCAGGCTTCTGGTCAAGATTTAGATTAAAGTTAACGTTTGTGAATTGCTTATGGGCTTAGTTTCAAGGTTCTAGTTTAGCGAACAAGAATGGACCTGGTTCGTAGTATTCATAAGAGAGATGGATCCAAGATCCTGACTTTCCAAAAGTTTGGAAAGAAGGAGGCTGGATCTCATGTTATGGTTTGGGTTCTCCTTTGCTTTATTACTGAGAAGTATGTACATGAAAAAATCCAAACCTGATCTACATAGGCATATTCAGGAAAATTGTAATAATCATCTCAAAATACGTCTCTGACAGCTGTGTCTCTGATGCAGTATCTCATGATATTGCCTTGTTTTTAATGTCCGTTAGAGGGTTGTGCTTGTATATTCCTGAAACAATGGACTGTTAGTCTTGCTTTAGTAACCAGGCAGTAATCACATGTTAGTAGATGTACTCTGGTACATGGATTGCTCCTTTTTCACTTACCAGCTGTGTTTTGGCAACTTTCTACTCCTACAGTAAGACCAGAACTGTCAAAGAGTTTACTAATTCATTACATTAAGGATGCAGCGAAATGATTGATGTGTGATTTAACAGTTTATTATTCTTCATTAAAAATGTAATAGAACATTAACAGAGTTTTGTTCTCAAAGGTATTGCATGTAGAGAAAAGAGAGAGAGGCTAGAACAGAAAATAAAGCCGTACAGGTTTGTATATTTTTAAAGTTGCATGACAGATCATATTTGCTCATTCCAAAGCCTCATTATGCAGTAAAACAGAGTTAATGAGAAATCAACCCCACTGCTCAGAGATCTTAAATTTTGGCAAATCTCAGCTCATCGTCAGTTTGGAGATGCATAAATCTGACATTAGGTCTCCTCCTCTGTAGCTTCTATGGAAGTCTACTCTATGCAACTTTCTAATTAGTCACTCCAAAATAGCAAGCAAGTACATCATCCTCATTATCAGTAGTGTTTCTGGCTGTGTGTAATAGCTTCACTCCAAAACTTTTCCATTGTTTTCTTTCCTGCTTCCTAGATCCATCTCATTTTTGTGAAGAGGGGCACAGCAAACTAGTAAGAAAATAATTAATTTGTATTTTTTCTTTTCTACTTATAAATTGTATATAAATAATTAATAAGCATGTTGCAGGCATGAGGTGTTTTAAGAACAGTAAGAGACAATGCTATAGATGTTACAATCAAGAAAATATGCAACTCATTACCCCTTTGCACTCTATAGATAAAACAATGCTGCCCACTTATGAAACACATAATAATCCTTTATTACCTTTTGTTAATTTATTTATAAAGCAGGATCAGATTCCTTATACTTAAAATGGAGAAAGTATATTTCTCAAATGAAAGAATTTTTAGAATAAGGTATCCATACTATTTTTCATTTAGAACACTACATGAAATAATTTTTAACAGCTTTGTAGTGAATTAAGATACTAATCATTTTTTGTGGCATCTGAATAGAATTATTTTTCTGTTAGATGGACTGCATGTGCATGAACAGTCCCCGTTTACATAAGAAGCCTGAACAGCTTATTTTCGTTATATTTCGGTGCACTGTAGGAGCAAAAACTTCCATTCTGACTGGAAGCACAAATTTTCTAAGATTTTTTTTTTTTTTTTCTGTCATAAGATTTCCATTTACAGGTATTTCCTTGATAACCTGTTCAAATAAAATACCCCTCTGAAACATATGGCGTAATGAAACATCCAGGCTTTGGCTATAGCAATAAGAGAGGGGAAGAAAAGACAGCCTCGTCCTTTTGAAGTATTTCTCACATAGTTTGTACAAAATGCTTTCTACAGGAAGGAAAGCATATTCTGATCCCAGATATTTCTCTCTTTCCCAGTAGACTAATTTCAGTCTCCTATGAGAAACTATAAACCAGTTTTGCAAAGGTCAGCAAAGAAAAGATTGCATGGCCCTGGGCTTCATATTGTGCATTTGACAATGATCATACTTGATGTGAGGGCAGGAAGAAAAAAAGGTCTCTAGCAGGTAGAATGGGATAGAGGTACCTGGTTAAGGAGTCCTTCTGCATATTTAGCACAAGCAGTTTGTCTTTAATTTTCATATTTAGGAATATTTCCCTCCTCACTACATCAAAAAACCAAAAACAATCACTGTAGCTGAGAATCAAAAGTAAATGTAACTCTTCTTTTCAATGTTAAAAAATGAGTAAATCTTGTCGTGGTCATGATACTTTATAAACATACACTGCAACTCACTATCAAATTATGAGATAAAAATAACTGTTAGAAAACATGACCCTTGATCCTTGTAAAACACGTAAGCATGTTTTACTTTCACACAGGTTAAAAACAAGCAAACCCACTTTAGTGGGTTTTCTGTTGTGCTGAAAGTCTTTTTGTAGTATGCTAGGGCCTTTGTTAGGACTGTTAGAGGCAAAAAAAAGCAGAAGCACGTATGAGAGTCATATACAGTGAATGTGTTGCTTATTGTTACTGTCTTTTTATTTTTTCTTTATGGTTCATCATATTTCATTCACTTGAATGATACATATATATGTATTTTTAACTGGCTTTTTTTTTTTTTTTGTCAGCTGAATGCAAAGGAGAGGCATATAGTTTGTCTCTCTGTATCTCTAATTTGAAAATATAAGATGTTCAGGAAGTTCTGTTGAGCTTGCAACAATCTATTGAAAATTAGCCCATTTGTATGAACTGAATCAAGCCCCAAAATGTCAGGTGTGTTCCTTTTCCCAGCATCATTGCTAATCTATAGTTTTGGTAACTGAAGAGAAGTGATGTATAATGAAAATGTCTACTGCGCTGTGTATCATTAGCTATTCCTTATTACAGTCAGCCATCTATTCATCCTTTCTGGATGTACTCATGAATAAGATGCATAACAAACTGATGTTCTGTTTTTCCTCATTAAGAATCTGATATCTTGTTCAGCAACACTGAAGAGGAAACGATTTGCGTTCAGTTCTCAGTGTGCATTTTATAACCCATAGAAAATTAAAAATAAACAACAATATGTGCAATGATTTCATATACTTTCTTCATGTAAATTAGAAACATTTCCAAAAATTATGTCAGAGCTGGTAAATGTATGCTAGAAAATACCCTAGCAACAATGTGAATGCTTATTTTATAAGTGATTCATAGTATATCTGATGAACCAACATATATCATCACATGGATATACTCTGTGCTTAATTCTTCAGTGTGGCACAATTATTCAGGTTGTACTCAAATCTCTCTCCTTTAAATGTTGATTTTTAGTAGTCTTCCCAGTTCAACAGACTTACAACATATAGAAATAAACATATTTTTCTTACATTTAATGGAAGCTAGGAATGATCAGTGACTAAGAAGGAGGCATTAAGATTTAGCTTACTTCGTATCTGATCAGGAAACCCATTCACAGTAGTTTAACTGCAGTTCATTTCTGATACTGTTCTTACTCTGCGTGGAATACAAGCTCTTTAAAGGAATTTTTTAGTTTTGGGGGGATTTGGTTGGTTGGTTGGTTTTTTACAGCACCTAACTCCAAGGAACTCCACAGGTACCCTGGGATACCACTAAAAAATACTAAGTTTCTATAAATGTAAGCTTTAGATGACTGACATTTGCTTGGTAATGCAATTGAAATTGCATTAGTATTCAAATAAACATCCAGATCATAACAGGACCTGCTGTCCTCACTTTTTAGATGCAGATATACTGTTAGATGGAAAATTAAAATTCACTTGCCCACCTGAGAATGATTTCCTACTTGAAGGAAGTCGGGAAAAAAGTTAAAAGACAATGGAAATCATGTACTCTGTTTCTTTAGGACTTCCTGACTGACAGCATCGGGTGTGTTGTGTAGAAATGTGCCTGGTGTTAATAGTGCTTCACACACTCGCTGTGAAGCACTTGCAGGGCCAGATTCTCGTTCATGCTACATTAGATCAGTAAAATCTGAAGAGAGCTTCTAGTTCATCCTTAATGTCTTCTGCTTCCAGTCTAAATGTTTTAGCAAAAAGATCTAGTGAAAAATCTCAAGATAAATACAATATTTATACTTTTGCTGATCGATCGTCCATCATCCGGTTCTAGTTCATATATAGCCTGTAATGCATAGCTGACAAAACTATACATTATTGTGAATAATTGCAGCGCAGATACATCAGTCTAGAGTTACTTGTTGAAACATAGTCTTTTAGGACTTGGAGAGTGTTTCTCATTTAAAAAAATATGAAAAGATCTGTTATCTCATTTTACACATAAAAACCTAAGCGATAAGTGTTTTTAAAAATAACTCTGTCAATCAGTGTTATTTGTCCAGATGGAATTATGTTTTCCTTTCCGTGCTATCTGTGCTTGTATCACTATTCGAGAATTCAAACCCAGCAATACTGTGTGTAGAAGACTAACACAAGGACATGGTTTTTTAATAACTAGTTGAGAAGGATCAAAGAATGCACAGTAAGTTACATGGAATTGGTATTGATCAACAAGGTTTTCTTGAGGCACAACAGGACTTTCAGCTGTACCGCATATACCAGGCATCTGATTCACTTTGTGTGTGTGTTGGCGGGGGTGTGGGGAAAAAAAAATAATACAGAAGAAAAAGCAAATGGATAAATCAAGTTGTGTTAAGTCAAACCTACAATACAGCTGCCTATTTTTCTGTTACTTTGTGCAATGTTTTGAAGCACAAATGCTAGGCAAGGAAGGCTTGGCAATTTTGAAGCACATAAGAGAGTTAAGAAAATAGGACTGTGGTTTAATTAGGCTGCAAACGTGTCTTAACTTTACCACCGAATATGCCTCTGTATATATGTAATACTTCCATATATATTATACTACTGTACATATATATAATACTACACAGAAACAGGACGGAAACTGCCCTTAATCTTGTTTCTAAGCTTTTAATACGATCCTTGGCTGAGCCTTTCAATGTGTGGGGATGAGATGTGGGAACACAGACAAAAGGAACTGTTCTCCTGTGATGTTAGAGGGTAGGAGCCCAAATTTTGTGGTTCTTTCTAGTAATTTTCTTGCGGATTTAATTTATTCAAAGATTAATGTCTTTGTTAGACAAGTGAGACTGACAATCCATTCACTTAATACCCCTTGGCTGATTATAGTAGATTATTAGCATTTCCTTCTTTAATTTTGGCCAGCCTCTTCTCTAATCCCAGGATATGATGGAGAGTCATATCCCACTCACGTTTTCCTTCACCCAATCTAGCTGTGTCCTTCTGTAGTTTGTTCACCTAAACTTGGCTTTCTTCCTTATATCTTCTTCACTATGTTTCAGTCACATCCAGCTCCTATTCCTGCTTTGTGTATTTCCTTAATCATTAACATTATCAAGGTCTTAAATATAGTTTCTAAAATTAGTACGGTTTTTCCCTCCCCAAAGGTATCTAGATGTATCTCTCTGTGCCAGCTGCAAATCATTTCATCATTAAAAGGAACACAGGTGTATATATATAAAACATTATTGCAATGTAAATCATGTAGAATGTTAGTAGCATAGAGAAGATATCTTACAAAAAAACATCTTTTGTCCGAATGTGTTTCTCTGTAACAGCAAACTGTTCTGATCATCATAATGGGATGAATAGCTCGAACTGCTATAAACAGTGCATTTTACAATTAGCAGGAGGAGTAAGCAGGAAAGGAGCACACCATCCTCATTCTTAACACATTTACTTGTAATCGAAATAAAAACGCAAGCTTCTCAGCATGTTGAAGACTTAATTTTAATAACTGATGTTTACTTAATGGTTGTAACTGCAGCTTCCGAAGAGATTGGCAGTTTATAATATGCTAGCATTCCCAGCTGTTATGATTCAAATAAGAAGGAAGACTAAGAAATTAACACTGAGAAAACTACTTAGCCACATGGTAGCACATAGGGTATAAACTTGACTGTAAAATAGCAGAACAGTGCTTAGAACATAAACATTTTCCTCAGTACGAAACACATTTTCAGGTATAGCTGGGGGTTTTTTTTATATTGCGCTTATAAGGCTTCCCCAGTAAAATCTTTTTGGCTTACTAGTACCCACTTTACTAATATTTGTACCTATTTGTAATGTATGTCTATAGTACATTTTTTTGTAGAAAATCTGAGCAGAACTGATTGATTGGTAGTTATTAGCCTCATTTTGTCAAAGCCAAAACTGACATGATTTGATTCAGATCTTCATAGAAATTACAGTACCAAATGGTATCATCAAATGTAATGTTCTGTAGAAGAATTACATTATGTTTATTATAGTTATTTAGAGGGATGAAGAAATGATATGAAGATCTTATTCAGGAAGGCATTCATCAGACTGTGGCCTTTTGTGCCTGGCTTCACGCTCAAGTTTTTTTGCTCTCAGTGTGTACGTTTTGCTGTTCCTCTATCCATCTCCAAGTGCTTTCAAAGGAAAAGCAAGTTTCAGTTACCTTATCTGTTAGATAGGCAAACAAAGGTACAAAATGATAAAGATTCATTTAGTCTCGCACTGCAAGTCAGCTGCAAAATCAGGGACACTGCCAATCAGTACTTTCGTCAAACACCTTTCTGTGTCATGTGTAGTGTTATGTTATTCTTTGCAGGTCTCACTAGCAGCATTTAAAATAGAAGTGAGGTTTGGGGTTTTTTTTTTACATACAGATACGGGCATGTGAGTCTTGGTACACTGTGAAGCATGCAGGCATGCCTATGACAATGCTGTGCTATATCGACCCAAGTGAGCACTGGGAACTCGCAGCATCAATCTAGAGATATTAATTCAGATACCTCTGAGCGATGGTGGTATTTGAAGCTCTCGGTGAAGGAAGGCTGTGTGCCAGCCACCAAAAAAACAGGTCTCATCTATCCTAGGTGACGGCAGAGCATTGCTTTTCAAGGCACTTGATGTGTTTCACTCTTTCTGCTTCTGCAGAGTGGGTATTGCCAGCCTGAGAACTGCTGGGAATTAGCTCCCTCCGAGTTCCCAGTGGGGCACCCAAGAGTTTGTAAGTCTCTACCATAGATCATTGTAATTACACCAGGATCACCATAAATCACGTGAAATTCAACTCAAAGTATCCAAAATATGTGTCTGCCATAAAAAAATACCTGTGCTCAGAATCAGGGAAGCAAGCCAGATCTCCACATTAAATGGCTGGCGGTGACCCCTCCAAGGAGAACGCCGGCAGAGCCAGCCAAGGGCAAGCCCAGGGCAGGGCAGAGAGGGGCGGCTGCTTCTGATCCCTGAGCGCAGGCACCTCCCCTGCCTGCAGCCCGGAGCTGAGATTTCCCTCATGGAGGTAGGCACCTGGAAATGTTCCTCAGCACGTTATTCTGAAACGCATCCAGCGGAGGTACCTTCTACCTCTGCTTTGTTGAAATTATGATCTTAAAGACAATGGGAGGAGAAAGGATAGGTATATGGAGGAGCATAGCCCAGTAATTGTTAGTCAGAGAATGACATTTACATTTCTGTTCCCTCCCTCAGGACTGCATCTCTCCTTCTTCTGTCCCGTCTCTTTTTTTCACTCAAATGGCTATATGTTATAGCCTCAAGGTGGTGGTGAAGTAAATATGAAAAAAAATCGCATTATTCATTATGAATTGTCCACACTTCTAATAGTATGGGTATATGGATGCGGTGCGAGTAATTTGCATTAACACTTATAAGCCAACTTTGTTGTTGGTTTCCCATAACAACATAAATAATGAACAATAATGAACAAAATTTGTTTTGGTTTAGACATTTCACTGGAGCTATAACCATGAAATGAAAATATAGTTTTATATAGTCTCATTAGTTTGCTTTTTTTTTCCTGAAATAAAATATAAGCAATAGGCTTTTCTGTTCCAAAGTAATCACTACTTTTCAGTATTTCATTTTCTGCAGTTCTCTCAAAAGTGTTCCTGATAATAGAGTTAATCCAGGTATTTTCATTCTAGTGGTGTGTTATACATTAGGTTAGCCTTAAATATCACTAGGTACGTTTTCAGAGTTCCAGCTCAGCATAATTTCTCTTGACTTAACACTTCCTAATTTAGTCTTCTTTCTAGCAATAAATTCTAACCTTTGGCTTCTGACATCATTTTCTACAGAAACAATATTTGCTATTTGCAAGTAAGTCTTTGTTTTATCTTCACAGTTAATGATTTATTTTTCCAGTGGAAAAGCTGTAGTGCATGCTAATTTGATTTTTGAATTAATAATAAACATAGGTGTTTTCTTCATTCCTACCATATCATAAAATATGGTGAATACTCTTTCTGTCTCTGAACTTCCAATCCCATCTTCTTCATATGGATTCTGAAGACAAAGAAAGGGAGATAATAGAAAACTCTTTTTCATCTGTAAATATTGGTCCATGCCCTGCAATGAAATGTATATGCCCCATGTGATTCTGACTGTTAAAGGAGATTAACTACCTGTTCAGCTGGGACTAATTACAAGCTGCAGAAGCGAGAGAGGGAAAGATCGGGAGGCCAGATGGCTCGGAGAAGTGCAGGGGATTTTCTTCCAGCAACAGGTTTTGAAGGACTTCCCCAGTGATCTGGGAGAAATTACCATGGGCTGTGAGAAAGAAAAACTCTTTGTGAGAGAGACTGTGTATGAAGTAGAAAGCATTTCTAATGGGTTTGTCCTGTTTTTCTGAAATAGGAAGGATTATTTTCAGGCACTCCTACCAACCAGTTTTGGAAAGGGGTGGGACGGGAGAGTGCCTCAAAGTTGCAGAGGCTTCTGATCTCTCTCCTCACCACATGTCTTGCTGCTGGGGAGGAGGAGACTGATGGGAGATCTCCATCTGGGGCACTGGTAATTGGTGGTGTGCTAAGTATCTGTATATCATTTTCTATTCTGACTGTGAAAGAGTGTTGATTAGCAAAGGTTGAGCTCAGATGAACCTCTCTGTTTATTAGCATGTGGAAATCTTTATTGATGTCCGTAGCAAAACCGATGCGCTCATTAAAATTAGACTGCCAGTTCCTTGCATGATTGCTGGTTTCATCTTTGTATTTAACTGGTTCTTTCTTTTACATATTCCTTCTCTGCTTCATTTTGGCTTATGCAAGCTTATAGTCAGGTAATTGTTATGAATATGTCTGGTCTACTGGTTACTCTTGAGGAAGTGTAAGAACTGAGTGAGTGTAGCTGCACAGGGATTTCACCACATCAATGTGCGCAAATGGCAGACTACACCGAAGGAAAGTTTTGTTAAGTTGGACACTCATATCCCTGAAAGATTGGATTTATATGTGCTGTGAAAACAGATCTGTGGTCTGATCATATCTGCATTTCATATTTCTAAGTGCAACTTCACTTGCAAATGGGAAAAAGTGTTTCTGTCCAAAAAAATCTGACCTTAACTAATTAAAAAAAAAATTCTGTACTGAGCTATAGTAAACTACTTCCCAGCTCCCTAGGGTGTAGGATCTTTTTTATGGTAGTATGGAGTGTGAACTGCTAAGACTGAAAATAATTTTAGGAGTTTTCTGACAGCTCCTACTCATCAGGCAAGCTGTCTGTCATCTATGATATCTATTCGTCATAGCAATGCCCTGTAGTTTGTAAACTGTAAGTAGCTGTGGATTTGTGGTTTTTTTTTTTCTCTTTTTCTTTTTCATGTGTGTCTGACATTACAAGAAACGTAGCTAAAGGGATTTCAGAATTGTAGAGGTAGTCATAGAAGTGTTTACTTAAAAGGTTGAAAATAAATCTGGAATATTTTTAACTGAGTTTTTCTTTGTTCTTATAGGAGTAGTAGGTGGCGTGGGGTTTTGTGTTCTGTTTCAGATCCCTTGTGCTACACAAACATTCATGCAGTATTTAATCAACATTTTAGGTTTGAGAGGGTTATGCTTTTAGTTTTGCATAGTCAGTAAGGTTAGGTCTAGTGGCAGAAGTGGAAAGATACATATGTTTATCTGTACAGTCATTTAGCCAATGATCAATAAATGTCTGACGATAAATCAATATGGATGTAATCTCCAATCTGTGGACTTCGAAGAACAATCTCCTGAGCGTTCTCACCACAAAATCTATATTCACTCCTGTCTTCCTTCTAGCTGATTTATGCTCTGATGCTGTTTGCTTTCAAGGACCTCCATTTCTCTAAGTGCTGCCTGGTAGGTAAGCAACAATCCATCAGCGCGCTACTAATATCAAGGAGGCTTATATTTAATTACAGATAACAGGCCCACTGGGACTGAGAACAAAGTAACCAATCGCTAAGATTTGATATACTAAAATATAAAAAGAGAGGGAAGCCATAAAATGCGAAGGACCTTTATGAAAGAAATAGATATTCTGATGTTATGGTCAAAACACATGGAACATGAGAATGAATTCTATGCTAGATTGTATTTTCAGTCTGATTTAAATTCTTTTCATGTAAAAAATATCCTTGGTAAAGATATTAAGTGACCAAATATGCTTGTTATTAGTCTACCTAAATTTGATGTTGTCTTAATTATGCGTATGTAGAGAATACATATAAGTTAGTTCTATTTCTAAATATAAATGTGCATTCTTATTTTACTGCTAGACAAAAGTAATGTAGCTAATCTTCCTTAACAGCTAAGTTGTTTTAGCATCCCTTCTTCCTGTACACTAAAAGCAATGTAGTTCCCCCATAACAGAAGTAGCACAATGTATTTCCTAAATATTATTTCTTGAATTTACTCATGTTTGCATATGTTTGAGCTATATCTTGTATATAGGCTTGCTAAAATTGGCCCTACTGACACAGCCAATGTCTGTCTTTAAACTAGCGCATGAGGAAACCAGTATGGGCTGACCTTTAAGGCGAGTGATATGCAATAAATATGAGCAACTTGTGTGTTGCTTTAAACATAGTTCCGATATAATAAATCCAAACATTCTGAATAGCCTGACGTTGTTAAGAAAGTAATTTAACACAAACACAACTAAACAGTATCACTTCTATTCGAAAATTCATTTTATCTGAACCTCGTACTAATCCGTTAATTATTCTCAGCTGATGAAAATAGTTTTTAAAAGAGGCCAGTTTTATGAAATAAATTCCTGACTACTAGGCCTGAGTCCTTTCATAGCAAAGTTAAGTCAGAATAGGTACAAATAAAAAGTGATTGAAATAAGCATGTACAGCTATCACAGCTGAAGCTTTTGAAATGAAGTAGGGAAATCTTCATTAGTTAGATGGAGATAAAAGAGCCAACAGATGGAAGAGGTAGGGAATGAAATGAAAGAAAAGGCAGACAGACTGCAGCCAATATGAAGAAAAGGGAAAATGCCAATGAGTATATGTAAGGCACATGATGCAGTAACTATTATTGCAGCCAAAACATGCATATCTCAGCAACTGTATAAATGAAGATAGTTGCTAATCACTGTCAGCTGTTGGTCTTTTTTTGAAGAAATCTTAAATACTGACCTTTGGCTTATGAAAAGACAACCTGAAGTTGAGGCTCTTGGAAGATATGTTATCTGTAAAAACTAATCTGCATGCCTATGTAAAGGGTTTACTGCTAAAGTATCTGTGAAACATCAGTGAAAGCACTAATCTCCAGGGAAGGACAGTTCTGTGAATTTAATTTACTGGTCACTGGATTTGTACCTGTTAATGTTTTTGTTTTGCTTTATCCTATTATTTACAAAGTTAGCCCAAAGTTTGGAGTTCTCTGAGGAGTTTCAGTGTGTCTTTCATGGATGTAAGTTTGCAAGTACAGCTATTCACACACTCAAAAATCTGTCTAAAACTTTATATTTTTTACCATTTTACTGTATTTTTTAAATGAAAATGAGCTTGTAAAATAAGGATTTCTTTTATTAATATGCACTTAATAAAAAGCATAGATGTATAAACAAAGGTTAAGCTGAATGGGTTGTGTAAATCAGGTTGTGTGAAGATTAAGGGGGAAGAATATAGATTTGCTTTAGTCTCTTGAGGTTTGCTGCCTACAACTCAGTAACCTGGCATAGTACTAATGATATGTACCACATTCGGAAAATTACACAGATCTCTGTAATAAAATAATGCTTTCCATAAAGTAATGATAGGGTGCTCAAGGAGGAGAGAGCTGAATCTTCTTTAAAGTTGTCTATGTTTTCCTGATGATATATGAAAGGTAAGCAAGGTTCAACCAGCTTGTGAACTGAGTGCCCTGACTCCACAAGAAGGAAGAGTGATTGTGTCTTTGTCAGCTAAAAATGTGTTATATTGGGGTTTAGTAAGACCGTGAAGGATGTGTATTAAACACTGTGGATTCTTCAGGCTCCTTTGTGCTGCTCAGCTTCTGGCTGTGGAGAGAAACCAATGGAAGAGTTTCCTTTGTTTGTAGATGATACTATTTTTTTATAGCTAGTTTTTCTGTTGAATTTTTCTAGGAGTGCTAGGCAAATTTGATACTTCTCACTGAAAATAGCTTCTTTTATTTCATATACAGAAGGTCTGGCTGTTCCTAGTAACTAAAGTAGGAGAACATACAAGCATCTCTGCTAGGTAGACCAGGTGCTGTATGTTAATTTCCTCCCCATTTAGGTAAATTCCTCATCCTTTCCAGGCCTTGAATGTTGATGGTGTGATGAGTTGGTATCCGAAGAGTAGCATTGTATACTTCTGGATGATTTTTACATGTGGCAGCTGGACCACTGGTATTGCAGGCATCAGAAGGGGAAGAAGTGTCTATAAATGGGCAGCTGCATATGAAGAAGCAAACCGAATACCTGGAGTCCCAGGTAGCCCCTAAAGGAGAAGTTAAATTATTGTTTGGTGCATGTCAGTGTATCAGAACCCAGGGCTAGGATGACAATCTCCAAGAAAAGCAACACACAAGATAAAGTGGGGTGGGAGGGCACAGGAGAAGGGGAAGATTAGAGGCAAAGTAGTTTATGGTCCTCTAGTTGGCAAACGGCATGTGACTCTTTAGTTTCAGCTGATAATTAGATTTTACATTTTTTCACATGTTAGATTCTAGGACAGTCTGAGAGAGTAGGATTATCCCCCATGCTTGGTCAAGACTTACTGTGGTTTTCAGGAGGTTTATAGAGAGGAACTGGAATAAGGGATTAAAAGTGCTAAGGATTCAGAGGCAATACAATAGTATATCTCTGAAGTTATTCAACTTCCTTATCACAGCAGCACAGATATGTCTATTTCCCTGCATAAACCAAGATTCTTGTGTTGCTTGCAAGATACTCTGGTACAACCCTGGTAGGTAAACATACGCTTTCTTCCAGTACTTGGAATTTCTCCTATATGTGTGCTTTCCTCAGGTGTGTCGTTTAATGTATGCAGACTGTTCATTTTCCTTTTTTTGGTAACAACTTTTTTAAGAGACAGTAACACAAGTTTTTTAGCAGTTCATGTTTACAAGAAATACATGAATTGGTAGCTGCATGATGTGCCTAACTTTAGTAAAACCTTAAAATACAGGATAATCAGAAAAACTTTCAAATAAGCTTCATACAATCCCTGAAAGTCTAATGCATATGTTGACTAGTAACATGAAACATTTTAAAAATCAACATGTTTTTAATAAGAGTGTAAATGTATTTGTCAACAAAGCGTACATGCATATGCTTCTTTTCCTTTGTCCTCTGTAGTAGCCAAGAAATCTATTGCTCTCTTCCTGACTTGCCGTTCATTTTTCGTATGTCCTAGGAATACTGTAGATCTTGCTACTTTTATGTAGACTGCAGATTTGTGTTAACTGTTTTCTGCTTCAACTTAATATTCTTAAAAACAAACAAACAAACCCCCTCACAATTAATGATATTTTGGAGAGAGACTTTCTGTCAAGATACAATAATATGCAAGTAATTTAATCATCTTGGTTGCTTTGAATCTGAAAGATTGAATTATGTCAACTTCTATATTGGCAGGCATACAAACAAACTAAAATAGTTATCTAGATATCCTATTACAGAGAGCAATAAAAACTCCATTTGGTGTACAGGCAATTAGATCTTGGATGAATTCTAAATGTTGTGTTTTAATAATGTGTGTATATACAGAAATTCATTTAATTCTGACTAAAGTCATGGGTGTAGAGTTGCTGCCCCCAACACACATTAGCAGAATGTATTGTTCTTGCTTGAGTGCCAAATAAATGTCAGTTTTCTTAGCCTCAGGTGATCTCAAGGGTTTAGACACCTGAGCCATGGATACTGGGAAGAAGTTGGGAACAAAAGAGACTAGCTGACTAACAGCAGAAAGCATGATTTATGAATAATTATTTTAAATTGTCAATGTGTGTAACCAATGTGTAGATAATATTCATAGAATCTGACAAGACATGGCTTGTCAATATGAAAAATAATGTGACAAATGGAAAGTAAGCAGAAGAGATGCAAAGTGTCACCTTACAATTACGAATACAAATGTGATGAATGGAATTGGTAGAATTCTCATCCAATTCTCATTATGTAGATAATTACAAAATAAGGTGTTCATACAATAGCTTTACTTAAACTCATATGCCCCTCAGCACTCTGGGAATATTCTGCTTTGGAGCTAGTGTCATAGCAAGTAAGGATTCTTGCTCTTTGTTGTGATAATTAAGATAAAATCCCTGTCTGAAATTCTGTTAGTTCTATATTTTCTTCTAGTGCTTGCTTTTGAGGATGATGATGAGATATAGTCACAGAATAAATGATGGCACCGTATTGCTAAATAAATATTAAATGTTCAGATAATCACATTATATAAACCTAGTCAGGCAAATGGTTTATTGCATATACATTTAGGACAGTTATTGAATCTTTTTTTTTTTCCTAGGTTTTAAACTGCTTTCAGTGGAGACATAAAAATCTAGTCTACTAGAGGACTTACTTTTGAATGACTTGCATGAATCCTGTTTAGCTTATGGTATTTAGTAAAACAGTACTTGATGCCAGATAAATGAAATGACAGAATATTATCTATATATTTATGATATATTGTGCTACAGTACTAAAGGTAGGAAAAGTTGACCTAATAGCAAACAAAGTTTTCATTAGAGTGCTGTATTTTATTTTATTTTTTTAAAATTATTTATATTTCTTGGGAAATCTTCAAAACAAACCATTTGCATGTGCATGGCCCACTTAAGAATTCTAGCAATAATGGTCTTTGTTCAAGTTTCAAGACAAACTGCATTCCGACCATAAATAAGATTATCTCCAACTTCTAATTTGTTGTTATAAATGTGGAGAATTATTACCTCGATCAGACTGTTACGAACAAGTAAATGAATGAGACTTCAGAAACTTCAATTTCAAAAAAGCATAGGTGTGAACTTGTGTAGCATTAGCTGCTTCAGAGATAACTGCTCCTGTGTGTGCTCTTTCCCACTAATACCTTGAAAGTATCTTACCTGTTGAGGGCAAGTAAGAAAGTACTCTTGGACATTTATAGGGGAAGCAGATGCGATGTCAGCCTGTCTTTAGCAGCTGAGAACAACTTCATCTGTCACAATCTGAGGCCTGTCATCACTGGCGGTGACTGAGAGACCACAGCCTGGTCGAGTAGAAAATGAATTAACCTGAGGCAGGTCCAGTGAATGAAGGAAATATTAAATCTTAATTCAGACTTGGCGGTACTAACCAGTGTTCCTCCAGTACTAACCAGTACTCTGCATCCACAGTTTCCTTGTTGCTTTCCGAAGTTTTCTAAGTTTCCTCAAGCGCTGGCCCCTGTTATCTAGCATCCACATTCACTTGTTACGAGAGACTGTGAAATACTGATGACTGCCTCTCAACTAAATCCTTAGGAAGTTCTCGCGAGGAAAGAAACAAACTTAGAAGGCTCTCGTCATTTTAGTCCCAAAGAAGATTTCCTCCACTGCAGAAAATTACCCGGGCCATCATGCTTGCACTTCCAGTCTCTGGAGCAACCCCTTTCAGCTGGGGAGCAAAGGAGTGTGAGGAGGCAGAAAGCAGAGCAAGGTGAGCCAGAGCGTGCAGGCACACTGCAGGGTTAGCCAGGGGAGCTGGGCAGGCTCACCACCACGCATCTGCAGAGGTGAGGGAAACAGACCTTCCTGCACTGGTGCGGTTTCTGAGGGCAGGCAGGGAGGAGGTGCTGTTCTCATACGTTTGGGGCAATCCTGTGGTGTCTGATCTGCATCTGCATGGTGGTTTTGGTTCAGAGCTCTTTTTCTAGACAGTTGACTGGAGGGTGATAGAGGAGAAGGGGAAGAAGGAGGAGATGGAATTCTTGAGATATCTCAATTCCCAGCATTTGTGCCTGGAGCACTACGCATGGCGTATTTGTATTCTTCGCTTAACCCTCACATGTAGTAGCGTATTCTGTCTTCTAAGTGGAAACCCCGCTCCTCCCATCTGAAAATTCCCTGTTATTGCAAGACCTAAGACAAAGGCTAGAAGGATTACTAAAGCTGAGCTTCTCTTGAATCAAAAAGAGGTATCCTGAAGTTAAGGCTGATGCAAATAAACAAGGTAGGGAAGGAATGCTGCTTTGACTTGTGCCTGTTCTGTCAGAGGCTTCAACCACTGAGGCTGTCATATTGGCTCTTTTCTATTGACTTTTTTTAGTCTATAGTTTAGACTAAAAGTGAGTCTATTTTAATTGTCTAAAATAAATAAATAAGTTGGAACATAACAGGAAGCATGCAGTGCATGCAACTAACCAAACCTCAGTATTACAGTCTGCTTAAATCCAATGAACTTCAAAGAGCATAAGGAAACATTTCCATTTTTATTCTTTTTATTTTGGGGAAACAGGTGGGAGGTTAAATATTCTATTTCTTTAGTATGTAGGGGAAAAAAAGAAATATTTCCGCTTTTTAATTCAATAAGGCAGTAGAGTGGTATGTGAAGAAACAATTATTCTTTCCCTTCTATTGAATTAGGAGGCCTAGACAGAGAGTGATGCTGTGACTATACTCTTTATTGTGCTGCCTCTGGGTACAGAAGATGATACAGAGAAAGCAAATTTTTCTTTTAAATCTTGGGACCTGGAAAACATTTGCAACCTAAAAGAGCTCTTGTGACCATGCTGGAGGTGGCCCTAGGGCTTCCAAACCTTAGGATTATTGTTTCCATTTGATTTTGGTAGAGGTGACCTAGTTAGGCAAGAGAGCCCTGAGAACTTAATGTATGAGGAGGAGCTTTCCTGCTGGCTTTTCAGCATGAGATGAACATGGGTAGTTCCTTGCATCACTGTGCCTTGCCTTCTGCTGACTTTCATCAAACCAGAGGACAGGGTTTCTGGATTTCCTTTGCTCTCCTAAGTTGGAGGGGCTTTCAAACCAGCCCTCCTTGTCGTAAGAAGATTTGCTCGTTCTTGGAGCTGATGGAGATCTCCCAAGTTTGAAGTGGGAACTGCTGGCCATCCTGTGGGTTTGGGGCTTGGTATAGTTATTAAGGTGTTTTTAGCATTCTTCATGATACTGCGTAGTTTCTAAAAGGGACCAAGGAAAAATCCAGCAAAAATACCAGAAAAAAAAAATAACTTCTGTGTGTGGAGGGAGTTATTAAAATATTCTTTTCAGAAGACAAATAAATGGAACAAATGCTGGAAAGAAAGAGGAACTGCATGTAGCTGTCATGAAGGGAAAAATGTACATGCTTTCCCAGAGTTCCATTACACAGCCTTCCATAAATAAGCAATTAAATACCATGCAGGATGGGAAGAAATCCTTATTTTTTTTTTTATTTTTCTTTAGAAGATAGAGCTAAACTTAGTTTATGCATTAATTTTATTGAATTATATTCACTTAAATTTAAGTCTTGATGACTTGCCAAGGCTTTGTGGAAAATCTTTCAGTTAACAAATAAGCAGGTTACTCAGCCAAAATCATTATTTTTCTTGAAAAGTGAGTTTTATATAGATTCTTTATAGTGTTGATATTTTTTTTTTTTTTTTTTTAGTTTTATAATAGCAGTTTATTAACTTGTTTGAGCAAGGATAAATGAAAGAAAACAGAGGAAAACCAAGCAGTACTAGTTGCTTTTCCTAATTATTTCTCTCTAGAGTAGTGTGCTTTTTGTAGAAGAGAGCACATTTCCTGCTCAGGAAAAAAAGAAAAGAAGTATTTTCTGCTCTTGCATCAGTACAGTGTTCCCTTGCAGCTGTTCCTGCCTCCCTGTGGGGAATGCAATAAGCTGCAATTAAATGCAGGTGCTTGGAAGCAGGAGTGCCCTTGCTCTGTTTAACACTCTGAGGCAACAAACAAAAGAACCAGAGAGACAGGAATCTACCTTCTGTTTAATGGGGCATGAACACTTTTTCTTGGCACCAAGATAAGTGTCTACCTTGTGTTGGAAGTACGTTTCTCTTTTTCCCTTGGTGAAAAGACAGAGGCCTACCTCTTGTTTATTAGTTCACTGCTAGGAGAGAAAGAAACTAAACAAGACCATATGCTGTGAGGGGAAAACAGCAGTCACTAGGCGCAGAAAAAAACTCTTGCCTTTGTAGCGTAACATCACTTATTTCTGTTTCCTATAAGGTGGGGAGGGAGAAATATCCCCCCTCCTTCCCCCCCCCGTGTGATAGAGACATAGTTGACGGGTGGCAATATGCAGATATCTCTTAAACTAGAATGCAGGTTGCTTTATTTTGGCATATGAATCTTTGTGTTGGGAGATAGCTGGGTAGAAATAACTGGCACAAACAGGAACTGGGGATGGTGAGTGACTCTCTCAGAGGTTGCTGGCTGTGAGCGGAGGCTCCTGGAAGGGCTGGGAGTCCCATTGGTAGCAGAAAGGTGAGTTCTGCTGTTTGGAGTGAGGTGGATGAAAGCAGTCGCACTGACAACTGGGCAGAGATGACTTGCTCTTCCAAACTCTTGATCTGTCAGTGCTCCAGTGAAGTCTCAGTAACTTTAGCACACAAATCGTGTCTTTCCCTGACCGAATAGTTGTTTGTGATCATGTAGTATTCACGTACACAATAGTGTAGGTTCCCACGCACCCGCTATCCCCTGATGCTGGACTTCATTAGTAGCATGACAGAGGTGTAACACCTCATTTTAGGTTTGAAGCTTCTTGATCTGCTTTCACTTCAGTAAACTTAATTTCTCAACCAAAATGCTGTAGGTTTGCCCATGACCACAAGATGCATGTCCCTGCGCTGCCGTCCCCCTTGACTCCCCTCCCTGGTGCACGTGCAGCACTCCCAGCAGTGTCACACGTCACTGAACCACAGCCGAGGCGGGTGGCTCAGACTCTGCCCACGGCTGATGCCAAGCTAAAAAGCCGTTTTCTACTTCTCCAAATGAGCACTCCCCCACCAAAGGATGTTCCTTCTCTGTTCAAGGGCCAGTTGTCATGAAATTTCTAGGAATATCGTTCTTCTTGATGCTCTTAGACTTCTGGCAAGCTTAGTTGTAATACGTCAGCATTTATAGGGAAACTGGTGTGAACATATTCACCTTTTTATATGATGATTATATATGCCATGATTGATTAAGAAAATACACTTGAGGAAAACCCGGAATGTTTGTATCGAGCAGTCTTCTGCGGGGGGGATCTTTCCTCATCAAGTGTTACGAGTGTACCCTTTTTAGTAAAATGGTAAATAGTACTGTGAAGCTTGTGAAGCACTGTGGAAGCTAATATCGTCTATGCATGCAACTGAAAGATTATCTGTAATGAGAGATCCTGATGCATGTTTATAGGATAGAGTTGCTAAGTAGGATATGAGCTATGCCTCAGTTTCAAAGACAACAATTCCTTCTAGTGACTTACCAGATTTAATGTAGGTCTTCAAGCAAGCTGTAAAGCAAAATTTTATTTCCTGAAAAACAAAACTGAGAATGGAGCTTTTAAGGTATTTCAGGCACCTTTTTTTTTTTTTTTTTTTTAAGCTTTGAAGGTTAAGGTTTTAGGGATGCTCTCTTTGGAAAATACATGATGATAATCTTTTATTGCAGATGAGATTCTAATTAATGCCTGTATGCTATGGATCAAATACACACATCTGTCCTGGTTTCGGGTGGGACAGAGTTAATTTTCTTTCTAGTAGCTGGTACAGTGTTATGTCTTGGATTCAGTATGAGAAGAACATTGATAACACACTGATGTTTTCAGTTGTTGATTAGTAGTGTTTAGACTAAGGCAAGGATTTTTCAGCTTCTCATGCCCAGCCAGCAAAAAGGCTGGGGGGGCACAAGAAGTTGGGAGGGGACACAGCCAGGCCAGCTGACCCGAACTGGCCAAAGGGGTATTCCATACCATGGGATGTCATGTCGAGTATATAAACTGGGGGGAGTTGGCTGGGGGAGGCAGATCACTGCTCGGGAACTAACTGGGCATCAGTTGGCAAGCGGTGAGCACTTGCATTGTGCATCGCTTGTTTTGTATATTCCAATCCTTTTATTATTATTGTAATTTTTATTATTTTTACTATTATCATTATTAGTTTCTTCCTTTCTGTTCTATTAAACTGTTCTTAACCCACCAGTTTTACCTTTTTCTTTCCAATTCTCTGACGCATCCCTCTGGGTGGGAGGGAAGTGAGTGGCTCCGTGCTGCTTCGTTGCTGGCTGGGGTTAAACCACGGCAACATCTTAGACGTTCAGCTGATAGTTGGTCAGTTATGAGCTTGGTATCATTTGGGATTCAGTTGCCTAAATAGGTAGAAGGCTTAGAGTATTCAAGAAATCACTGCAGAGTTGACAGATGACAAGACATGCATTTTGGAAAAGCAGATGAAGGCAGTCAGGATACTATTTGACAGTTAAAATGATGATAAGCATATATGTTTGCTCTGAATCCTATACCTGATATCTGAGCCCTCCCTCCCTTTTTAAAATCCCTCGTTTTACATGGAGCAGAGGTCATGATGTCTGTTCCACCAAGCAGTTTTTGCTGATTACCTACACATTAGGTGGAGACAGCATGTCAATGAATTACAATTTGGCAACAGTACAATAAACTTGTGGGGGGGGTGTTTTCTTTCCTTGAATTGCATCTCTTGTTAAATTTCATTACATTACCTTGTTTGAAACTGGTTGGGAGAATTTCCCCTGGACAGTTCAAGAAAGAAATTTTCATATCAGAATTATTAATTGTAGTTATTCTGGTAGCTGGGAAAGGTTTTAGGTTGATGGTTTAAGATTTATAGCAACATCGTTATGGATCTTGGCCTTTTGTGTTTGAAAAATAAGGATAGTGTGGATTTTACCAAGCTGTGTTGTGAAAATATTCTTACTGGCGTGGTTCATTCAACTATTTGCTTCATGAAGTGTAGTTCAGATTCTAAATATATTCTCATCCCAGCATAATTTGGGTCAAAACTTAGTTCACATATTCTGTATTTGAATCACAAGGCAGAAGTTTTTCTTTCCTCTGGAAAGTTTATAGTGAAGGTTCCTTTATGCATGATGTCTCTATCTTCATACAACTGTATTTTATAGGTAACTTGGAACAACTGGGAAAATTTGTTTATGCTATTAGGGTAATTCAAATTTACAGGAGCATTTGCAAGAGTATTCAGGTTCTACATATAACTTAGCAAGTTTCATTTTGTTTTGCAGAGTAAGTAATGTTGTCATTTGGCGTTTCCTCTTTCTGGATTTAGTAACAGTTCAAATATAATGAGAAATAAATTGTGCTTCCAGGCATCAGACTCTGGGCTTGACAGTTAACAGGCTTTTCTGAGGGTCAGTGAATCCTTCTGCATAGTTTTCCTAATTAGGAAGAAAACTAAAATCTGTCCTTAAAAAGAATGAATGTAGGAGATGGAAGGACAGATGTATGCACTGGGAGAAAGGGGTGTAAGGAAGTAACTGAGAAAGCTGCATCTGTGCCAACTAAATTGGATTCTCCGTGGACTGTTCAGAGCTGGCTAGTGCTTTAAGGATCTTGTTTTGGAGAGGGATGAGAGGGTTTTCTTCTCTTCTGATACACATCTGTCCAGCATTTCCTCTCTTGCACTCAGACATAGTAGCCGAGAGAACAGGTTTCAGGAAGTTTTGAATCCTGTGACTTTAAGAAGAGTAAATCTCACAGTGGTGTCCGCATATTTTCTCTGAGAAATACATTTGTATACCTGCGAAAGTTGGCAGCCGTAGTGGCTAAATATCTTTTTGTTCTTTTACAGGAGGTTTTATCCTCAGGGTATGTGTAGGGGGGTGTTTTTTAACAAGCTAATTAAATAGCAGTATTTTCCTGTAATGGAGATTATCTAATTGGCTAGCTATTTAATGGCCTACTTTGATATTTAAACTAATTCGTACCTATAGCTGTACATACAGTGGAAATAAGGGCTACCCCTAATGAGAAACTTGTAAGAGAGGATAGGCAAACATGAATTGTTAGGGGCCTTTTCTCCCCTCTTTCTTCTGTTGCCTATGCCTTCAAGTATGGAAGTAAAAAAGTAAGAATTTCTTCAATTTGTATATACCAGCACACTGGTGTTTTATTATTTAATGTGTCATGAGGTTTTTTGTCAGCCCCTGTCCCCCCTGTCCCTTGCCAAAATAAGGAAGAGAAAAACATGACTACAGCTGGAAAAGGGTGTGAGAATTGACTCCATTTTTTCATAGTAGTTCTGAGGCTAAAACACATTCACAATATTCAGAAAATTTCAGAAAGTGAATACAATGACATGATGAAATAGAGTCCTTCAGGTAGGTCTAAAGTATGAAGAATTGATTGACTCCATGCCCCTAGCCTTCAGAGGTCAAAGTTATAAGCCAAGATAACATAACTCTTGAACAAGACTGTGGCAGAAAGTGGAAGAGACAAGAACAGCTGAATTAAATCTAGAGGTTATGTTCAGGGTTACGAGGCATTCATCGAGTGTTATCACCTTTATCATTAACGTTTCCAGGAGGAGGTCAGAGGGGACCTGTGACCAGGAATCAAGGAGCTCTCTCCCATAAAGCACTGTGGAAAAAAGTCTGTGATGTGTGTCTGCCTTTTTCACTTGCAGACCTCCTTCCTTTCGTATGCTGTAACTGATTTTAATAATGTGCACTGGAGGATGAGTCCCATTCTGCATGTCTCTTTCCCACTTGTCATCAGGTAAAGTTGGTTTGACCTGACTTTAGCTGCAGGCATTTGCTTATTTTTTGTGGGAATAGGATGAAGAGGATTAAAGCCAGGTCATCAACAACAAAAAAATCTCTTCTGGGGGCTGCAGACAGCTGTCTGGACAGTGAAGCATCCCAACAGCTGCAGGTGCAGATTAAGTAGCACTTGCTGTGCCAGAAAGAGGAGGAAGAGGTAAAAACACTGTTGTGGCAGTGAAGTTACAGCCCCAATGATAACTTAGGAAGAGCTCTTCTCAGTACAGTCTTCTTTCATGCAAAAAGTGGGAATTTCTTTTCTTATGACATAGTTGCACAAAAGGTTTTCTGTTTTTCCTGCACACCATCTCAGTCCCTAACACATCACAAAGCTGATCATAGTATCTGCTCACTTGGACACAGTTTAGGTTGAGATTAAGATCATGCCCTAACTTTTTACTGAAGCTTAGACTTTGTTGTACTCCTTGCTTGCAGTAGCTCTAGTATTGGATTATTTACTGTGAATGTCTGGTGAGTAAGAAGCAAGTAAACAAATGGTCTCCAATTGGTGTTATTAAAATTTTGTGCTTTTTTTCTTAAAAGATCTGTGAGACTATTTCTTTTTCCTTATGTTCATTTTTTAAGATGAAAGCTGATGACAAAGTACTGGATTAGAAAAAAATACCATTCTCCCCTCCCTCCTTCCCTTCAGTCAAACTTTTTAGAAAATTCCATTGATATCACACATGTGACGTGTCAGATATTTTTAAATGCCAGACACTAGTGCGATTACTTAAAAAGTGCAGATACAATTGTATATGAACTACTTTTACAATCAGTATACTGATTTAACTAGTAAATAATACTATGCTTTCCAAAACTTTAAGAGGCATCATTAAATAAAAAAATAATTCATAAACATACAGCTGCAGAAACAAACAGCTCTATGTGCATGTCTTTGTTGTTAGGTTACATTTAGAATGGCGATGTTTTTGTTTCTCTTTAAAGATTGGCCATTAACTTCATGTCTTACAGAAGTAAATAACAGGAAATGCTGAAAAGACAATGTGAAGATGATAGAAACTGAAATTCTCTGGACCTCTCCAGGATGATTTTTCAGTTTTGAATTACAGTTTAAAACAGACCAAATTCTTCCCAAGTGTATCTCCATTGAAGTGTACTGATTTATGCCATGAATAAACCTGACCTCAGGTATCTAACCCCTGATAGGGAATCAGTAGAACTGCTTTCAAAATTATACTGCATAATGTACTGCTTTTGCCTTTAGGTTGGTGATTAAACCCTCAGTTCCTTTTCCCCTGTCTGATTCTGGGCTGCCATGGGATTTCCTCTTCAATGCTATAATTAGGTAAGAAGTAGACGTATTTGGAAAGAGTGTGTTGTAATTACACAGCATTAGATGAAGAGGTCACGCAAGATTGGTGTTGGGACTTTCCAAGTTGTGGTTCTGCATCTTGCTCCTGTTACAGAAGATTTTTTTATTGATTTCTGAAAAATGGTACCCACTGCTGCAGGTGGCATTGTGCCACCCTGTCCCAGCTAGATTCTGGCAGGATCCAGACAAGTGTGCAGAGCCTATAGAAAGCCAAGCTTGTGGCTGCAACTTTGGCCAGTTTTCCTACTCTGATCCCCTGTTTCGTTATGGTGACTGAGGAAAAAGCTTTGTTGCAGGCTGGTAGCTTTTGGCAAAAGGACTGAGTGCTTAGAACTTGCTAAGAAGTTTACATGTGGGAGGACAGAAACTGGTGGAAATCCAAATGATAAAACTGTGTTAGTATGTTTTTTTTCCCATGGTGAGGTAGTAGACGTTGAGCGGTGAGAAGCTGCTGTCACGGTAAAGCAGAAAGAAAGGCTTAAAAACATTTGTGCAAGGTAAGAAAATACGGCTTTTTTTTTTTTTTTTTTTTTTCCTTTCTCCTTTCATAAGTAGAAAGAATATGCCTATTGCCAGGCCACATTAAAGTTGTGTCCTTTCCGTAAAGGTACTTCTTAATTTCCATTCAGTAGTCCTGATGTTTATCCTTTTTTTTTCTTTTTTTTCTATTTACGTGTACTGTAAGATGAGATATTAAGTTGTACCTTAAATGCCAAATGTTAATTGTGATGATTATTATAACCCTGTTTTGGTTTGCCATGGTGTAGCATTCTAACTGGCTTCTGGTCTTAATCCTTTGGAGTTTCGAGGTAACAAATTTTATTGCCCTGCAGACCAGGGAATGTGCAATAAAAATGCCCTTCTTGCATGAAAGAAGATAGCAGCATTTCCACTGAAATTAGATGGGAACAGGCTTCAAGATGGATGTCTGCTTACACATGGAACACTTACAACAAAGAAATACCTAATTAGGTAACTTACATTTAAAGTCTTCATAAATGCAACACAATGATGACAGCAATAGAAAAGTAACTTAGCAAAGAATCATTTGAGTTACATAAGGTCAACGGATGAATCGGTAATTTGCTCTAGGCCATTAGGTATGTTAGCTGATGATGGATCACTATTCAGGTAAAGGTTCTTCGTTAGAAATTCTGTCTTAAGATCTAAACATGAGGCACATAATAGCAGCCAAATGGGTTAACTTAGTCTGGTTGCCTTCTATTGGCTGAAGGCTATGCTGATTCATAACGATGACATCGTTTCTGTTCTCACGTTGATGTGAGGAATTTCTTCAGGCATAGGAATATATTGCCTTATCATCTTTAGTTTTAATGAGTTTGTTACTCATTGAAAAGTGACAGCATAATAGTCAACTAAGTTCTCTGCTTTCCAAGAGCTGTATTGTCATTATCTCGGTGCTATGGGCAGGGTAGCTGTCACTGTTTTAAGCTGGTTTTATTCACAAGGGGTTTTGTACTATGACATTAATGATACTTTATAAATGGAAGTACATCAGCTGCCACCTCACAAGACTGTATTTGTTTCTTCCATGGCTACACTGAATTAATAGCTCAGTCAATCAGTCTGAAAGAAATCCAGGTCTCTATCTTCCTTTATCACTTCCAAATAATTCATATCTAAAACCAGAAATGCATTGTATTGATGAATAAATGATCTTGCATTTTGGCTGAACATCATCACAGTTTTACTGCTCCCATCATTTCCATCAGTTATTCGCTGTTACATCCATCTTTATTTTGATAATTTCTCCTGATCAGCACACTTAACAAGTTCATCCCTTTTTTTCTCCCACACAATTGTTAACATTAACCAATTGATACTAGTTTTGAGATGCATCTTTGGAGGATGTACAACTTTCTTCCAGTCCAGTGCAAATCACTGTTATTTTTCTTTAGTTAATTCTTTACACTACAACCTGTCTTTTACAGTTGAACTCATGATTTTTGTTATAGTGCTGTATTGAACATACAGTAATTTATTTGAATGTAGTTTAAGTTTGTCTTGTTTACAAAGCAATTATTGCATTAGTCTGGAACAATCTATTTTCAATAAAATTCAACACAGATTTACCAAACTTCCATTAACTTAGATGCTTGTCTTCTGTACACAAGTTTTGAAGGATAGGTCAACTGAGATAAGACTAACAATCTTATGTTTGCTTGCCAAATGTTGTTGTTTTCTCTTCCTTCTTAAAGAGAGGTATAAGATCTACAATTTTCCTGTTGTTATATGTTATTGTTCTGCTCTTAGTATTACTGTAAGTTCCTGTAAGCACATTCCTTGTACCTTGTTTGATAAACTTTAATTTGGGGATTTTGCTCTTATTTTAGGAGATAGATTCACTATCTGGTATTTCCCCTGGCCGTCTTACCTTTGATCACCAGCAATGACCTTGTATTTATTTAGTTTTGGGACCACACCTGGCATTATCTTTAATCTCTGTGTCATTCTTAGTGAATGCGGTCCCTTCTGTTTAGGTTGTTTTTAATTTTACTTGGTTTTAATTTAACTCTCTAGGTGTCCCAGTAACTCCAGTACCTTCCTAGGGAAAGTTCTGACACTTCCTTCTCTGCTTAGACAGAGGAGTAAGTAGGTAGAAGCACTCTTTCAGCATTTCTCTTTTACTTTTGTCAAATTATGTTACCTGCAGAGAACTGAAGGTGAAGGAGGGGCAAGGAACAATGGTGAGACTGTGTGAAATAGAGACCTACTGTTATCACTGTGCTTGCTAGTTGCTACTTACTGATATTAAATTAGATGGCTAGCTCTTAAAGGAAATGGTGTGTTCTCTAATTTACTTACAGCAAAGAATCATTAAAGTAATAGCAAGATATCTGAGAAAAACTTGTCAACGCATGCTAACTGTCTGCAACGAAACTTTGAAAAGTGCTATTTAAAGTAATCAGTAGCAGACTAAAAATTTAAATAACTAGTTGGCATGGAAAATTTATCTAGAAACTATGTAAATCTCAAAATCCTACAGAAATCTCTCAAATATATGACCAAAAGAAAGGGCTTTTCAGTCTCTGTGAGGGTCAAAAGATACAGATCATCTTGGAGGATTGTGTAAGATAATGAATTCTGATATTGAAGTTGTGGAATTAATTAATTGGATACTATATTCCGATGGTAATCTCTTTTATTAATTCTACCAGCTTTCCTTTTTCTGCGTTTTATATGATTTGCCTGTTCCCTGAAATGCAAATCCCTAAGAAGGGGAATACTTTGTTCACACCTTGGTAACACTGCAATTAAAATTATTGATGTAATACAACTATCCTAGTGTAACAATGACTCCATGATAAAGTAAATGAGGTGACCTCATTAGTATGAAAACCTCTGTTCCTCAGTACACTTTCATATCAGCAACTGCAAGAGTATTTCTGACACTCGTGTACTTTCTTCCATAGGGTAACTTTGGAGTGATCGTTATTCGATTTCGTTTGGTGTTCAGTAGTAAGGAAAAACAAAACCATAGCTATGAAGAAGAGGAATGATGTTAAATAGCCATAGGCATGCTGATCCATACTAAATATGTTCAAACTGAAAACCAGTCTAAGAATAATTTAAAAAGGCAAAAAAAAAAGAGTTTGCATGTTTTTACTGTTTTCTTATGTTTACCCTATTTCTCAACTTGCCAGGAAGAGCAGGCCAAACTTTATCCTAAACTGATGCAATTTCACAAATCCATCTGCCAGCTCAAATTACTTTGGGCTCCCTTAACAGTAGACAGAGCTGGTTTTAAATCTTCTGTTTCCTTACCAGACTGGGAGCCCCAGTGGCCTTAAAGGTGTAATATCATCTTCTGGTTGACAGAGTCTGATCTGATCCCAGATATCCCATGACTCTCACTTTTCTGCTATTAAGTTCACATAGATGCTACCGCCACTGTACTTACTTTCCCTTTAAATCCAACCAGCTGTCTGTCAAGCTAAAACTTTAATACATCTCTCTTTCTAGTATTTGGTACATACTACAGAACTGGCTTTCCAGAAAGCTGCCACCAGTTCAGGTTCTGAGAGAGCTGAAGAACATGCTAAAATATAGCAGTGTAAATGTATTATTCAAACAGAACTTACTGTTTTTGGTTGCTGCTTGCTGTCACCTGAAAAGCAATAAAATTTAAAACATATAGAATAACATTGCTGCAATTAGATATTGTTAAAATATTAATAACAAGTAGTTAAAAGTATGTTGTATTCAAATTTCTAGAGACAGTAAGAAATTTGGGAATCCTGAAGTAAGAGTGTGCACTTTACTGAGAATATATTAATATTGTCTGTCCAACCATACTTGAAAAAAACATCGGTCAAGTTACCACGTCTATAAAAGAGTATTATCAGCATCTCAAGAAGAATATATCTTGATAGATGGTCCAGAGATGAACAAGCTATTTATACAAGGGACCTGACAGTGTAGGTTTGAGCAAATTTTGTATTGTGGGTACGATAGTGCTAACTGATACAGGACTTTAACGTGCCTTGAAAGGATGACTTCTTAGCAATCATTTCTAAAGATTTTAATTTTTTTTCCTCCTCTGTACACAGTTGGTTTTTTTCTCTCCCCATCACACCCCGCCTGCCCCGATCTTCTGTCTTCCAAAACTGTGTCGTGGCTTAGCTGCAAGGATGATAGAGCTCTTCTAATTGTAGAAATGGATCCAAGTAAACACATTCTTGAGCTTGCTGATGGACCAGACATAGGTCTGGAGAGGTATTTCCTAGGCAGATATGCCTCACTGTGTGTGTTCGTGTTCATGTGAGCAAGATGGCTGGAGCATAGCAGTAGCTTCAAGCAAAGACCACTCTGGCAAGCCAGCTGCGGGGTGGGTGAGAGTTTTTCCCCATATATAGGAAAAATTAAGAATCTAGGTCTTCTCTTGCCAGTGTGTCCCTTGTTATGGCATGATAGGAAGACCCACAGGTATCTTGCCAGGGCTTATGTCTTTGCACTAAATAATAGCTGTCCCTGGATTTTTGTTTGCTAATTAAATTAGCAGGCATCTATCATTTATCTCATGTTTTGAACTCTCCATCACCCTTTCACCTGGCATCACGGCCAGTTACGTGGGAAAAGGTAAGATAAAAAATTGGTTAATATTGAAAGGCTGGCCTTGTTCCTGATGTGATCTTATCAGGCAGTATTGACTAATCACTTAGCAAAATTACTGGCAGCTTCTGCACAGTTAACATATTTCTATGTGGCAAACTTATTGCTGTGCTGGAATACCTGAGTTATATTTAGAAAAGGTGTTTCAGAAAACTGTACAGAAGCATTTTAGCCAAGCAAATTAGTGCTTTGAGTACCTCTGTGACATGGACTGACAGTTTTGCTCTTGACAACTCATGAAGTTTCAACATGCTGCAGCATATTGAAATGGGCATACATCTTTCTTTCAGTATTGTGCACTGAAGTTTGCATTCACCTGTTGGCATAGTGCTCAGACAGAATGTTCAGCTCTGTAGCACGGTAATGTATTTTGATTCACTGATACAAAAAATAGAAAGTATGATATAATAAGCTAGTTTATTGTGAAGGTGTTACATTTTTTCCTTTTAAAAACCACTTAAAGTTTTTTTTTGCCCTTTATACTTTAACTTTTTTAGCATATGCCAAATTTATTACTCTGCAGTAAAGAAAAAAAACTAGGTTGCTTTAAGTCAGTAGGTCGTGCACATTGTTTTGGTAGATGTCCAGTTTTGTGTCTTCAGCAAAAGATAAACATCATTACACTTCAAGCTATCATTGAAGCCAGTATTAACAAATCAGGTCCCATATTCAGTGTTGAGTATATTCTACCTTTGAAGCGGAGGATGGATAAAGTTGTAGGGGTCAAACTGTTAGCAATTGCAGTTTTGAATTCTGAAGCATCATTCCAAGTGCTTATACGGATATATAAAGCAGGGTGTATTGGCCTTGACCAGGCTAAATCTGTACTTCATTTGGCAGAAGTAACATATTATTTAATACTCTGTTGTGGGTGATGGTAGTGCTTTGTGATTTGTTTCGGAGTGGGGTGCACTGCAGGGGAGGCAGGAATTTTTCTGCCCCCTTGCCAAGCTGAAGGCTGTCAAGGAACGTGGTGTCCGTCAGCAATATGGAGAGCTCTGGAGAATGCGCATCCCGACGTGAAATACCAAAAGCCTGCGTGCTGTTCTCTGATCTTGACTTCACAAGACAGCTGGGAAAGCACTTTTTTGCACTTTAGTTTTACCCAGTCAGAAAGTATTTGCCAGTATGGCAGCACAGTACAGGAAAAAGACCTTATTAATTCAGGCATCTAGTTTAAAGAGAGGTAGACTCTAATATGTATGTGATATAATGACCACTCATGCTGTTCCTGAAGTGTTACCCTTGAGCAACAGAAATTAAAATTCATCAATGCGGAAGAAAGTGTGTCACAATGGATATCAGATATTTGAGTGTGGTGGGATAGCGAGACCAGTTTGGGAAAGGCTCCTATTTCATTATTTCTTTGCCTTCATAATTCTCTTACATCTTTAATGAGGGCTCATGAATGAATTCAGAAATAGGTTTTGAGATGGACAGACTGTCATTCTTCCTCCGCTTCAATCTCAGAACCCACAAGCCATCTGAGAGCTGGACTGCTTTTTACTTCAAGAGGAAGAAATTGATAAGATTTAGATCAACCAGACGAATAAGGAGTGTGTCTGGGGGGGAAAACACCCGAATCCTCAAAGGGCCACTTACTGCCAGCATGAATCCAAAAATTGTTCTTGTGCTCAGAACAGGCTGGTAAGGTATTATACTCCCACAATGCTTGAATAAATAGGAAAGGAATTGATTGCACAATTTTTACTTCTCCATGAGCTTAAAACAGAACATCTTCAAACCAAGTGTATGTTTGCTGAACCACCTATTTGCATACGTCAGTGGGTACATAATAATAATATATTTCAGTTTCAGAAAGCACCAGAGGATGACAAATAATGTACTCCATAGCTGAGCTGGCAAATTTTAAGCATCCCTTTAGCTATATTATGGTTTGACTGGTATGCCTGTAGTCAGGATTGTGAAGCAACAGCTGTGCAGCTGCTCCTTTCTGTTAGCAGCAATAGAAAATTTGCGCCGGGTGGGATGGGTGGCTGAACCCTTGACTCCAGCGTGTAGGTAAGGTGAAGAAATTCCCCTAATTGTCTGTTGTGTTGCTGCTTGGATGTGCTTTCTCTGTCTTCTTGAATTTAGGATGGGTTCTCCATGCCTCACAGGCAACTAAATGGAAGAGCAAGCGTGAAGCACCAGCCGTGTACCACGTAGCAGAGTGGCTGCCATGGTCCTCGTGCTGCCGAGGTCCCAGGACACGGCCTGCGCAGCTCTCCTCCTCCTCCGGTGCGCGGGATCAGCCCCTGCCAGTGGGGTGCAGTCAGGGAGCGTTACACCCCCCACCCCTCCCTGTTCCCGTGATTGCTGAATTTCAAGTGGTGACTGGAAATCCAGGTCAGAGCCAAGGGTCAAGCTGTGCTGAAATTTGTGTAACCACAGAAAAGACCCTCATCCTGAGGGCATTGCAGTGTAAGCAGCAGATCAAATTGCACTGTGCCGTGTATATGTCTGGAGAAAAACACCATCTGATTTTTCATTTTGCTTTTTGCTGTTACAGTTGAGTAATCCTACCATTAACATCACTGGCTGTTCATACAGAATTGAATATGAGATCAGTAAAATCTTTACGTGTTTGTTCTTGAATTATTTTGATTACAGTGTCACAGCTCCAGGTCAAAATATTCAGTTTTCCTTGAAAGGAAGATGTCTCTGTACCCACAGTGAACTTCTGTTATGAAGATGAGTTGGGCTGGCTTGTTTAAGTTTATAAGACTTCATATTTCAGCTTTCAAATGGGGAAGCAAACATAAAAGATCCCTGGTTACTGGGGTGGCTCATTGAAACCTCTACCTGCCTGGGAATTCTTTTACTGTAAAAGAGTTTTGATTTAAAAAGAGAAAGAATAATGCTTCAGGTGTTTATTTTGATGCTACCTCTCTGCATCTGGCACGGGCTAGCCTTTCATTTCATGGCATTTCTCTGGCAGAAGCTACCTTAATGAATCTCTCCTGTGCTTTTGGTAAGTCTCCAGCAGCTGTCAGCAGGGAATGGTTACGTCTTCCTTGCTGTGGCTGGGAGGTGTGCATGTGCGTCTCTGTTCTTTGGTGTATTAAACAGCCTTTCCTGAGAGTGCTGAGACGTGTTGTGTATAGCTGGTAGCGTTCCTATTGATAATTTCCTTAAAAAATTAATTAGATTTTAGCTTGTGTTCCACAACCGTTCAGCAGGCGATTGATTACAGCTCCACTGATAGCACAGAAGTCAGTATTTCTTATTTGTGTAATAACTACATGTAGGAGAAACCCGCAGATGTGTACATACACATCTCGAGGACAGATAAGAAGTAATGCTCTGTTCCAACAAGCCAGATTCATATTGATGATGAACAGTGTAACAAGAGCTCTGTACCACTCCGGGAGAAGGAGACCAAGGCACTAAAGCTCCAAAGATTTGTGAGGGGAAAACGTCACCGATTCTTTTTTGCAGTTTAGAGAAATGTGCATTCTGGAAAGGGAGGCAAAAAATCTATTTAATTTTTTTGCAGTGTCAGATTAGTGCTTCTGTATTGTACCTGTTTATTAGTTATATTAAAAGAATTGTCTTCAGTGCTACAAGTTTATTCTTTGATTTTGTGTAACATTTGAACTGTTAGAGAAGTTCAGTTCGGTGCTCTCATTCTTACAGCAAGTCAGAGATTTAGCACGTTACTTAGTGTTTTTTTGATTTTTGTTTGGTTCGATTTGGGTTGTGGGTTTTTTCGTCCCCTTCGCATTTCTAGAGAGGAGGGCAGGTACAAAATAATTCCTTGTACATTCACCTAAACTAATGATCTAGCCTCACTTTTGGCATCTGTTTTAGTGGTGGCTGGTAGGATTTATATTCTTCCAATTTTTGAAAAAGATACTTTTGGCAACATCAGTCACATATTCCATTTCGGTCTTGTTTGTTGAAATAAAAATAATTTTCTTTATGGATATAATTTTCTGGAGGGAGGATTAGGGATTTTTTTGTTGGCTTTTAAATTTTAAGTGTCTGTTCTTTCCTTTTATCTCCTTTACACATGTATATATTTACAGTTCTTCCATTTGAAAGGCAAGGGTAAAGTTGCCTTTATAAATCTCTAGAATAAGCTTTAAAAAAACCCCACCATCCTGTAAAAATTTGAAATAAAAAAAGTTAATAAGATGTTAAAGAACTAGTCCTCTATTTTTGAAATTGCTCCTAAAGCATGTGTAACTATTTTTCCAAATATGATGGCCACTTTTTGTTGTTGGTTGGTTGAGGTTTTTTAAATTCTGTTATTTAGTTAGACTCTAACCTAAAGAAATTAGGTGTAAGTCATTTCTGTGTAGACATACTTTGTGCTTTTACTTATCATGGCAGTCTTGAGGAGTTTATTAATGTAACTGTTGGTAGTTTGCAAAGGAGTAAGAGGGATGTTACAGCTACTTACAT
Source organism: Aviceda cuculoides (assembly GCA_035590195.1). Lineage (NCBI taxonomy): Eukaryota > Metazoa > Chordata > Aves > Accipitriformes > Accipitridae > Aviceda > Aviceda cuculoides. The sequence goes on from JAVJGG010000007.1 coordinate 17,523,090, forward strand.
AGCTATGTAAATTAGAAATTAATGTTTGTTCATAGGTGTTTTGTGTAGATCACACAAGTCATCACAAAAGAGTGCTTATATCATCATTATCTTGCATCTTTTGCTTAATTTAAGATATGTAAATAAATGGGGTATAGGTCTCTGAGGAAAACTTGACACAATATCTTATTTTTACATTAAAAAATATGAAAAAAAGAAAGTTAAAATTTGATATTGGATGGGGCTGTGGACCTAAAAGGATTTTGATGCATGTATGAACAATACAGATGTAATTGAATAATCAGGTCTCACTTGGATTCATCAAGCAGCTTGCATTCTGCCCAGGTTAACTCAATGTTATTTACTTTCATCACAAGATCTTCAGCATCTTTGAATGGACACAAACACACAGAAAGGGTGTTTGTTTTGTTTTGTTTTTAACAATAGCTTTTTAAATAAGGGCTTTCCTCTTTCAATTATGCACTATTCTGCCTAGTATTATAAGCTTTGAATAACTACTTATTAAAGCTCTGTGTAATGCTTCTGCAAAAGTAAATTAAAATATATAAAGAGGTAAAGGTAATATGAATATATGTCAAGACTATTATGAGTATTTTAAAACTATGTTTCAGGGGTGTGTGCTTTTACATATAAGATTTAGTGTGTAACAATACATTTGTTAATGTTAGGCTATACTTAAAATACAACTCAGCTACACATACGTCCACACACATGCACATAAATGCTTTTATGTATACATAAAACTCAAAATCTTCCTCTTAGTAAAATCAGTGATGATCTTGTATGTTTTTCAGTGGAGGATTGCTTTTCCTCCCAGACCTATACCATTTCAGCTCAGAGTACGCAAAATGACATAAACACCAAAGTGTAATATACTGTGTAAGGCACGTTTACTTCACGGAAGTAATGACACTTACTACTCTGAGTAAAGAAAAAATCTCTTATAGAGAAATATTTAAGTGTATCTCCAAATTTGTAATACACTTTATCCATTCTGTATTTATTTTCCGGTGTAGTCCCAGTCAGAAGGCAAATTGAGAAGTGCCCCATCAAGTGAGTTATCTCTTCTGCCACTTCCTTATCTTTCAGAAGAAAAATCCTTATCAGCAACAGGATCTGTAGAAGCCAGCCATAGACCATTAGCTCTTCATATGTATATCCTTCAGCTTCACCCCACACAGGCTTTGTAGCTAATGGCATTCTAGATAAGCATCTTTCAGTTCTGTGTTTTAATTAATGATCATTTTTGCCATTATCAACTGTCTGCTTCATGAGTATGTGTGAGAGCTTTGCCAGGTATCATCAGTCAAATGCTCTGTATGTATTTTCACTCACACACACGCTGTGACAGTATTTAATGCAACCCTTAGTATCTTCCTACCTTGTCTGAATAATTAATAGACCATCACATTTAAGAGTCTGCCTAAACATGGGATTTTTGTGGTCAAAAATACTGTTTTCATCTGCAGTAAGAGGCCCCTGTATATCACTCACCACAACAGGGCAAAATGCTTAGCATCTATTAAACTGATCAGCTGTTACATCAGAACTGCTGTTTAAGATCATTTTGTGCTGAATATCACAAGATTTGTGATGGAAGTACATGAAAGTCCCTGCATGTTTGCTTTATTCTTGTCCGTTATCAGTTTCCTACCTGCCCCTTTCAACCTGACTTGCTGACGCTCTTCTGGTCATAGCTGCTACTCAAAAAATTTTCAGTCCTGAAATGAGACAGAACACTTACCAATTCATCCTCTATCTTCTCTTCCCTTTCCTCAGTGATGTACATAGAAAAAAAAGAAAGTAAATAACTCAGTTGTTTCTTTTTGAGAACAACTTGTCAGTTTATTTTTGTGTCTCTGTGTGTGTGATGGAGAAGGGGAAGGGAATCTTTTATTTATTCTGAGACATTGCAATTAAGTGTAGAAATAGTGCCAGGCTAATGTAGGAATATAAAGGAAAAGATTAAGAAAATGGATTTTTCTCCTTTTAAACAAAATAATTTCTCAAGGAAATGTACAAATGCTTTAATTGCAAAGCAAAAGTATTTTCACAAAAGGTAATGTTAAAGTGAAAGGTTTGTGAAAGAAAGCATGCACTCGCCACGTGCTGAAACACAGCAAGAAACTCGAATTGTAGTGAGGGAAGGACAGTTTGCACTCTGAAGGACAATGAAGCTGGATATACCAACTTCATTTAGGTAAATGAAAGCTTTTATTTACTAAAGTGGGCATTAGATCAAGGGCTGAACACCTGTACTCTCAGGCAGAACTTAAAAGTACAAACAAAAAAAGAGCATATTTAGCAATGAAATATAACCAAGATATTGCAAACATCTATGAAACATTAGAGTGATGACAAATAGGCTATTATATGTCTTCAGAATGGGATTAGTCTTGCACATAAATGTACCATATGGTACAAAGTGAAAAGTACATGGGGATCATTTTGCATATAAAAATTAAATACATATATGTGGACACACATAATGTCCAAAATACTTTACTATAGACATGCATATATTTCACGTAAAGTGTGTTTTGAATAATAATATACTCATAGGAGAGGAAAGTAATAAATATATTCTGTTTCTTTTACTTAGGTAGAAAGCATTATATGGTAAATTCTGCTGCTAAAATAAGCTCGTTAATGAACATGTGTATCAACTATGTAACTTCTGCAACTTCATTACAGTTTTGAAGATTTAGCCTTCAAAACAAAATGTGTTTGATTTTGTGTGCATTAATAATATTCCTAGTGACAGGTAAGCATGAATGTAAATGGATATAGAACATTTTTTTTTAATATATATTTTTAGTTCAAAAGCTACCAGAGATCATAAACACTTGCCCATCAAATGCATCTTGGATGCTTCCGCAGTTTACACCACTGTTTGAAAGAAACTGTAAACAAAACTGCTTTTGCAAGGAATTAAAGGACATGATACCAAATTGTTTGTTTTTTAGATGGTGGAACTCTCACATTAAAAAGGATTCCAGTACTTAGGCAGCCCATGTAGCTGGGTTTGAGTTTCTTGCTAGGCACATCTTGGTTAGTCCATTACAATTACTAAAAAGCTTTCTAAAGAGTGTAGAAGTGCTTTTAAAAAGAATAGCAGAAAACTTCTTAGTGCGATTTCTTCTGCAACTTAATGGCTTAAGGAAGGTGAAAGAATTTTTACTGTGTGTAGTGAACCTGAACATCTGCTTAACTATTTTCTTTCCATCCCAGTCCTACAGGACTTGCAAGAAGTGGATTTCTGTTTCCAGTACATCTCTAATGAAGGGGAAGGAAATTTGCTGTTCCCAAGGCAATAAACTGCCTTGCTTTGTTTTATTGTTTTAGATAATCGAATATCTGTGAAAGATATTCAATAAAGTCATTGGAGATTAGTCTTCTAGTCATAGAAAAGCACAGGGAAAGGTTTTTCTACGGGCTTGATTTAGAAAATTTAATTTAGTGCCCATTGCTTTGTTGCTGGCGCCATCATCGTGTATATTGTTTTGCACAGGGCCAGAAAAAAGCAGGCTGTGATATCCAATTAATGTTACCTGGATGAGTGAAGAGCTATCATTTGTAAGACTTGTCTCAGTTCACAACAGAGAAAGGGCCTGTATCTTATTTCTCACACCACAAGGGAACTGGAGCCTAAGTGCTGCTTTTCATATTTGAAAAAAAGGAAATATTTTTGGAATATTATTATTACGGTGAGTTTTGAACCCACTTCCTACCCTGTACTGATTGGGTTAAAAGAAGATTATTAACGAATAAATATTGGGGCTTGAAGCTGCAAATAGCACCATCTCTGCTGTTAATGAACAGCGCAGGAATTATTTCATTGTAATATCCAGAAGCTGCTAAAATCTGAATCCACTGAGATTTACAATTATCATTAATGGAATATCGTATTTTCAGGATGGTGGAAAATAGCCAGGCTTTAATAAAATATTAACGGGCAGAAACTCTGGATTAAATATTCATCTTGGTGCCTTTGGAGGTTATGTTCTATTGCTACCCTACAGCCCATTAGTAAATAATGATCTAGTGGCAAAACCTTCTGGGACATAGTAGAGAATTGCTGTGTAAAGTTAAATCATGGGAGTTACATATTTTCTGTTTCGTGGAGTAGTTACATTGTTTACATGGAAAAAAGTTGAGTCAGTACTGATAGTTGTCTAAATCGCATCAGTAGAGGTAAATGACCCAAGTTGAGCCGGAGGCATTTGCGGTGCCTGATTCCACTAATCCTGCGGAGAGCTGCCCGGCTGCGTACGGTACAACTCCTTGGCACTCCAGATGCTGGTCTTGCTCAGCCTTGCCGGCCAGCATCTCTGTCAAACAGAGCTGCACAACCTACAATAGAAGCGGAAAGAGAAAGAGGTGAGGCTTCTGTGTGTACCTTGTCCTAGTAATCATAATAGAAACACTTTAATATTGCTAATTTGTGAAGGGATAACTGAAGTTCCCACGACAGTAAAGACACCAGCATTTCTCTGTCCTGCAGAGCTGATGGAAAGCGCGGTGTTGAAATTGATTAGTAATGGAAAGTCGGGGCTTTGACGTACCCGTCTTTTAATAAAAAGGATCTTGATTTAAAATCAGTCTTTCATTTAATAAGCAAACACTCATAATGACATTGCAGCCTCTCATGAGAGTTGTACTTGAGCCAAAGAATTTGCAACATGTGGAGGACAAGGATAAGTAGCAATCTAAATACAGCTTTCAAAATGAACTGTGGCTCGCAAGTCGCGCGGTGTGCTGCTTTCTGTCTACACAAGAGGAAGAGGGGCATAGTGCCTCAGGGAAGATGTATTTCAAGTAGGCAGCCAGACTGCAACTCACAACTTAATCTTCCTCAGAGTGCTACCTACCTATTGTGTTTGAAACAGGTTGCCAGTGTGAACGCCGTACCGAGACATTTCTGTCTTTGGTGTCAAAGGTGATGTGATTCATTTATATTTAAAAGTCAGAGCATAGCGACATGGATGACATTAGAAATGATATCAGTTTGTTATTCAGCCACAAGTATGGACTAGCACAATTATAAAAGGTGTGAAGTTATTTAATCTGCATTGTAATTAAACTTCTGCTTTTTCTGATTCTTTTTAATGGATAATATCAATTGTAACTGGTTGAGAATGTGATGTGGAATAGGGAAGATTCAAGCTCCCCAAAATTGATGGTGCTGTATCTCTCCAAGCCATGAGAGTTCATGAAAAGCCAAATCCTCACAGAGACTTAAGGCATACACATGGCTTCCAGTGTGATTTCTGGAACACTTGAGAAAATAAAATTGGGCAGATAGGAGAACAAGACACATTCTTCCTTTGACTTGCAAACATACTAAATCACCATTTTATTTTCTTGCATGGATTTCAATAGAGTGCGAATTGTAAATGACAAATATCTGAGAGACATCTGGATGGATGGATGTCTGCTGTTTGTTTTGTTTGTATTCTGTTTTGGGATTTTATGAGAGTGGAGAAGACTTTGTTTGAAAATTGTGGTAAGCCTCAAGAGGCTTAACGGAGTTGCAGCTTTATTATGCTAAATGGTTTCTTGTGTATTTCTGTGCTCCACTTAATGATATTCAGGAAATATTCTTATTTCCTAGGAAATTCATTGAACATCCTCCTACGGGGTTTAGCTTATTTAGCAAGTTAAGTAAGGATCTCCCTTATTTGTGTACATTAAACTAAAAAAATCAATATAATATACTAGTCAATATAATTTACTATTATAAGTGAGATCCCCCCCCTGCCCACCCCAAATTTAGCTAGTTCACATAAATAGTTCAGGAAACGCTGCAGAGTTTGGTGCCAGCTCAGCTCAGGCAGGGTTTGTTGGACACAGCTCCTGCCCCATACAGCTTTTCTCACATGTGTGCATCTCCTTTCCCAGGAGTTAGGAGTCCATGAGGGCTTAGCCAGTCCTGCGGCAGCGCCACAGATTTATTTGGCAATTTGTCCTGGCTAATAATTCATCCTCAAGTGCCGAGGAGCAAACTGTAGCAGTACTAATGTGATTTTCTGTAGAAACATTTGGATTGAGAAGGGACAACAACAGGTTTTGCATTTTAAGATTTGCTGAACGTGACTGGTGCTGCCGACTTTGGGTCAAGCCATTTTGCGTTTTCATATCCAGCTGTTTTGCTTGCTGGAGCCTGGTGCCGAGTGCCATGTTTTGCTGAGCTTTTTTAGTTTCAGCTCTGTCTTATGTGGTACAGATATATTGTTGTCATACAGTTTCTTCTAACAAGTTCTGATAGCTCTGAGATAGTTCTGTGCTAAACCTGGATGCTGCTGTGGATACTACATTATGAAGGCATACAGATCTATGGGTGACTGGGATATGGTTTCTTTCCTAATGGATAGCTGATAGTGATGGCAGCTATAATATTAATTAAAAAATAAAAGAGAAATTTTGCATATGAGTGAAGAATCTGAAAATCTTCACATCTTATTAAGAAAAATGTTTTTACAAGTATCAGCAGGTTTAATACAACATTACAGGTTGTATTGTGTGTTTGCATAAAAATGTCATTGTACGAGATATTTTTACTTCTGGACAGTAAATAATATGTCTGCATTATGAACTGCATATATATGCGGTATATGAGGATCTATAGTCACGGTAATCTTCCTACTTATAAGGAAGTATAGACAGCAAATTATTTTATTTATTTTAATAATACTTGAATAAATATGAAATGAGTATAAATATGATGTGTGTATATAAATATATATAGATCTATGTATCTCAGTTGATTGAATAGGTTCTACACTTGAGCATATGAAGGAAATGAACACTAATGCCATAGCTCTATAGGACTGTTGCAATGTAAACTAAATTTATTTAATTAGTCGGGCTGTATAACTGCTGGCATAAGAGGAGGTTAATGAAGTTGCTATACTAACTTATACTCTGTGTTCAACATTATCTGACTTAGGTAATGGAAGAAATGTGTGCTATAATTCGTATCTGAAGGTAAGGGTACCACTAGCAGATGTGTCTGATACTTTTGTTTCTGCATTATAAATGTAAAATTGTTGTACAGAATATTTGCAATGGCTTCATTTGTCTCCAGGTAACTGCCCTGGTTTTAGTTTGCAGCTGGTTTCAGTCTTGATACAGTGTGAGGTTACGCTCAGGAAAATGAGTTGCTCAGTTAAGTAACTGTGAAACATAAACACTTCACGTTGTCATCCGCTTCTTATCTTTATACCTATGTGCGTGCGCATGTGTATGTATATATAAATATGACTTCAGAGGAAAGTGTAATAGACTTGCTCTAACTTCTCAGAAAATTATTTCCTTACTGCTTAAAAAGATCTGTACTACGGTTGTTTCTAAATCTCTTGATAAAGTTGCAACTGTTGTTACTTTGCCCAGTGCTGAGAAGATAATCTTTGAAGAACCTGTTAGCCAGCTTTTAGGAAGTTCCAATATTGTGTTATAGTTGCTGTTGACCAAGAGTTGCATAAACAAATGTCTGGGAAGTAAATTATGAGTAGACTTTTCTTTGTCTTTTAACAGAGGACTAAACAGCATCTGGATCTCAATTTACTTGATGGATGTTGAATTATTTATTCTGAAAGGTAGCATCTTCTGGGCTGTGATTTTTGTTTTTTCATAGCAGTTTATAAGTCATGCTTTCAGTTGGATCTTCACAAGTCTAAAGTTTTGGGTAGGTTAAGAATTCTACCTGATATCATTGACCTCAAGTACCTGAGAAAGTGTCTATTCATTTCTTCTGAAAAACTGTCTTTCCAAAGCAATTGTAATTGTTTACTACCTTTACAGCACTGTAGTGAGAGTGCTCAGCCAAAACTGTGTTCCCTTGACATTTTATTAATTATACTAGCTAAACGGATCTATCAAGTTCCCAGACAAAACCAAATAATCCACTAACATAATACATATATTTTAATTATTTATTTATGAGTTAACATTGCATTTTCACTGTGTTCTTAAATGGAGTGGAAGAGCGCCAGCATATCTGAATTATCTCTATTTCCTGCAGCTCCTGGATTTTTTCTGTTGTATACCATCTGAATGCTAAGAAGGCCAAGCCTTTACATACTCAGCTTTTAAATGGCTGTAATTTTCATTTGCTAACTAGCAGAATAACCTTATCTACAGCTGTATCACAGTTAGTTTCAATCCAATTAATCTTCATCAATATTGCCACCCATCACATCATCCTCTGGAAAACTTAAAAGGAAAATAGCTTAATTAGGAACAGCAATGGCATTTCGCTTTCAGAAAGATGGAATGTTCAACACACTGTGTTGAAACAACATTCTCCCATTAGAATAATTTACGTGGCAAACACTAAATAAGTATGCATTCGATGGAAGGGCTTTGTGTAACCAATGTACACAGAGCAATGTTTTATTGTGCTCAGGAATTAGAAAATTATCATTAGAAACAATTAATATTCTTGTACTGTTATGTAAGCAAGTCAACATCTTGTGGTATGAATTGTACAGATGATGCAATTTTTAAAATAGAATTAAATTTGACTACATGCTTATACTTTCATATTTGCCTTTTTATACTTTAATATTGATTGTGTTGCTATTTCTATCAATAACTTTTATTTGGATTTTTAGTAGAAGACTAAACCTTTCATGGTGATCTTGACTTTTCGTGCTGTGTGATTATGAATACTGTCCCTGTACAGCGCTCAGTAACTCACAGATGGAAAGGCAACACTTGTTTTGTGATGCTCAAGGAACATATAAGTTCTTTAGAATAGGCAACACATACTGCAATTAATTTCATTAGCAAAGAATAAATACAAAGGCAGAATGTTTTATGTTCTCAGAAACAGATTTATGGAGAGATGTTAGATGAGTGCTCTGAAGAATAATATTTAATAATTGCAAGTGATTAGAGAGCTTGATGTTATATTTATAAAAGTTAGAATTCTGGAGACGGATTACCCATTGCCCTAAAAATAACACAAAAGAACATTAGGGGTTGACCATAAAGTCTGTTTTCGTCTACAGATTTGTCAAAATTACTATCAAGGAGACTTCTGACCGGGAAACGACTCTCTCAAGTTCCCGATAATCTGATTTGTTAAACTCTGGAATCCTCTTATCAAAAGCAAAGAGATTACAGCCGGTCTCCTCCAATAGTCTCTGTGTTTCCTGTAAGTACTGTCTGTATCATCCAGGTGTGCTTAAAAGTACATTGCTAATGCAAAATCAGATCCAAGGAAGCTGTGTTGTAAATTCTATATAAGTACATTCTAAATTATTTCATTTGCTAGTTGGATTTTATGATGCCTGGGGAACCTAACATCAAGGGGGTCTGTTACCATGCTGTCTCCCTTACAGAGGGAGCAGGATCATCACCTCTTCAGACATGGCTGGCTGAGTATGAAACCTGCTCTCTCTTCTTGTCCCTGGCTGCCAGAAGCTAGGTGGTTGGATAATCGGTCTAATACTATGAGTTATGCAACATCCACTCTGAAAGTAAGAATCACATATGTAATGTTCTTTTCTTGTGTAGAACCTTAGTCACGTATTTTGAGTAGGAAATCAAACTTCTTGTTTCTGTTGTTACTTCTCTTGGGAAAATTGGTTTTCTCCCTCACAGTTTTGCACAGAGGCAAAGAGCTGCTGGACTGTACTGGCTACTTATAACAGTGCAGGTGTTCAAAGTAGATGGATAAGAGGAGAAGTTTTCAGGACATTGAAAAGCTCTGACTGAGTTTGTTTTGCAAGAGCAGAAGAAACGGACTCTGTTCATTACTGATGCACCTCGGCTGGTTACAGGTGTCGGGGTCGGAAGGCAATGGATTCACCCTCTTGAAGAGCTGAAGGGGAGGAATTTTGCAGGTAACTTTTTTTAAGCTCAGTAACAGCCATATGTCAGTCCACAAATGGAGATGTGCACTTTTCTTCTACACTGCTAAGAAAGCTCCCCAGATATGATTTGAAACTGCGTTAGTTCTCCACAGGAAATGGTTGCAAGAAAGCTGGAAGCCTAACCTACCTCATGAAAATGGGAATGCAGCAATAATACAGACATACAGCAGAACCAGTCCCAGCTTAGTAGTGATTCAGAGTGACCAAACAATATTTGATACAGGCAGTGCAATAGAAAACACCACTTATTTTGTTATCACTTGCAGCTTCTGAAGTATTTTCTCTGTTAAGCAACACCCATTATCTGAGATTACTCCTGCTCCTTCCAGCACTTTTATGCTGCAAACTGCACAGCGAGTAAAGGTCAAATATAATTAGCTGGGGGAAGGGGCTGTTTGTTTTCATCCTCACCAGAGCTTTTTTTTTTGTAATTATGGATAGAGAATAGTTAATGTTACAGAATGAATCTCCAATGAAAATTTAATACAGAGTGGAAACAATCTTTCACACAGTAGTAGCAAATTTAAAGTGCTTCTTATACTCTGTCAAAGTTTCATTCGTTACTAGCCTGGAAATATAAACTGACCTTACAATGAGAGAAAACAAACCGCAAGCTTAATTTAAACCCCTAAAAAGCAATGCTAAAACAATCGTACATTTAAACATTACAAGTGAGAAAGGAGCTGGAAAATGTATGGAAAGCTTGAGAGAGAGAGAGGGGAAGTGGGCTATGTCATGACTAATGATACAGAAGCCTTCAAATGCCATGAACTGTCAGGAACGAATAAAGAACTGTCAGGACCATTTATTTATTTAATCTCCCTTCTCCATCCTCTCTACCTAGAGGTCTTGGGTATTATTCCTTCTTCATATTTTGCTGCTGTACAGTTATTTTATTGGAAGCAGGAGTCCAAGAGATCACCTATCCAAATGTCATCATCAGTTTCCAGATTACCTCTCTGGTTCACGTTCAGTTCACTAGCAAATACGAATGTGAACTTCTTGAATGTAATGAGAACAGAGGAATTACAGCAAGAAAATCAGTTAGAGCAAGCTAATAAATGAATTTCCCATTTCTATTCCTTATTTCACTCATGATGGTTACTAGTGGTTGTGTGCATTTCACAATACGCTACGAAGAATTGGTATCTGTAAACAGCATTTGCTAGCAATGTGCATCTGTAATTAGGATGATGGGATGCAAAATAAGCAGGCAACTCTCTGGATTTTAATCTCTCTGTGTTTGAATAGAGAACTGTGAGCATTCAGTATGGATATAACAACCTGACAGCTTAACGTGCAGAATTCAAATATGTATTTGTACCTCCAAATACTACTTCGGTGATGGTTTTTTGTTTCTTTTTAGGAAATGTGGTACAAGACATCAGAAAAAACACCCCCATGAAATGGCAGCATCAAGAATAGGAATATGTGTGAGGAGCGTGTAAGTATTTGTAGTTCTGGATAAAACTGCAGAAATGTAAAAATAATCATATATATTTTACCTGACCTCACAGAAGCTAAACCCATATGGAACCAACTTCTTAAACTCTGAAAACTTCTTAGTTTCAGCTGAAGTTGATCAAAGTGGTTTATATTTTATTGAGAGCTGGTTTTAGTTTCAACATTAAAAGAAAAATGAGGTTACTTTTTAAACTTAGATTTAAAAGAAAAAAAAAAAAGGCTTGCCAGACAAACATCTCCCTGTTCCCTATGTTACATGATTTTTATTTTTTTTTCTCACAAACAAGAATGCATGTACATCTGTTTTTAAATGGTGGAGCTGCCTCTGTCTCTTTTAAAATAATATCTTAATATAATCATAAGCACAGTTTTCACCAAGTCTTTATCAAAGCTACACATTTCACAGCCACCAATTACAGGTTAGTGCTGCATCCTTGACAGTTGTTTCAGAATGTGTTTAAGTGGTGAAGGTGAAATGTAATTAACAGTATATATCACATAAATGTTTCAATCAATTTAAATTAGTCACTAGGTGGCCATGTATCACAGATGGAAGTGTGTTATTTAACAAGAAGAAAATCCTTATTAATAATGCAGTTCTTAGTCTAATAATGGATTAATATACATTGTCTTAAATGTATGCATTGTCTGACTTGATTACAGTAATGGGTCTGAAAACATGAAACTCACCTTAGTATCTGTATCTACAACACTTGCTCGACAATAAAGTAGGCATTGGGATCATAGGGAAAGCTTGCTTGAAGACAGAAATATAGATTTCTTTAGAATGAAACATTCTACTGTGTATATATATACATACATATATAGTGTATATAGTGTAGGTCCTAATTCTCAGATTTCAATGTGCTTTGTTCAGCATGGGGCTTGAGAAGGAAAGCGAGAGGATGTTGAGTTATTTTGATCAAAGTCACTTCTATTTTCTGTTACCTCATGAGGTGTCTTCAGAAGGACAGACTTATTCCCACAGAATTTCTTACATGTGCTGCCTGTGCTTTTAATGCCATTAAATGAGTCAATATTTGCACCATTTGTTTCCCTGGTCATATTTATTCAAGAAATAGTCTTCACCATGTGCAGCATGATAAACATACTGTCCATCTGTAAAATATTTACTTTATCATCTTTCAGAAAAAAAAATTAGTGGTCAGATACCATTCAGGAAATACCAGCCGAAATTCTTAAAACTTCAGCAAGTTATATGCTCTGTATTTGGTCAATTTTCAGGGGGTCATTTTTTTTTCCTACTATAAAATTAAAGCGTAGCATGGACTTCTCATTTGTAAAACATTATTTTCAGCCTGCCAACCTCTGCATATACAGACTTTTCTGAAAAGGGAAATGTATCACTTCTGGATGTAACTAAATATGTATTTAATGCTGGGTAGATCAGATGGAATTCTTACAGATGCTAGAATTGAAAACACATGTTTTTCTTAGCTACAAACACCCAAAAATGAGTTGGGTTAAAATAAATCATGCCATTATTTTGTTACCTAAGTGACCTGGTTTCGGCTGGGATAGAGTTAATTTTGTTCTTGGGAGCTGGTACAGTGTGGTTTGGATTTAGTATGAGAATAATGTTGATAACACACTGATGATTTAGTTGTTGCTAAGCAGTGCTTATCCTAAGTCAAGGATTTTTCAGTTTCCCATGCTCTGCCAGCGAGGAGGGGCACAAGAAGCTGGGAGGGAGCATGGCCAGGACAGCTGACCCGAACTAGCCAAAGGGACATTCCATACCACAGGACGGCCTGCTCAGGATATAAACTGGGGGGAGTTGGCCGGGAGGGGCCAGTTGCTCCTCGGGCATCTGTCAGCAGGTGGTGAGCAATTGCATTGTGCATCACTTGTCTTTCTTCGGTTTGTTTTTTTAAAATTTTATTTTCTTATATTCTTTTTCATTGCTATTATTATATTTTATTTTAATTATTGTTAGTATTGCATTTTATTTTACTTTAGTTATTAAATAATTCCTATCTCACCCCACGAGTTTTACTTTTTTTTCTGATTCTCCTCCCCATCCCACTGGAGCAGGGGGAAGCAAGCATGTGGCTGCATGGTGCCTAGTTGCTTGTTGGGCTTAAATGACACCAAGGAAAATGGTCAAGTTCTTCCACCTTAGAACAGGAAAAAATGGGAGAGTCGCACTCTGCTACTTACCCAGATTTACAGTATATTTCATCATTTTTGGTTTTAAAGCAGCTGTTTCCTTTTACAATTTATACAAAGTATATAGAAGTAAATATTTTCTTGAATGTATTTACAGTAGAGTATATGATAAAGGAAATAGAATTAACTTGCACAATTTATATGATGTTAGCGGGAAGGAAAAACAAAAGCTAACCAGCAGATTGTTTCCAGCAGTGTGTTAGGCTTTCCTGTTTTTGTTAAATATTCCAGAACAATGTCATCAATCAAAAAGTTTCACATTCCACATAGAGAAATGTTACCTCTTTAAGCATTGCTAAACACTTTGACATATTTGAAAAATTGAGTCCTAGATCCAAAAGGTTATTTGTCACAGGAGAAAGAAAATATGCTCTGTGTATGCTGGAATGGCAAATAAAGACTGTAAAGATGATAAATCTTGAGTTGGATACATAAACTACTGAGTTTCATAGTCCCCAACTTCATCACACACAGTTGTAGTTTAATTTAGTCTTTACTGACATATAACTATATACAACAGGGAAGTGGTGGTCAGTAGATCATGCCCCATGAAGGAAATTATAGAGAAGGGAACAAATAGTATATAATATGTTTTGAATGCTCACCGTACTGAATCCTTTCAACAATGTGTTGATTTGGCGATGGGGGATTTTTTATTTGGTAGGGTTTGTTTGGTTTTTTGTTTGTTTTCAAAGTTAGTTAAGGTAAAGCAAACCTTGAATCCATCCTCTCCCATGGTATTTAAACGATGAAATACGTGACAGGCTTGCAAACTATTTTGTACTGAAAACGGCTGGTCAGAAGAGCAGTCAAGGTGACTTGTTGATATGATTAAAACAACTTCATTCAAAAGAAACTTCATAAAGGCTTATTTTGACAGCTGATAATTTCGTATGCTGTAGGTAAAATTATTACTTTATTCTAAATAATTTTGCCAGGCTACTGTGAACACCTAAAATCTGGAAGAGCTTCAAGGGAGAAAAAAAAGGAAGTTAGGTTTCTCTAATTGAGTATTGTGTGTTGCAGTCATAGCACGCAACTTTGGTATGGGAGAAATAATTCAAATTTTGTGCTAACATGGCTGCATGACTTGGACAAAGAATTACTAATTTTACAGTGACAGGTAGACACAGTGATGCTTGTAAACCTCTCTAGCGTTTGCCTATAAACTAATTTCAGCATTTGGCTTTATGTTTTAGAGTTCTTCCCTTTTCAGCAATACATAATTCTGTCTTCGTTAATGTAGTAACACCAGCAAATTATTATCTAATGTTTTTTTTTAATAATTTTCAAGTGAATTAGTTTATATTAGTAGGCATGTAAGAGAAACCTCCAACATTGTAATTTTCAACAACTGAACACTCCAGTGACAGAATAATACAGGTGAAGGACACAGGGACTGACAGTTGGTGGTGGTCCCCAGGTACGCTGCAGAGCAAAAAGTTCTCACTACTCTACTGAATCTTACACAAAAATATGACATGAATTTTCTTTCTCTCTACTGTATCCGGAAGGGAAAGGAGTCTCTGCAAGAGGGCAGGTGAGAGGTTTGGATGCTTATGAACCACACTTGCTAGTCCGTGCAATTAGTACTGCAGGAACACTGGCAGGAGGACTGGGTGCGCATAGATTGTGCGCTCTGAGCTCCCCCTTAACGTGGAGTGTTGACCAGCCTCCCCCAGCACTGGGCTTTGGTGGAAGAGTAGGAACTTCTGATACAAAGCGTTACCCACTGAGTCATCTGCTTGCGTGCTAAGGAGTGTTTCCCTCGTCACCCACTGAGGCTGCAGTCTTTGTATGGTAGCACGTGCTTTGTAGTGGACACAGTATTTAAATATTTTGGTTTTTACTTAAATACTTCAGCACAGTAGTAGAAGAATAAACTGAATGGGAAATACTCTAGACCTGGGTGAAATTGTAAGGTTCTGCAAATTTCAGGTACAGTGCCAACTACTGAGAAAGGCTTGCACACTAACCCACTGGTAAATTATAGCTTTTATTTTTGGTTCCCTGGTATGTAAATGTCTTAAATTCCCTTCTTTGGCATTAGTACTATACATGCATACTGTTATTCAGAATCAAGAGGATAAAATGTACTTTGTGACAGGGTAATAAATGTACTGCACATCCATAAAATAGTTAGTTTGTAATTTATGGGGAAAAAAACATTAATGTTCAAATACCATTCAGAAAATATGTTGTATTTTTTATAACTTCAGCTACTTACATGCTCTGTATGAATATTTTCATTGCTAAACTAACTCATAATCTTTGTTCAGTCCCTAAACAGTCTTGAGAAATAATTACAGCTCATTATATCTCTTGAAAGTGAAGAGTGGCACAGAGTTGTGTAAGGTCAAAAAATGTGTGACCATCAGCTCTGAAGCCTATACCTTTAAACTCTGGACAAAGGAAGCAATTTACTCCTGAGAAGTCTCAATTGTTTTTATAAGAAAGCCTATGCTCCCTTTAAAGTGAATTGTAAAAGATCAGTTGCTGTTACCTTCTGTCGTATTTGCAGCATACAGGTAGGATGCTAATACCGACCCTTCTCACCATCAGCCCTGAGCGTGTTCCGAGACCTTCAAATAATGCAGGGCAGCTGTTATCGTTGCCACACCCAACTCTTCCACAGAAGATTTAAAATTAAATTATCTGACCTAAGGATTTGCCCCATATATTTGTTCTCTATAAAACTACTTAAAGTGGGAGGGAACAAACATTCCCATTAGGAAGTCACAGTAGAAGTTACTGTGTGAACTGGATATCCTACTTGGACAGCGAATGTTTTGATTTACAGCTGGTGAAATTTATGTGCCATATTTGATTTTAAATATACATTTAAACATTTTATTTCTTTTTACAAAATTAGCGTAGTGATTGCCTAAAAGAAGTAGGTTTTGCTAAAGGAAATGTAGACTTTTTTAAAGTTTGAGAAAGACGGAGCTCAATCCTAGCTTCTATAGATAAGTTTATATAAACCACATAGCATAAGAAGCTATTAATATTCAAGGATTATTAGTACAAATCCCTTTATAAAGCAGCCTTACTCTAGCTTTTGAGTGACATTGCAGCATTGTTTTTCAATGAGACTGTCCTTGAGAGTCAACAAACTCCATTTCACTAAGAGGGTTAATTAAGGTCAAGTTTATAATGGGGTAGGAAGAAGCACAGACTGAAGTAGCCGTACATCAGATGGAGATTTCAAGGTCTCTGTGATGCATTAGTAGCTGTGAGGCCATCTAATGTGGGCAGCATAACATGTTCTGCAGCAAAAAATTCTTGGAACAAACCTGGAAAACCAAGTACAGGTCCTTTCACTGAAGTTTTTTTTGACAGTGTTTTCCCTTCAGAAAACTCCTGCTATTCAGCCTTGTTTCAGAGGGATTGTACCAGGTCAGAGAGCAGCGTGTTGATCAGCAAGCTTGCCTGGGTTTGTCCAAGACGTGGGAAATGCATGATCTCCATGTTGCTCCAGCTGCAGCAGGGAAGTGAATCCGGTCCTCCGGCATCTCGAGGGTGTGGTGCTCTGTCTATAGTATCTGTGCATACGGTGGTTCTCTTCCCTCCCCACCCACCCACCGCCTTCCCCTCCCGTGACCATAAATTTCAAGGAGTCAACCACCCCTTCTTCCAGGATGGTGAGCTGCAAACTGGGCAACACCCCGCCTGCCAATTGGGAACGAGCAAGGCTGGAGCTGCTGGCGAAGGGGCAGAGGCACTGGCCCTGCGGTAGAGCAGGAGCCTCTGTCTCTCCTGGTGATGGACATCAAACCCTGTGTCAGTGTGTCTGTCTGGTCCAACTCTGGTGCTGCTGCTTTTCTTGACATGCATGAAGCAAGCTGCCCTGGGGTGAAGCTGAGATGCTGTGAAACTGCAGGGAGAGGGGAGGATATATTAAATCCGAAGGGGGAGGGAGGCAAAGGCAGGGTTGGTGTGACCTTTCTGCTTATGTGTGTATATTTTTGTCTGTTACAGGTAAATATAGGGCAGTTTTGTTTTGTTTTCCTCCGGATAAAGTCCCCAGTAGTGATGAACATGACTTTCCCAGCACAGCTTCCATGGTCCCTTCTGTGAAATTATTTGTGTTGAAGGGAGGACTCACCAAATGGATCTCCTAGATTTTCAGAGTGGTGTTGAAAATTTAAATTCAACAGAGATCATCCAACTTCATCTCTTCAGTTTCTGGAAATAATATTGTGGTATTTTTGTCTTTTTTATGGATCTGCAATAATAAGGACTAAAACTTCTAAATCCAAGCAAATAAGTGTCGTTAAAAAAATACAGCTGTCAAGGACAAAGGGAAGAGTGCTGTTGTTGAATAGCTTAGCTTTATAAAGCAACTAGAGCTCTCTCCCTCAATCAAATAGTAATTCCAAGAAGTTCAGGCTATGACAGCAGCTCTAAGACAAGGTGTTTAATTTCTCTTCAGGGGCATATTTGTCACAGGCTAACATCATTTTGCGTAGTGTAGAGGGAGCTTTTCAGATTCCTTTCAGCCATCTTTGTGATACAACTTTGTTTCACAGAAGTTGTGTTGCACAATTTATTTTTTTGTTGTTCCCCATGTGTGCCGCCTTCGTGTAGATCTCTATATAGAATAAGCTACTCAAAACTTTATCATGTTGGGCTGAAGGCTTTTATTGTTCATTGAAGTAATCATGTAAAACTTTATAAAGCTTGATGATATAAATGATTCCTTGCAACAAAAAGAAGTGCAAGTGAAGGAATTCTTTTTTACCAGGCATGCTATGGGAATGACTAGGATCCTTAGGTTTGGCTTGCTTTTTCTTTTCAAAATCCTTCACTCAGTTTTTGAAAATGCAAATATTCAGCAGAACAATTGTGTCAAGAGGCAGAGGATGTATCTGTCTGTCATTAAGGCAGCGAACTGTCAGGAGACAAATGTTCTACACCAAATTTCTCAGTTTCTATTCCAAGCTGCAGAGAAACAAGAGCGATGGACTCAGCCCTGGTTTCTCCTGCCTTTTCTGCCACTGCCCTTTGCAATACGAAATCACAGTATCTTGAGCCACTCCCTGCCTGGCTCATGCTCACTTCATTTTCTAAGTCTTTCCCCATAGTCCTAGCTTATTTTTTTCAGTATTTTCTTGAGCCTAATCCCTTCTGTCCTTCTGTTCTTCCTTCCCAGCTTGGCCCCCTCTTGAATCCTGGTCCTTCCATGTCTGAAGCCTTCTGAACCTGTCCAGCTCCTGGTCCTGTCTGTGTAAGTTTGGCTGCTTCCAGCTTCCTCCTGTGTGCCTGGCAGACAGTGAGCAGGGAAGCAGAAGGGATCTTTGCTTTCAGTTAACTGTGCTTTGTGCCACAGTGGCATCTAGCTGCCGCAACTCCAGATGAAATTCTTCGCAGCCCGTGCAGTCCTGGTTTGGAGCAGGTCAGTGCAGATGGGCTCTTTAGAGAATTCATCTGCCAAAATGCTGAGCCTATGCAAAGAGTGATCAAAGTCTTAGGATGGCTTTAGCATTTGCTTTTTCCCCTATCCAGCAGAAGACGGGTCCTTGTAGCGAGAGGCAATCCCAAGTGAGTTTCAGGTCTCTGCTGCAAAAATGGAAATGCTAAAGCTTTTGAAGGAACGGACTACAAAATTCTTTCTATATTTAAAACAGTATTTCACTCTAATTTAGTCTTGGACGTAGTTTGAGGGATTGGGGTTTTTTTTGCTAAAGCATTCTAAAATATTTTTAACATAATCAGCACAAGGTAAATTTGCCCAAGTAAGGATCGGGGGCTGAGTGGAATGAGCCTTCCCTATTGAAATTAGAAAATGTTTAAGCAACTAAAAGAAGATCCTAAAATTCTTCTATCTATCTTCTAATAGTATAGGGGGCTGGTGAAGATTCCCTTGGAATACTTTCTGTTGGTATCATTTGGACATATACTTATTTTGTTCACAATTATTTTATTCCGTGACTATACAGCTAAATCTTCACCCAAAATATGTTTTGTTTGTGTCCAGATTTTAGCAACAAAGGAAACTAAGACAATAATTGCAAAACATCATTTCCATAGGTTCAAACTTGCAAGGGTTTCTGAGTATGCCCAGCTTTTGCTAATCAGCAGCCCTGACTCTGCAAAAATTAGATTAGCTTGTGCTTGATTTTGCTGTCAGGGAGAGGTCTGTTAAGATCATTTGGGCTTCTCATCTGCATAAAGCTACTCCAGGTATGTAACAGTTTACAGTGCCAGTTTTCACTGAACCCTCAGTCTTGTGCAAGTTTTCTAGAATTTTTAGTTAACATTTACAACTTCTCTAATGTTTTTCCTTGTAATTTTGTAAAATAGTTCAAAAACTGTAATTGCTCTGAGTACAAAGAGTTGTGAAATACGCATGCCGGTGAAAACATTTTTACACTTAAAATAACCTTCAGGGTTTTTTTTGTTTGGGGTTTCGTGTGGTGTGGGTTTGGTGGTTTGGTTTTTTTTTTGTGTCAGATAGATAAGAATGAAAACTTGATGAATGGACTGTGAAGAAAAAAAGTGTTTTCATTATTCCCATGGCAGACTCTCCTGGCATTTATCATGGTCGAGGCTGGTGGAACACCCTGCAGGGCATTATCCTCACCGCAAAAGCCAGCCACAGGGAACCTGCTAAATGCAGCACACAGGGTAAGAGGGCTTTTTTGTTGAAGTGCATTCTCCAGTGGATTCTGGGACATTTAGTAGTTTCTAATGGTACTAACCTTAGCCAATTTAAAAAAAATAAATAAATAAGAAGTTACATTCATTTGTAATGTAGTGACAATCTTGTGGCATTTTTTTGACAAGCTCCTTTGATCATGAACTGAAGCTAGGACGGAGGAAACCTCAGAACGCATTTATGTACCGTGCTACATCCACAGAGACAAGGGGACTGACACTGTACCTTGTCAGAACAATCCTTTGGCATTCTTAACACGTGATATTTATGTATTTCTAATTTGTTTTGCAAGAGTTTAGTTTTAATTAAAATTTAAAGATTATGAAATCAATGATTTAGTTTCAGGGCTCTGGAGCAGAATGAGAATTTTTTAATAAGCTTTTGCATTTTTTATAGGAGGAAATGAAATTTACAATTTACCATACACCATGCTTTCTGTTTTTAAATTGAAATGACTCAATTAAGATAACATACAGCTCATGTTCTGAGTCAAGGGAGGGAGCCCTGTCTTTTCACAATACTAGCCTAACTGTGACCTATAGGATGGTGGAAGTAAGTCTGTAGGAAACAGAGAAGGGAAGGGTGATGTACAGCCTTGCAGTATACGTAATTTACATGCTTTTTTCTTCTTTGCGCATCTCTGTCTCTCTCTTTCATTTTCTTTCTCCTCATAGGTAAAGAAGTTGTGTGGCAATTAGCTCCTGCCCTTCTGTCTGCAGGTAAGTCAGTGGCTCACTATTATGCCAACTGTGTTGGAAAGGACTGACAAAGTAATGGAAACCACCGAGGCTCCCTTTCCTCTAGCTTGAAGTTCTTTGTTGTTTTTCTCAGCTGCATGGAATAAGGCATTATCCTTCTGTGCTCTTCCCATTCCCACTCCTATAATACATGTTTTATACAATACATGTTTTATACAACCACCAAGCAATTGTATTTTCACAAATAATTTCTATTTGCAGTTTATTATTAGCCCAAGATGAAAGAAAATAAATAAATCACCGTGTTGCAGTAGGAAGTGTTACCAGGTGAAGGAATTAAAACTTCATTTTCATATACAGGTCATTTAGAGATATGGCTGTGGACTTTGTGGAGCATCTGACAATAAGCCATCTCATAGAGGCAGAAAGATATGATTTTATACCCTGTGTGTGTTTGGAAGGTGAGAGGAATTTTACAAACCATATGCAAATGGTCAGCCTTACTGAAAAATGATAAAAGGAGGAATTCCCTTCTAGCATCATTACATTTAAAGGATGGAAGTGTTTTTTTTTCCCAGTGTTTCAATCTGATAGGCAGAAATTTCTTCTAGAAGTCATTTTTGGGGCTGTCTGTCTCCTAAATCTTGTTCATATGTGTGTAGGGGTGGGGGGGGAAAGGTATGAGGATGACAGGAGGAGGATGTGGGGATGAGGGAAAAAAAGGAAAGTCATTCTGTCTTCTATAAAAAATACATATGGCTCCATATATTGGTTCCATTTGAAAGTTACACTTAAAGAAGCCAAGAAAAAAGAGGCAGAAGCCTTTAAACTTCATGGTTACTTATGCCTTTAGAGATAGGGATGAAGAGAAATTACTGAAGTAGAGAACAGGCTGCAGATCCTCTAATGGTATTATAGCAAACTTGCATAAGCAGAGTCAGTGTATACCAGCTGTGGATTTGATACCCAAACCTGATTTACCATGTCTTTTGCTACCAGTTTTCTTGGTGGTTTTTGGTGGTTTTTTTGTTTTGTTTTGTTTTTCAGGTTTTTTTGATTGGTGGGTTTGGTTTTTTTTTAGTGGCTAATATCTACATAAAGATCTCAATGGGCCAGGCTGAAATATGAATGGATAGAGGTATGTTAGGACTGACAAGTTAGTTCTTAAATCATTAGCATAAAGATTAGGGGCGGGGATCTTATCTATTCCAAAATAGTGGCATTAGACGAGACCCTTTGAAAAACAGAAGTGGAAGGAAAATTAACAATGATTTCATGATGAAGAGGCAGACTAATATGTAGGAGGGAAATCAAGAGACCAAATCGCTGCAAAAATAGCAGGCCTTCAGAATAAAACCGTGATTTATGTATTTGAGTAGAGCAGAAAAAAATCACACAAGAACAGAGGGAGACCCTAAAGCAGGAGGTTGAAGACATTGACAGTACTCAGAGAATGATTTTTTGTAGTATTTTATCCTTAAAAGTATACTAAAGGAATTGCTGTTTTGTATGAGTTCCTAGGGAAACATTATCTGAAATTAAGAAACCAATCATGTTTGCTATTTCACTGCTGTTAGGGAATCTGCTGTTTCTTATTATTCTTTATTTTCAGATAACCATTCCTTTGCATCTCTCTTGTGGTTTCTACAAGCAAGTTATCAGGTTCAAGATGAGAAAGTGTGCTGCTATTACACAGGGTTTTTAGCTTGGAATCTCTACCTGTTTGTCATGTAGAAAAGCCTGGTTCTAAATGTCAAAGATTTGATGAATGTTCAAAATTAAAACAAAAAAACAAAAAACACGAAATGTGAGTGGGAAAGAATTCCTGGGCGGATTCGTCTTGTCTGTGTATTAAGAAGTTTCCCTTGGAGCTTCAGAAATTTCAGGATGAATAGTATGGAGCCTCTGTTCCTGAGGTCATCAGGTCATTCTCCTGTCTCGCATAAGCCCAAGTACAGCTTGATAAACTAGTAGATAAATCTATTATCGCACTCACCATTAGTAAACATTCTTCCAAATATTTTTAGGCTCAAAAGTACGCATGACCTTAAATGCAAAGCTCCAAATTGTATTTAAGAGATTAAAACTCTGAAATCTTTCAGCATATTCAAACCTGGAGCAGGTTGTTACTAATTGAAACCTTAAACAAGCAAGCAATGCATCCAGGTGCTTGCTTCCCGCTGACCACTGCAGTATCAGCATGGAAAAGAAAATCTTCTGGGATCTCATAAGTAAGCCTCTAAAAAAAGTTAATAGTTTGAGCAGTTCGGTATTCAAACTTTCTTTTTCCTTCTTCTCTCCGACATAGTGCAAGCCCATTACATGGGATTGTTTGTACCAAACAAAACCAACAAGACAAGCTGCTAATGAGGTTTCTAAGATGGTTGGTATATGTGCTTCAGAGACCAACAGTTCCTCCTTCAGTGGCCAAAGCCCTGCTATGCAATTATTGATCCATGTAATTTGCAAAATATTTTAAATAAAAAAGGGGGGGGAAATTAAGAAAAAGGCAGGCAGGGGGAACCAAATGAAATGGCGTCTATGTTGAAACCGACAGTAAAACCTTCATTAACTTCAGTGAAGTTTCCTTGGTAGGATTTCCTTGATGTTTTCCTGGAATACCACAGGTTCTTCCGAGTAGATTGCCACTGTTACTGCTTACTTACTATCAGCAAATACCAGTCCTTTAACAGCAAGGATGACAGCCAAGCCCCTCGTACAGTAGTCTGGCATGGGTTCTGCCCCATGAAGTGCTCAGTTCTCAGGCCCCAATTCAGCAAAGCCCCGAGACATGGGGTGAGCTGTAGGCACCCCAGGAGTCCCGGTCGTCCTCTAAGTGCTTTACTGGATTGGTGCCAATGCGCTCAGTTCTTTGAACAATTGGGCTATGTACAGTAAACATAAATTTTACCCTATGGTTTCAGTGTTGATGCTGCCAAGTTCACCTCTTATTTGTAGACTTGTGACTCCAATGATGTTATCAGTCTGCACGCAGAAAGAAGAAAAATCTTTAATTCTGGGACAGCCTCAGAAAACAATGTGTGTATCATCTGTGTATCATCTGCGGGGGTACAGCATATATGTCCCTACCCAGGGAATAGCTGGTGAGTATAGTGAATATTTTTCAAAGAAGTTTTTTAACTAACAAAACTGGGTGGTATTTTAAAATTGTTTCCAGTTTTCACAAGGGAAAAGCATTGCAGCAGAAAAAGTTGCTTCACACCGCTGCTCATTGCTGATCCCTGGCCAAAAGAAGTCACTCAGTATTGCATAGATGAGTGACTCTAAAATCTGTATCAGCTGAAACATATTTTTAATTTCTTTTTTTAAAGCAGAGACCACACTGTACTTGTGGGATTGAGCTGGGAACAAGTTCATTAAACTAACAAAATGAGACAGGTATGTAGCAGAACTGTCAGGAAGAGCTAGCATTGATCCAACCCAGTGTCTTATTAATGAAATACCGTATTTATGAGGATAGTACTAAAGGTTTTTAAGGTGATGAACCATTTATGTCATTTTCTGTGATAAGCGTTATATTTTGCAAGTTATAACTACTTGTGTTGAGCGTGCCCTTTGGATACCATGATTCAGGTATGTGTGAGGCCTCTAAAAGGTTAAACATTCGCATCTTCAAAAATAATGATTTTTTTTTTTTAAAGTTGGTTCTGAAAGCTAACACAGAAACTAGCCAGTGAAGCGATTTCTATATTTTTCTGTATTTTCTATATTTTTTCTATATTTTCACGAATGTTGGTTTGTTTGCAGCAGTGTTTGAGAGGTAAAACTGACCCCATCACCTCCGAGTAGAGTTCTCCTTCTGGCTTTGCATCACCATGGGGATGAAATTTCACATTTTCAAAAAGTCTGGCCATCTTGTTTTTTCGTTTGTTCTTGTGTGTATTGCAGAATCAAGATCTTCAAGGAAAGGGAGAAAAATAAAACTCGGAATATCAGTAAGTAACAGTCAAGCATATAGGCGGTAAATAATAGCTACGAAGTGTGAAGATTTTAAGAACAAGATCCTTGTTTTCTTGAGACACAACTTGAGATTGATCACAAAACAGAACTCTTCCTGAGATCATTGGTATGGATTTGAAAGCTAAAACCTGGACTCTTCCATTTTAATTTGTTTTGTTTCTTTTATCTGATGGAAGATTTATAGGCGAATCAGATGTGTCTGAAGTTTTCCTCATATGTTGTTTTTACTTAGAAAAATAAATGTAATGTTGTATCTCCATTACTTGTATTTTATAGTACTGTTCCTCTCCAGCATACTTATCTATTCCAGGTTATAATGATAGGTAGTGTTTTGAGGTGATCTCAGCTGGGTGTTATGATCAACAGTCTGTGTTCACTTTGCATCCTTCCCTTTTTAGTTTAAGTGTGGGGACCAGAATAAAAAACTCCAAACATTAAGTAAAGTGTTCCTTGTGAAAATTATGCAAATTGCAACCGTCTGCTAAATTAATTAATTGTGTTCATCAGAATAGCGTATGAAAAATGAAAGATATTTCTAAATGTTAAATAATGGCTGGATCATTCTGAAATTAAAAAAAATTAAACAGATACATGGTCATAGTCTGCTATTCACCCTGTGAAATTGCATTTGACCTCCATTTGGGTAATTGTATTATGCCTGCCTAAATTTCCATGCACAGTGATTTACAATAGAACATATTATTCTACTCCTATTCTACTGTACTGCATACTGCTGCTATTTATTGCTACGTAGTTATATTTATTTAGAGGATGATCATGTTCTAGCGTCTGACTCCCATGGCTCCTATACAGATTTCTTTGGCAAGTGCATTTTCCATCCAGGTAATTAATACCGTGGAAACAAAAGATTATTTATGTATCATATAAGTTCTGATGTACTTTCAGGCGAAAGAGAGAGAGGAAGCAAAATTATAGAACAAAAGGAAAACATTTGCCTCTGTTCTGTCATGAAAGCTGCTGGGGACACCTTTCTAAGGATTCCTCCCCAAACCATCCTGTAAACTACTTAGTCCCCTTTATCAGCAACAGAGACGGTTTTCATGATGCTGGCCTACGGCTCTGAGCAGTACCTGGTGAATATAAGGATATTGCTCACTGCCTGAACAGAAGCTCAGCAGTTATCTGACATCAGTCTTCAAACATAATTGCAAGTTTAAACTCATTGAAGAGAGAGGTATTTTATCATAGAGAAAGTAGTGTATGCTCATTTTTTATTTTTAATCAGGCTTTAGCTCTGTAGCCTTACAGTTTTAAGAAGAATTCATATCAAATGGGAATAACAGTCTGAGAGCTAATTTAAGCCTAATAATTTGAATCCCAACTTTACTCCTGGTTAGGCGTGTTGGAAAATGGATTGCTTTGGAATAGCTGAAGTACAGTGTCATAGAGTTGTTACAAACAGACCTTTTCCTGCTTCTTGGACACAGTATTGTATTTTGCAAACGGGTAGGAACTTGGTATAAAAGCGTGGTTAGCTTGGACCCGCAAGCTCTGAACTGTACGTAATGCCTGTTCTAGCTGTACCTGGGTTGAACTGCAATGTACTAAATAATGCATATTCGAAGTAAATGTTAGATCTGAGTGGCACTGGAACTCTGGAGACCAGTGAAAACAAACAGGATCTTTCTTCTTTTGTTAGTAAATGTTTGGACATTAGTGAGAGGGAGAAGAGTACTTCTGTTCTTGCAATACCTGTGAAACCTGCCTAGTGTGCTTTCTCTCAACCTGTTAGGTAACCCTTCCTGAAAGTATCTATACAAGGGGCAGCTTAGATGAAGTAAGAACTAGTCTGAGTCTGTCCCTGAAATACAATTCAGGCATGAACTCATTCTGATATTTGAAAATGTCAGGAATCCTTATGCTTTCTGTTTGTCTCCATCTCCTGCATTAGTATTCTCTGCTTTCAGCAAGATTGATACGAAATACCAAATTCTTGTTCCACTTACTAAAGGGGCTTCAACCCTGGACTCAGACCCAGTCTTTTTTCAATGCAGGCATTTCATCATTCCCAAAGTTTTGAACAGTTCCCAAGAAACATATCCAACTCTTCTCTGCTACCACTGTTCTTGAACACAGATACTGTTTAGGCTGAAGGCCTACCTGAAAATGCAAGCTTCGGTACTTCGAAACCTGAAATGTGTCCCTGAGTATTAGAAAAGTGCTTAATGACATTAGATTTTGAACTAGAACTATTGTTGTAGCTAGAACATGTAATGTACATCCTAAATTCTTTAATTTACTTAATTATCTCCTAATTACAGTCTAATTAATCACTAATTTATCTTAATTTCCTCTGGTAATTTCCTTATTAATCCCTACTTTAATATGTTACATTTTTATCCTTCCTCCTTTAATTGGGAAACAGACTTTACAGTCTTTGCTATGACAAAAGGTATGTTTCTTACCTGCTGTAAAACATACCTAAATGTGACTTTGCAGTTAGCATGTTTTCATTAGAAACTTGAATGACCATGCAATCATCAGTCTCACTGAGAACACAGGAAAACTTATGCTATACATTTATCACAATTAAAAAAACAAACAAACAAAAAAAACCAACGTAGGTTTTGTGTGGAGACCAAAGTGTCCTGAGATTTCTTCATGAAATATAGTCATTTTGGTGTTTAGGACCTCAGAACCTACTTAGTTACCGTTCTTTCTGTGTGTCATTTAAGCAGATCTTTAGTGAGACTCTCTAATCTATTTTTTTAATTTCAGTAACCTCTGAAATCTAAATCCGCACATCCCCATGAGTGGATATTCCCCACTTGCACTTTTCTCCAGACATTCTTTCAGAAATGTTGGTTTGCTATCCTTATTAAAAAAAAAACCACAAAACCCCCCCCCAAAAACCCAAGCCCAACCAATATGTATATACACAAAAGGAAAAGCCTATTCCAGAGCTTGAGTTTCCCCTTGCTGGAAAAACTGTACATTAATTAAAAGATCTAATTTTTTTCCCTGTCATTGAAATAACTCAGGCTGGAGGCGTAACTCTCAAATACTTATATCTTGCATCCAAATGGGGGAAAAGTATTTCTACGTGAAGCAAGTGCACAGTTCAAATGAACTGTCACAATATAACTCAGCAACATTTTAATCAAAAAAGATTCTGTTGTTAGCACAGATGGAGGCAAAGCAGTGGGAACATAAGCTGTCCAGCGGTAGCAGAGCCAGGGAAAGAGAGGTCCTCAATTTAACAGTGTTGGCAGAGCGTAGTTCCCTGTAATTCTGCAGCAAGTCTGATGTTGCATATGGGGATAAGTTGGAATTGTTTTATTTTTGTGGAAGTTGTTTTTAGGAATAGCTTTCAGAGTCCCTACCACACAATTGTAAAATAAGTAGATGTATTATGCTGCTCAACCAGTCAGCAAAGAAGACGCAGAAATGTTCCCTCTCTATACAATATTAACAGCTATTACTGATTTTAACCATACAGATCTATGCTTGGAGAAGGAAGGAAGGAAGGGTGAAGAGAAGACAGCAGGGAGACCTTCAAACAGGTATTACATTTCCTTACTTACAGTTTATGATGGTGTAACTTAAGGATGGTAACAAAGCCCACCAGAGCTGTAGGTTGCTGAGACACTTTTGCCTAGGTAGCATCTATGGTGAACTAAACCGCAACCGGTTGGTGGTTGTTAGTGCTGCCATTTCTGCCAGGGTCGGGGCGTTACCCTGAAGGCAACGTCTGCAGACTCACCTCGCGTGGCCGGTGATGGTGGATTTAAACCAAAGTGCTCGACTATAAAGCAGCTCTGAAACATTCCTCTCAGGAGATGATAACCTCTGGCAGAGGGGCAGTAAAAAACAAGTCAGGCTGTGGCATCTCTAACAGCCACAGCTGTTTGCTAATTAAATGTGTATCAGGCCTGTCAGTACGGCCTGAGGTAAATTAGAAAGGGAGCAGGGAGCCTTCAGCTGCGGGTTGGTCCCGTGGCCCTGATCCGTGCCTTCTCTGGAGAGCGGTGAGAGAGCAGGGCTGGGGCTTCTGCAAGCTTAAAGCTTCCAACAGCATTCTTCGTAAGATACATTTCTGCAGGCACCTAAACTCAGGGTAGATTTTCTTTCCAGAGATATGATTCAGACTAAAAATCTAAATACACAAAAGCTTGCAAATGTGGCCGGGAGTTACCTGTTACTACTGGGACTTGTTTTAATTCACCGATCCTGTGCTCTTAGTATTTCCCTATTCCTTTTGGCCTTCAAGTGTAATTTTATTAGAAAAGTGATTACAGAATTACAATTTGCATTTAATTTCTCAGTTACCTTTACATCAAGGGTTTGAGGTTGTTTGGGCAAGGTGTTTGTCATGATTTAACCCCAGCTGGCAATGAAGCCCCACACAGCCGCTCGCTCGCGCCCCCCGGTGGGATGGGGAAGATAATCAGAAGAGTAGAAGTGAGAAAACTCATGGGCTAAGACGGTTTAATGGGTAAAGCAAAAGCTGCACACACAAGCAAAGTAACAAGGAATTCATTCAGTACTTCCCAGCAGCAGGCAGGTGTTCAGCCATCTCCAGGAGAGCAGGGCTCCATCACGCCTAACAGTTACTTGGAAAGACAAACTCCATCACTCCAAATGTCCCTCCCTTCCTCCTTCTTCTTCCCCCAGGTTTATATGCTGAGCATGACATCATATGGTCTGGAATATCCCTTGGGCCAGTTGGGGTCAGCTATCCCAGCTGTGTCCCCCCCAACTCCTTGTGCCCCCTCAGCCTACTGGCTGGTGGGGTGGGGTGAGGAGCAGAAAAGCCCTTGGCTCTGGGTGAGCACTGCTCAGCAGAAACCAAAACATCCCTGGGTTATCAACACCGTTTCCAGCACAAATCCAAAACACAGCCCCATACTAGCCACTGTGGAGAAAATGAACTCTATCCCAGCTAAAACCAGTACAGCGTTGTTCTTTTACTTCATGAATAAGATTATCTGCTGCAACTGCTAAGATGAAAATCTTTCTAAAATCTCGAAATATGGCTGTGATCTTTCTTGGTCTTCTCATCCAGGCTAGATAGAAATCACAGTTGTTTTTCTTGCCTCATAATATTATGTAATATAAACCAAGTGATAGTGTATGACTAAAGAATTCAGAGAGTGAAGAAGTGCTTGACTTTTTTTTCTTTTCTGTGTTTTGTTGGTTGTTTTTTTTTTTCTTTTTTTTCGGAGCATGAAGAGTGGTGTGCTTGTCTCCACAAAGCCAGCAGCAAGCAGCCACATTGCTGTGAAATCCAATCAAGTCCTTTTTACTCGGTGACTTCTGCTTTTGGAGATTGATTCTTGCTAACTCTCAAGTCTGAGTCCAATTCAAGGGAGGAAGACCGGTGAGTGGAACAGAGGCTAATAAGCCACCTCCTCAATCATGAACAAGCATTTAAACTTATTGTCACTGCAAGTATTGAAGGTCACAGGGCTGTAGGAGTCACCTTGTGTACTCAACAGCTCAAGCTTCAAAAAAGTCTCATCCCTTAGGTTACAGACTATTTAACTTGCAGCACAGAGTGGCCCACAACAGAAACTAGACTCCTGTATTTAGGCAACCAACTTGAAGTCGAAAGAAAATCTTTGTGGGTAAATGTGTATAGAGGTACTTGCTGTTTCCAATTATATTGTATGTAGGATTAAAAAAAAAAGCAGAAAGTACTCACTTAGCTAAGACAATCAAGTATACCCACAAAAATTTTTGAGAGAAAACTTTAGAAGAGGAAAAACTGAATTCTCTTCTAGCACATAAGTATTCCCTCTTATTTGTCTTACT
>JAVJGG010000007.1:17553746-17582119 GCA_035590195.1 Aviceda cuculoides
AGAAAGAGAAACATCAGTTAGCATATTAGTTAAGAGTTCCCTCCATTTGAGGAATATAGTGCTTTAAAGGCACTTTGTTTTGTTTTGTGTTTTCCCCAAAGGCAGGAGACTTTGGTGTCAGTAAAGGTTCTCAAGTCCTTGAATTATCCCCCTGGGCTATCTTTAAATCTAATCTTAGCCAAGCACTTACTAGTTATATGATAAAGTCAGAGATTACGGGCCAAATTCTCTTTTCAGTTATTCCACTGAAACCCATTGAAATCAATGTGAGATTGGACTTGTGTAACAGGGAAGAATTTGGGCTACTGTCTGCAAGAGATAAGAACAGGGCCAATACTATAACAGCCTTTTCCAACAAAAACAGATTCAGACAAACTTAGGGTCATGTGCTGTCCTTGATGCACATATAGAGCTTCAAGGGTTCACGTTGGACACATATTTAGAAAAATACCTTTTTTCTAGTTGTTAGGTACAGAAGGGGTTTGGGTGGAAAGCATCCCAAGTTTAATTAATTTTAGAGTTAAGCTTATGAAGCCCTACATTTATTTCAGAGGTGAGCGGCATTTTCAAAGTCACAGTGTGGCACAGTGCAAGTGACCCTCCCAAGAAACAGCTGATACTATAACTGTAGGTGATGAGGACCATAGACAAAGTAGGCTTTGCCACATAGCGTTTCAATATCTTGTGTGGAAATAACGTGATCCCATCTCTTCTCCCTTCCCTTTCCAAGCTTCGCTACAGCACTTACGAGAAATAGTAATACTTGGTGCTGTCATGGAGTTTCAATCTCTGAAGCAAAGCTCTTGAAAGGGATAAGTCTGGTCTTGTGAAAGTAAGAACCTTACCATAAACCATTAGGTTGGTTTGGCTGCAGAGGTGAATAGAGAACAAGTTCTCACAGTGTCAGGACCTTCTTTTAGTTGGAGGCTAGAGAGACAAAAAGAGTGATTTTAGTTTGCATTTATGCTAAGCAGCCCACCTGCTTCTTTCATGGATCTTTAAATTCAAGCTTGCTGCATTTGTTTAGGCTTTTTGGATATAATAATGATTAAAAGTGCACTCTAGCATCTTAGACACTGCTGTCTTTATTCTTGAGTTCCCTTAATCCATTTTTACACACAGTGCCTCTGACTTCCCCTTAAATCTGCTTTTGTGGGTCAGCAGACCTGCGGCCCCATTTTCTTGGTAGCGTTGACTGTAGGAGCAGCAAATTGGTCCATACCGATACCTTCTAATGTTGCCCTGCTGTGCTTCTGCACTGGGATGCTTGTGATGCTGTCCTCTGTAACTGATGTAGTCGTATAGACATGTTCAAAATGCTGTAGCGCTACTTTGTGCCATTAAGCAGATACGTTGCATGTTAAAAGGAGCTGTTTTTTCAGTGGCAGGTGGAACAATCCGTAGCAGTATATCCAAGGAAAAGAGTTTACATGAAGTATTTTAAGACTCTTGGATGAAAGGGGTTTTATATAAATGTAAAGTAGTATTATTATAGTAATTTTATTAAAAAAACATTAGTAGGTGTCTTTCTTTAGGCATAAAATCTATGCACGTGAAAAACAATAGTTGGCAGCCTGCAGTAACGGCACAGTGTGCTGAAATGATGACAATAATGAATAGCTCTGAAACACCAACGGAAACCACTGTACTGCACATGTACTGTGCTGTATGTGAACAGACTGCAAGAGCTTTATCGAGGATTCTAAGGAAGTGTGTAAAAGGAAGCCGCAACAGCGTAAGAAAAATACAGAATAAAGCGAGCAGGCAAACTACAGCTGGGGCTCTTCTTAGAGAATAAATTGGATAGATAGTAAAGCAGAACTTGTGTTGATTGGCAGCTGACACTAGCTCTTTCTTAAATTGGATATTTATTGGGGATTTTACTGCTGCGCTGAACACAGGAAAGAGACCCGTACGAGTTCGTCAATGTGAATCAGAGGTGGCGAACCTTTTGAAGGACCTGCCACACTGAAAGGTTTGTTTATTCTCAGTTTTTCAGATTTTGTTCTCTGAGATGTACCTAAAAATCCTCATGATAGCTTGACCCCTTTTGTTTGTTTGCACCTGTTCTCTCTTTTTTTTAATTCTCCAACAAATGCCTGGATTTCCGTAGTGTACTGCTGAGTGTGAAAATGTTGCCTTACCTCCTTAAAGTGAAGGAAGAGTATTTCTTAAGAAAAGTAAAGATTTTGCTAGCAACTGCAAAGCAAATGTAGCTAGATTTGGCTGGAAAAGAAGAGTTCCACATGTAATACAATATTGAGTTTTCCACATTTATTTTTGCTCTTCATTGGAGAGAACACTGCAACACTAAATTCCAAATTATCATGAAAACCCAGAAATAGAGCCCTAATTACATAGCCTGATGATCAAGGCAATCATCTGGGTTTTGGGACACTTGTATACATGTTCCTTTCCAATTAGCACATTCCAGATGAGGTCCCTGTAGCTGGCCTGAAATCAGTTTATCATCGATTCAGTAAATATTTTTCTGTGCAAAGGGAAAAACCTTGGGTAGTCATGGCATAAGTGGATATCTTTGAATGTGCCGTTAGTTATTACCTACTTGCTTAAGATGTACAGCATACAAGTCTTTAGTCTGAATGTGAGATCAAAGGTGTCTGTTTTCCTCTTTTTTTTTTTTTTTTTTTTTACACAGCGTTGTATTGTTGAGTCTAAATACGGAGATTTGACTGAAAAAATGCTATAATTTAAACCATTAGCATATTGTTATATGGTTGTTTCTTGATAATGCTCTCTGTAATCTTTATCTAATCCAGGTTTAATTTGACTTTTTCAACTTTTTGTAGTAGCTTTGTTCTGCATTAAAGATTTGACCAAAATCTTTACATGAATGTGTTTGGCTTAAACCAATCACTTTCCTGGTAACTGTAGGAATGGACTTTTTTGTTGTAAAACCAGTGCTATATTAACCTCTTTCTATTAGAAAAGCGCACACCAGAACATACACTAATTGCATAAATTAGAAGTGTGGTCAGATTCATAAAACAAGAAAACCAGTACCACAGTAAAACTTGCATTCCTGCTGTCTGATTTCAAGAAAGCTTGAAATTCAGAGAGGCAAAAGGCTTGCAGCCATGTCGCAAGAACTAGCTGGAAGGGCTATGCCCTGCTGTAGAAGGATTCAGAGAGAAGGGGGAAAAAGCCGTTCATATTTAAGAAGTACACTAACAGAATATACACATTTCCCATTTATCTGGAATAGCACATTTATTGGGCAAGTCAGAGAAGTGCCTACATATTTTATTGCTGTGATTTAATTTTTCCTTTTTTTGGTTTTCATCTCGCTGCATAGGGTACATAAACCAGCTTTTCAAGAACAAAAGCAAATGAAAACTATGATTTTCCTTTTTCCATTTGCCCCAAGTGTTCTTAAGCCAACAAATAAAAATATGACTAGACATAATTTTTAAATACAATTCCAGGTAAAACTTAAAACTAAAAAGAGTCATTTTTCAACCCACAGAGCCTTTGGGAGACTCAGGGAAATGAGTGAAGATTTAAAAAAAAAATAATAAATATATATATATGTATAAATATTATTTTTTTTTGTAGTGACAGCTTCTGCCAGAAAGAGTTCAAGATAGATTTGCCTGTCTCACTAAAATTCAACTTTTCTGTTTTCCTGCATGTTTCTAGTCCACTGTCTCTGTCAGTCCATTAGTCTTTGTTTCATGGTAGTAATTATATGCCCAAGCTCTTCAAGAATGAGTGTGCATCAAACACAGTGGTGCTCATGCTGTGGGTGAATTAATTAAAGCACCAAGAAATTCATGCTCAGCAACAAGAGCAATTGGCTTGATGCACTCTAATGTAGATTTACTCGCAAAGACCTAAGGGCTCGTGAAGTAACTGCTGTGAGCATCTACCACATATTGGAGCGTACTGTAATTTCTGTGTCTCTGTTCTGAACTTAGACTACTAGTCATACAGCAAGTGGCTCCTTCGCCCACATCTGTTCATCCTGTCTCATTAATGGTGAAGACAGCTGTCCCCATTATGCTTCAGTGGGGTGAAGTATAGTGAGAACAAATGTCTGGAGAAGACATTGTGTGTAGGAGAGAAGGGCAGGAGGGTGTCCAGGAGCCTGGAACGGAGGTAATTCAGATGAAGCTCCTATCTGTCAGCAGGACCTGGAGGAGCATTACTGCCAAGCCATCTGGGATGGAAATTCGGTAATGAGAGGACACTACTACACCGTCCCATCGTCTGTGAAGATTTCCTGGAAATTGCAAGCCTTGATACACAAGGAAGTCCAGAACTGTAGAATAGGAGAATGAGGGCTGGATTGACAGCCTTTGTAAGAATTAAGCCCATTAAGTAATACTCACTTGCCCTAATGCAATTAGATTTTAACAGCCTCATTGAGTTACAGATGAAATTTCAGAGGTTTCACTGTGAATAAACACAATGTTTCTGTGTCACAGTTCATCCATTATTTAGCCAGTTATTCTTAGAAACTGGGTTTGCATTAGGTTACTGGGAGCCTGCCTGTGGACATGTATAGGCAGAAGCAATCAATAGCAAGGGCCTACTGCTGTCCTTTTCAATGTCAACGAGTTTTTCCAGAATGACTTTAAAGAACAGGGGTAGCATTTAGGTCCTCTACTGCATATCTGAAAATAGAACAGATTGAGTGTAAACTGATCAAATAAGTCTCTGTCTATACGGTGTCTGTTATTGCTATTCATCAGCGTATGGTCTTATCACTCGCTTTCACATGGGCTGTATTGCTTTTGTTATACCTTCTTTAGAGTTTATTTGGTTAAAACTATGCAACTTCCTGTATGGACAGTTTTGTTAATTTAATTCAAGATTCCATTGATTTAGTTTTATATGAGAAAGAAATCACTTCAAATTGATATGAATTGGGTTTAAATTGGATTATGATAGATTGCCCGTAGATGCTGTTGAGTCCACAAACTTTGGCAACCTAATAATAACTTCAAGCTTTCCTTCATTTTCCCTCTTTCAAGCTCTGTAATAAGTCAATTGTTTCTCACCCCACTCATCTTTCAGCAAGACTTCCCACGGTGAATTAGAATTAAGTTCAGCATCTTTTTACACCTAACCATGTAAAACCATAGACAAATATTGCCTAGAAGCCAGAAGCACTGTACATATAATTTAAAACTATTAAAATCTATCGGTTGCATTTAGTCTTCTAATATAGCTGGGGGGCTTTCTGTTTTGTTTATATTGAGGATTTTTCTTTCTCCTGTGTACTGTGTCTTAGCAGGAAATTTTAAGAGAATTGATTCACTTTCATAACTTCAGACCAAGTCTTCTGATTTAGGACAGTGCAGGTTTAGCATAGCGCAACGTACTGTGGAGTGGGCTAGGTCTGAGCTACTGTCACACTCCTCTTGTTCTAAAATTGGCCCTTGGCCAGTCTGATTTGCTTCATGAATTAGAGAAAATTAAAGCTTATTGCCCTAGTGGTGCTTATTGGCAAATAGGAGTTGCTGGAACTTAGGGACATCACAGATCTGTCCTTTTTTTCCTGATTA
The DNA here is from genome assembly GCA_035590195.1 of Aviceda cuculoides. NCBI lineage: Eukaryota > Metazoa > Chordata > Aves > Accipitriformes > Accipitridae > Aviceda > Aviceda cuculoides. The sequence goes on from JAVJGG010000007.1 coordinate 17,559,278, forward strand.
TGTTCTCTGCAGTAGAGCCCAGAAAAAAGGGACATGGCATCACACCAATATTCCTGCTCATTAGTGACAACCGTGTCCCTAGGGAAACTGTGCTGTTGGGCATATCCATTGGCTGGCTTCAAAGCAGCTAAAATGGTGCTACGGCTCAGGTATTTAGTGGATTATTGCGTAGCAGTGCTACCAGTTGTGTCCAGAAAGTTTCTAAGACCTGAAATACATCCCTTTATAAATATGTGAAAGATGAGATATTGGAAGAGGTATAATTGTTGCCTTGTAACCAGGTGGGCTTTAACTTATTACAACAGAAGCAAGAGCAAGGATATTTTACAGCTCTTTGGGTTTGCCTTTTTGTTGCTGTTCTCCTGAGGGGAAACAAAACTGCGCGCTAGCAAGCACACACTGCCAGTTTAGAGGAAAAGGTACAGGTGAATGAAGGTGGTAAGAGAAAAGTGTTGAGACTTGTGGCAATGACAAGACAAAGACAGATGCAGCTGCAAACAAAAATCTCTGTCCTACACATATTGATTCTTGTGTATCTTCCTTTTCTGGTGGTTAGGCATCTCATTCCTGGAGAATGTGTAAGGTTCATGTCTAAAATAAAATGACAGTGAAATTATATCAGATTTGAAAAAGGCCATTTGTTCGAGGAAGCAGTATGCCAGTGGTTACATTGTGCAATGGTAGAAGCTAAATAATATGAAGTTATTAATGTTTAACATTGGACATCAAGATGTGGCATTTTCAGACTGAGGGCCTGAATGAGACCCGTAAATACATTATGAACTAAATTATTCTATTAGCACTCAAGTAGTTGAGTTTCATTTTAGAAGGTAGTTTCCCTGTCAGATGCAGTATGAAAGAATTTGCAGGAATTATGATGTCCAGAAACATCTGAAAGAATTTTCAGTCTTTTTTTTTGTCTGCACAACTGACATATCTGTAGCCTGTGACAGAAAAGCAGGCAAAAATACCAGAAGTTGATCTTGCAGGATTTCTATCCAAGATGAGAAATACTAATGCCAGTATCTCCTAGAAATAATATTCCCTTTGAAGATTTTAGGCACATTGTTCACACTTACAAATTCAAAATAGTTAACATTTAAATTTCTAAAGGCATGTCTGCATACAAGCTGGTTGAATCAGAACAAGGATCTGCATGCAGATCATGCCTTGTGTTAGTTACATAACAGGTCAGATTAGATAAAATCCTCAAAAATTCTATGAACCAAATAGAGTTTCTGAACTTTGGAAGCATCTCAGATTTTCTTTTCATGTGCAAATTATGTCTAATTTTTCCTCAGAGTAGTTACAAATCATCTGCAATCAATGTCACTAGGATGGGATCGGGTTAAATCCAGTTCACTGAATTAAACTGTTTCATTGGCTTTAGTTTCTCTGAAGACTACAGGAAGCATTCATATAAAATAATCAAAGTATTAATTACTGCTGCAAAATATACACCTGAACACAGTGTAGACTCTATTACCACGGACAATGGAAATGTGAACCCGCTCAAGGGTTAGATTGTGACAGCTGTGTCTCAGATGAGGTTGCCACTTGTCCCGTAGAAAATTATACTTCTCATAATACATTCTCAAATCCCATGTCCTGTTTTGGAGGTGCATAGACTATTGCTTAACTTGTATTTTCCAGTTCTATATGAAAAAGAGTGAAATCTGGCAAGAGTGCTGCTGCAAAATCTTTCATTTGTCCCTAAGGTATTGCCGCTGCTTTCCTGGATGGATGGGAACACCTGCTTTGTTTCTGAAGGTTACAGTTGGAGCTAACGTCACCCCAGTAGAACTGCTAATGATAGGATTTTCTCCCCTTTGAGAGAAGCACCCTAACAAAGATCTTGTGATACGTGTTACTGGATACCTCCATTTTCTTCTGCACCTGACAAGGTGAGCTGGTATTGTAACATCTCTCTAATCCTGGCCTAGCACATCTAGCTGATAAAGAAAAATTCAGGATCATTCAGGGCTGGGCATTAAGTGATCATCACAACTAAGTGCATTTAGGAAAAAAAAAAATATAGGGTTTTGGGAGAGGCCACCCCGATCCATGCACTGCTTCTCCAGCTGTTGCCAAGACTCTACAAAGCTTTGGCAACATTTCTTGGAGAATGTAGATGGTGCATTGGCACTGTGGCACCGGTATTTATTTTCCTTGTGCTTAACAACTTCTTAGTTGTCCCTTCATGAGAGAAAGGGACGTTTGTGTCTGGTATGCTTTCAAATGTCTTTTCTGGCGCTGTAATCTTGGTCGTTTAGCAAATGCAGAGAATGTGAGTCCTGAAGTCTGTATGACCCACCTGAATGACACTTTAGCTTCACATAGACAATTGCTGGGGCTACTGTGCTGGTGAAGCTTTAGGAGTGGAGAAATGAAGATGCATCCTCCTCGGATACTATTTTCAAAATGAAAAGACCATAAGAGGAGGTTTAAACCCTAAGGATAGTATGCTTTATGCGTTCCTCATGTATTATAATTGAATATGAGGGAATTGAAGAGGCAGAACTATGAGTCCTGAAGGCTGTTACTTTACAAAGTAATGAAGAAGCTCAGTGCCCCAGCTTATATGAACAGTTAACTGAAATAGTTTGGTCCTACATCTTCATGGTGATATATCAAATACAACATTATTTTACATAACTTCAAGTAGTAAACTTTATTATGATTATAAATGATAGACATTAATGGATCATTAATCCATATAATAATACTGCATTTTCATAAAACAATTTCAGTTCATTTAAAATTCTCCCTAAGAACCTTTCTGACACCCTCTACCAGAAAATGACTTTATTTTATTTATCCCTAATCGTTCCACACTTCCTTGGTTCCACTAATTACTGCTTCAGTTCTCAACTGTTTGTTCAGATCACCTTTAACCATAATTCCCATAAATTAAAATACAGCACCATCTTGTCAGGCTTCAGATGAATGTCTAAGTGTATTAATCAAAGTATATACTCTAAGATAATGCCCAGGAAGGCTCCACGCATGAATCATGTGATGATATTCTATAGAATATGGTTACATTTATTGCTACACTATGTATAATTATTCAGGCAGGTGTTTACTGACTTAAGTAATCAGTCAATTAATTCATGTCTAGATCTGCAGTTAGTGATTATCCTCTTTTGCTGAGTTTTGGCAACTTGATTTCTCTAAGCATGACCTCATCAAATGCTGGTCATTAAAGTTCTGAAGTCATAAACTGACACAAAGGTCATTGGCTAAAAAGATAATAAATGAGGCTGTGTAGTTTGATCCACTACTTTTGAAGGCTGGTCTTAGGGGAAAGAAAAAACCCTAAGCCCCAGGCGCTCATTGTTCACCTTTGTGTACTATGGAGGTTTTGATTGAAGTCCATGGTTTGTGGTTGTTATCAATTGCCCAGGTTCCACAAAAGTCAGGAAACTGAGCTCAGTTTACACCTCATGCAACAAAACTGCTCGCAATGGCATGAGTAGATAAGCACAGGGACAAATCTCAGAGATCAAGATCCCGAAATATGCTGCCTTCTCTTGTAAACTAGGTGAGCATATTGGACCTACAGTGATATAATAAGGGCTCATAAATGGCCATGTGAATTTGGAAAAAGTCTGTGATTTTTTAGTCTTTCAAACTCTGGTCTTTTTCCGTGGTTGATTGCAATCTGAAAATGTGTACATGTGTGTTCTGTTTATTAAGTCGGGGTAAAGAATACAGTGGAATAAATTATGAACTAGTGCAGTCATGGCTGGGAAGTTATATTTAATAAGTATAAAACAATTTTTTCCTTGTTCAGATTCTTTTTACCTTTCTGTAAACCTATTCCTAAATGTACTTAAGCACGATACATCGTTTATAGCTGCCTCCACTACATTCCAACCTCCTGATCCAGTTGCATTTCTGGGATGCCTCTTCCTCACTCAGTGAGTTACATTTGGTAAAGAATCAGTATCTTACTTGCCTCACCTCTGTTCACGCACACTGCTTGAAGTTTGACTAGTGTCAGGAGCAGTGTGCTCCCCCGAGTACTGCTCGTGCTCCTACTTGTCTCAAGCTCCCACTTGTGAAACAATGACTGCCTACTTACAGATCAAAGGCCTTCTTGTCTATCATAATGAAATTCTGTTCATAAAGCTATCTGGAGATTTATTTTGACCACTTCTGTATAATGTCTATGCTTATTGAACTACAGCAGTCACCCATTATGGACCATCTACATAGGCATCAACAAACTCCCAACAATTTAACAAATGCTGTATATGGAACAATATATAAGCAATTTTATGATTTCTGTAAGTGAAGCTGTCAAGAAATGGGTTTTCCTCTTTTAAGCTAGAGGATCAAAGACTTGTAATGCTTCTGGATCCAAAAAGTTCGTCAAACTTGGCATAACTTCATAGCCGGGTCAGGGGAGATCTGAATTAAACATATCGAGATTCTCTTGTAATTTCATTTTAGTTGAACAAATGCATTCCTGCAAAGTGCATCTTACTTCTTTAACTTTGAAAATTAATTAGTAAATTGACCTAATACCTCAGGACAAACTGCCAGCTCTGCAGTAAGATCAAATAGTGATGAATATGAGCAATCTGGAAAAGTATATTCTAATCGTTTGATTTTGAATTATGATCTGGTGTTCTGAAAGCAGCTATATGAGGAAACATTTGAGTTTGCTTAGTTGAATTATTTTTTATAGTTACTATGGAGCTCTTATTTTATGAGATTTTAATTGTACTTTTCATCAGGCATCTGTTCGCTTTTGAACCCCTTACTTGCCTTTTTTCTTCCAAAATTTTCTTTGAATAGTCCAAGTTTACTTCAATATTTTCCAGCCAGATATTCTGTAAGATTCACTTTTGAGCCTCTTTGGTGTAAGCTGATTCTTGACAATACTGTAAGTATTTCAAATATATATGGAAATGCTTTGGTATTTTCCTGCTGTTTGCCAGAAAAATTTTTGCTTTTACAGGGGTGTTTGTTCCTTGATCTTCACGTTCTGAATGGCAACATTTTTTTTTAAATAACTTTTTTTTTCCTTACTGTATAAAAGTAATTTGAATAATTATCATATTTCTTCACTGAAGTATTGCTGCATTTTAAAAAATGCTTATCCAAGGAATATCTGCGGTGACTTTTTTCTGTTTGTTCTGAAGAAAGTTGATCATAAATCAGTTACTGGATTTCCCAAGGCTTGGATGTCTTGGAATTAACACATTATATGCTTCTAAACTTTATCCAAGATCCAAGGACAAAAGCACTTGAAAGAAATGTCTTTAAGGAATCAGTTCAAAATTCCTATGAGTCGGAAACTAATGCTGCTTTAAATTCAGCCTGTGTGTGCAAACTTTCCCCTTCGTTGGAACTGGACATATTTAGAAGTGATAGTCATAAAGAAGTCCTCAACCAGTTTCTTTATTGGTCCGGTTCATGTATGAATCATCTTCACAGAAATAGAACAAACCTCATTAGGTATTTGTTATGTCTTTGCTTTTCCACGTTCAGAGAAAGCCACTCTTTTTTTTTCAGGCACCTAACTTGTACAGCAGGAGAAAGGGTGGCATACGGAGGCTGTGTACATACATTTATTGTACCTAGTACAAACGATTTAGGCTCTGTCCCTATGAATGATCATCTATAATATTCCAAAGCTATTACTTTGTAGACTACATACTTAATTTTGCTGCTTTTTAGCTCCTAGTGTGTAAAGAATGCAGTATGCAAGGTGGGTAATGCTACTCTACCTAAAAAAGAGATTTATAAAAGTATTTGTGGGAGTGTCATTGTTCAATGATAAAGCTCTAATTGCAGAACTTAGTGAATGTTTTACAGTGATTAATTTACCTACTATATCTACTTTCTTGTTCTGCAAGCAGAACAAGAATAAATTGTCATTACAATGGCAATTTATTGTATACTAAAAAACAATCTTTACAGTTGAAAGGCTAAATGATAGAATTACTCTAAGACACATAAGGTAGTCTGGAAATCAGCATTTCTTTGTGGGCTTTTTTCTGCCTTCCTTTTTAAATTCTAATGTATGTTCTTTTCATGGGCACTGTAAAATAAGCTGGTTTTAGGACATTTCTGAACGGGAGAGAAGTCATTTGACATAATAGCAAATACTTTTGCAAGTCTTCAAGCTGTTCTATTCAATATACAGCATTATAATTTTGCCACATAGGGCACACAAGGATGTGATTCAAAAAAAAAAAAGCTGAATTATGATATGGTGATACTGTAAATGGACTGTGATTTTACAATGGATATGTTTTTTTCTGAATCTGAAAAGAGTAGAAATTATATGTAGTCTGTTTGGGTTTTTTTGCAAACCATCGTATTAAAATTTTATTACACATTAGAAGAAAAATAGTAAGAGTACTGGAGGAGTCTGGCAAAGAACATTTACCAAAAGTTATCCAAACACAGTATTTTACATTTGTATTCTTTAAAGACTCATCTGTGCCTATTTCTTCTTGTCTTCTGCAGCTACATAAGTAATTTCAGGGGTTGTATTTTAAAATCAAATATTGAAAATAAGCCTGCAAAGATCAATAAAAAGCTAAATTATTCACTACCAGGCAGAACAAAACATTTTGTTCCACCTTTTTTGTTATTAAATATTGAAATAAAGCCTCTGAGTATTTCTTAAGTACAGGAATATTTTAGCATCTTTATAAAAAAAAAAGAAGCTGATTCTAAAATCCACCTAGAGGTGAATGATAGTGTATTTTTTTAAATGCTGTTCTCTCTAAATTGTAGAGAATTTAAGACTAAAGCCTGTTACGTGCTAAACTTCTCATGTAATACAAGAGGAAGATGTTTGTTATTAATTAACCTTTTGCTGTTATTGAGTCTCCATCTCCTCTGAATTTTTACCAGCCACAAGATCTTATGAGGAACTAAAAAGATAGTGGTTTGATTGAAGAAGGGCTTTTTTTCCTTTTTTTTAAATCAAAGTAAGCCTGCTTAAAATACATTTGATTGGAGAATATTCAGTTTTGCAAAGCAAGTCAAAAAACATTGGCTTCCTGCCTATAATGCATTTTGTTTTGCCTCTGTAAATAACATTTTCGTATAGCATTAACAATCCATTTCCTTTCCTCTATGATGATAAATATTTTTCATGTCTGTGTTTGCTCTTAAAAAAAAGAACTAAAGGACTGCAGCCACATAAGACTTGTACATGCTGGGTCTTTCGAGGCAGATTCCACTGAAGTCTATAAGATTTCTTAGGTCTTAATAGTTTTTTTGGTTGGTTTGTTTGAATTCAGACCTCTGATATGCTTTGCCTTTGTAGGCTACACTACAAGGCCGTGAGTTTCTGGGGTTATAAGACTGTTCCAGCCTTCGCAAATTGTAACATTTTCTGTTGTTTCCGTTAAGTCTCTTTTCTTGATTTTTTTTCTCTTTTTTTTTTTCTTATTGATATAGAGAAATGAAAAATGGAGAATTTGTAGTTTTCTGTTCACGTGATCACTGAGTGCTTTATGTGAGGCCTCATATAAAATTAACAGAATTTAGAGAGGAGAGTAGAGAACATGAATATTCCAGTGGTTGGAAGAGAGATACTGAGATAGAAAGCAGTCAATTTTTAATTTTTTAATGAGCCTTTAAAATATACTGTGTCTTGCACTGTGTAATACAGTATGGTACATCATACCACATGCCCCAAGGTATAGCAAATGGCTAGGGTAGTGATATCCCTGTATTTCTTTTCTTTTGAGTTCTGATGGCCAATTTATAAGGAAAAATCAAGACCTGGCTCAGACTGGCATACTGCAAGATGACATCAGTCAGTAGGCCGCAGCAGTTAGCAAACTTCTCTTTCACAACTGATGTGTCAGCAGAGACATAATCTGGAGATTTCTGTTGATTTGCCTTTGGTGAACAGCACAATCTGGCACTGCCGCCTCTCCGGGAGAAGGCAGCTTGCCATCGACGACAGTGAATTCCATGGCAAGGTGCTGGGTACCGCCGCAACGGGGGACAAACCAACGGGCAGGTAAAAGGCACAAAAGCAACCCGGGCCACGCGGCGAGAAACAGGTTTATGGACGCGGGTTACCGTGCCCTGTTCAGGGCTGTGGGTTTTTTGCGAAGATGTTTGGTGGAAGAGAGCATCGTCAGTGGCCGAGGAAAGCATGCGTGCTCTCACCACGGAGGAGATGGGGAACAAGTAGGTGATGGCAATGGAGAGGCAAGTTGTTTGATAACAGCTGTTGTGGTGATGGTGGAGCTAGAAGGCGGCCACCCGGTAAAGACAGCCCCTAACGAAAGAGTTGCGTGCATCACTCCATCCATTACACGCTGCCAGGCATGCAATTAGGCTGCGGCGAAGCAATCGTTAAAAGGCTAATTGTATAACATGCAGCGTTATGGGGGGCACAACCCCAATCTCACTGTTCAGCCAGTGGGAGTTTTTCCTCCTCCCTCTGCTTGTGAGGCAGTTATGTTAATACAATGCAGCTTCCAACGCCGGAAAGATGACTTTGGTTGGATGAAACTGTCCTTTTTGTGGGGTAGAGGTTGAATACAGTTATACTTTTCTTCCCTTGTCACCGGGTCAGGTAGCGCACATGATGAGTTAGAGCTGCGTTTGATGCTTGCTGCATAGCCACGTGTGCTACAGAAGGTGCAGCTCACCGTTTTGAAAGGTTTACTTCTAGCAGCTTGCAGCAAACTCATGTCATGTGTGCTGCTTTTCCTGTTATTAAAATGCAGTCATTTTGGTGATGGCTTTCTTTCACGTAGCCAGGCCACACTATGTGCTGAAGTTAACACACTGTAGTTTATTTTTATCAAGAAAGGTAATTTCTGAAATTTGCAATGTTTGGTGCCTGCTCATTTTCCCTTTCTAGCACTGGATGGGCATGTACAAGTTCAGAAGTTTCTAGCCATGGAGAAAGAAGAAAATTGTGACCATTTCTACTTAAGTTTAGTATTTCTACCACAAGATGTAAAAAAGAAAAAAGTGAGCAGGGAAGTAACACAAGTGACTTAAAACAGAAATGCAGAAGGCAATTTAAAAGATTAATTTGAGCCTTAACTATATTATACATCTCAGAACTGCAATGGACTCTTCAAGTGTCCCCACTGCATCTAATACCATTTTGAAAATGTGGCTTTCCTAGCATTAATTTATTGTTCGACTAGTTTGCTGTGACTTCATGCTTTCTGTATGTGGGGTGTAGTGTTGCATGTGTTGATCTGAAAGTTAGTACCAATTTGTCACTGCCACCACCTAAACAGTAGCTAGTTCTTTCAATATTACGCTATTGCAAAAGTGCAGGGCTTTTTATTTTATTTTTCTTCTCATTTCTTCACCTTATGATTCCCACCTCTTGGCTTAAGCCTTGTCAGGTGTATTCGTAAGCTGTTTCTGATCTCCTGCAATTAAGGGGGGGGAAGAAATTTATAGTGTGTGTAAATATTAATGGATGCAACATTTATCCATGCAGAAAGTTCTGGCATTCTAAAGACAGCTCTGTACAGGTTTTACTAACATCTTTAATAAAACTTCCAGGCCTTCTTCTTTTCTATGGTCATAGAGGTTTTGGATTATTTTTTTTGGTTGGCTTTTTTTTTGTTTAGTCTGGAAGTGCGAACTGATGGATAAAATAGGTTTATGTTGTATTATTTATTTAGAAAAAATCTGCTGTCAGTTTCCACGGCAGCTCAGAGATCTAAAAAGGTGAATGAATTTTAAATATTTAAAATCCAGTGCCACCACAAGTAGCATATATTGGAAACTCCAGAGATGCTGAGGAGCATCATCTTGTGGGCGTTTGTTAAGTTTAATGCTTAGAGGAGAGGAAGAGGTACAATCTGTATCTGCAAGGAGGAAGGGAGTAATTCAGTTACTACATGAACAGTGAGAGCAACGCAGTGTTTATAGGCATAAGAGAGCCAAGGGAGTATATTAGCTTAATGTGGACACTGATATGATATACCCACCTTTTCCCATATGAGAAGATATATTTGCAGATGTAACCAATATTTCTTAAATGCCAGACTTTGCTGGCTTGCAAATTGCAAGATGTTCATCATTTATCATACCTTTTAGACCACTCTTGTGGCCTGTCACTATAGCAACTCTATTGGCTTCTACAGCAACACCTGGTCCTATCAGTAACTTTACCCTGTCGAAGTTTCTTCATAAATAATCCATGTGAAAGTGAATGTAGCTGTCATGTTAATTTGTGGCTAACCTGGTTCTGGCAAGTTTATAATTATATTTATGAAGCAAATAAAGCAGATTGTTTGCTTTTTCTTCAGCGATGACTTAACACAAACTGACAGAAACAAATAAAAGAAGCTTTACTAATCAGAGTCAAAGTAAAAAAGAATGTCATAAGGATGTTCTAGTTACTATCTCACAAATACGCTCCTAAATCTGGCCTACTGTCTGTCCGACCTCTAGTTAATAGACATAGTGATACTGTTTACAAAATGTGTTTACCTTCACAGTAAATACTATGTGCAACCTTTGTTTGCTTGATTCTCTTCCTCCTCCACTTCCCCCCTTCAGCTCTTTTCTAATCTTGTCCCCATCCCTTAAAGTTGGGGATAGCATCCACAGATGACAATAACGTTTATGTTTAAAAATAGTACTTTCAATCTAGAGGGGCATGGTTGAGTTAAGCTTCTGTTCACCGCTCAAACTAAATATGGATAACAGTAGGCTGAGGGTTTGCATCTCCCTTGAGTTCCAGCGTCTCCTCTCCAGATTTGGCCTTAATTTTGCGGCAGACCTTTCCGTACATAGGTCAAAGAATCACTAGCTTTAGGAGTCAAAAAATTGTAAATCGTGTTAATGCTTTTTCATTGCTCTTGATACCCGAATACTTGGGTGGGAGGTAGCTGCAGCAGTAGAAGTCTGCAGTTCTACCCTTCTGTTGCTTCAACAAACAATCCAACTAGAAAATACAATATTGCTGGTGTAAAGTAGTAGCAAATAATCTTAGACTGATAATAAACTATTTGAGAAACTGTGAGGGAAAAGTGTGCCCACAGGACATAATATCCTCTGGAATTACTCCTTATACATCACTGTTCAAGTCTGATGAAAACTTTCCGATTGCTTTCAGAGGACTAGATTGTTATCTCTTCAGCCAAGATAACCAGCTAAGTTCACAAAATACCGATTGTCATCGGTGGGCACTGCAGTTTGGCTCTGAAAAAGATATGCAGATGACATAATTATAGTTCCTTATCTCTATTCTTGTTTGACAAAATGACTATTTAAACTGTTAGTAAATTTTATGGATTATATTTCTGTTTATACAGATATTCTGCACTATATTCATCTCTCTGGCAACTGAAATAAACTTACTTTATCTCTTAAAGGATTACTAAGGGATATGTTTAATTTATTTGAGATTCTATTTTTACTATTTCCTGTATTACAGGAGACCTTCATTAATATAGAGCAACGTGACACTTTTTGTAGTTCACATCATATAGAACAATTTCTCAGGTCATAATTATACCATCCTGCCAATTATTCTTTCTGCCATTCTCTGAAAAGAATTCTTTAAATACAGTATATATGACATGACTTACAAAACCAAAGTAACCAAATAACTGAAATTAAACCTTTTTTCAAGAGTTAAATGAACTCGTTCTGTACAAGACAGCTACAATTCATGTTGTAGGATTGTTGCTATAGAAAATTAGCTTCTTAAGTTTGCTGCCTCTTCTTTTACAAATGCCAGTTCAGTTAAGGGTGTCTGCAAGTTTATATCTGTGTATATAATTTATAGAGGAATTACATCTGGAGATGCTGCCTACTGAAATAGCTGACCTGCTTTTAGCCCCTGAAGGATATTTGTTCAATGCATCCCCTGAAAAAAAGGATTTGCTACCTTGGCATAGTGTAATACTTAACGACAATGAAACACATGCATAAAAATCTTGTTGAACTGGACAAGGCCATTAATGCAGGAGCAATGAGTGAGAATATAACAGAAAATGAGAGACAGAGGAAAGAAGCCCCTTGTCAGCTTCCTTTCCACGGTGTGTGGGCGAGTCAGAGAGGACAGTCTGCCTCTGTCACAAGAATGCAAAGTCCAGCTGGTGACTCTGACCCTACTACTTCCAGCACGTACAAAGAGAGGACAATCCCTATAGACTGTGTATCTCATTAACATTTCGAAAGAACTCCTTTCCGAAAGCTGAAGGGAGTTATGCATAGGGGTGATTGAGTACAATTTTAGATGTCGATACACGTACAGGTGTGCGAAGTTCTTGTCTGAGCAGCCTATTATGTGAAAATAAAGAAATTAGACCAGAGCAAACTTTGAAAGGTGTAGCAGATTGAATAATCTCACACGTATTTGATAATTAGTTCAATAATTCACTGGCCAAAAATGTAACTCCCACTGCATGTATATCTTTAAGATCACGGTATCGTATGGTCCTAAAGCAGTGGTCAGAACAGAATCCCTAAGGAATGGCATGGAAAGGCTCTGCGATCCACAAGGGACACGGTCCTAGTAGAGACAGTGTAAAGATTTGCTCTTGGCCAAACCGGTAACACCTCTTATTTCAGAAAAGAAATGTCATGCAATTCTCTGCTCTTTCCAGGCGCAATACCTGCAGGGGAACCAGAAGCAATGTCCCTGCTCCTTCGGCTGGGCACAGTTTCTGCTTGACGTGCTTTGGGTTGTTCCTTCAGGAGACTGACTTGTGGAGTGAGTCATAAGTGTAGAGATGCTGAGAATTCAGAAATCATCTACACAAGGAAGAAATAAGGTAATTATGCCTGTACTTTAGTCTTTACAATGTACTGTAAATCTTTAACATTTGGCAGTGAAAGGAGCTGAAGTGTATCACTAAAGTCTGCCATAACCAGCTAAATTATTGTTCATACCTGGAATGTTTTTCAGGGCAAATGAAGGTCAAGAAATGGGGGGGGGTGGGGGGGGCATGATGCACCTCCAAAGTCTCTATTAAGAATGATGAGGTGCAGATTTTACTTAACATTCCTCACACAAGTGTCTGTGTGAAAATGGTAACATTTCTTATGATAATTTTTAAGAAGATTGCAACATTTTAAAATGTTACATAGATTTTCTGGTATGACACCCCATTGTTGCAGTATGATTGCTCATGTAAAAAGGTGAATGAGATTATTTGGTTATCTTTTGGCTTCTTGCTTAGTCTGTCTACTCTAATATCATCTGTGCTGAAGAATCAGCATTTCTGCAGTCTTTCCGGTTTCTTCTCGAGTACTGTTAGTCATTTTTAGATTCAAATTTGGAAAACACCATATACAGTCCTGCTCTTCCCTGTTTTCTTTTTCTTACAAAGGTAGAAAAAGTATAGAATGCCATGTTTGTTACATGAGAGAAAAGGGATGGCTTTAAAAAGTAGGGAAGATGTGCTTTTTGAGTACAAATATGACTCAGCAATTAATTTTGATTTGATGATCAAAAAAAGATCAAGAACAAAAGCCAAATAAATTATCTACTACAATAGGGAGCACACGCCCCACCCCTCCCAGTTGTATCTTAACAGTATCAAATGATGATTTGCCACTTCCTTACACACAACCTTACATGCAGCTTTCTGAACTTCAAGACTTTTAAGAAGTAGCTGCAGATAATAAGCAAGCCACATTATCACTTTGTGGAGTTACTACAAATTTCTTCATTTATAGCTCTTTATTCGAGATGGGGAAAAAAGGCAATTATTTCCAAAATTTTTGAAATTAATTGACTTTGTGTAGTGTCAGTAGTAATTCTACGTTTATATGGAGCTGAACAGTGGTATGCTTACATTTTACTGGAACAGCAGAAACTTACTCTAATTGTTATTGATTACTCCAACCCACAGCAGTTTCACAAATATTTCTGAGCTTGTAAAAATACTTTCTATTTGTGTCACTTTGAATTTGCAGGATACATTGTACTTGTTTTCCTTTAAATGAGTGCCTCTAAAGTTACTTTTTTATTATAATTTCTTTTGTCTCCTTGCTTTAGTTAGCAGGAAGATGTTGTACAGTGACCTGGTGGTCTCAAATCTTAAAGCTTTTCCCACCAATTGATCAAAAGAGATCTTAGGTGGAGAACTGCTATTTGAAGTTATAATTCTTGGGTGGTTGGTAAGCCGATTTCAGGTAGCTAATACCATTCATCTCTGAAATAAGAAAGCCTGTGGGATTGGAGAACTGGATAACTTAAGACCTCAGTTTAAGTAGGAAAGTTCGAGTGTACATCTGAAATAATAGCAAATGTTCCACCCCAAATATTCTCGGCATAAAGCACAACATATTTTGATCAGAGAGTATCTAATGTGATGTTTGCAAACTTCATAAAATATACATATCCTTCCCTGTCTGATCTTAAAACATTTAGACTTTAAAGAAATGATTATGAAGTGTCTCGTGTTTATGTGTTTTTGCTCTTTTTATTGCATTTTTGGGTAGAGAGGAAAGATAATAAAATAAAAGGACCTCGTAAAGAGAGAAAGCAAATTCATGTTTATAAAATGAAAATGAATACTATCGGGGGAAAAAAAAAGTATAGAGGATCCTTAAGTGCTTCTATAGGAATGACTGTATCTACAGTACACCTCAAACTAGGTATTTTAAAGCTAGGTGCGAATAGGAGTCCAATTCAGAAGATTTATTGAACAGCCTGCAGTTTCCTGCTATACACACCTGGGTTTCCTTCCCATGGAAATTGAGGAGTGTGAAGATGGTGCACAGCCATGTCTTGACCCACTGTGTGCAGGGTGGAGGAAGCCCAGCATGTACTCGGGCCTGGAAATGGTGAAGTGCTCTCATTTCGGATGTATCCAGTGCTCGTTAATTTATGCTCCTTCTCTGCAAGGTGGGTCAGCCCACAGGGCTGCTGCAACAGCGCTGCTCTCCGTTAATTAGGTAGCACGGCTACTGCTGCCATCCAACACGTGGGTCCTAAACTGGATGGGATGCTACTTTGAAAGGGATATCCACAGCAAAGAGAGGATGGAACCAGCATTAACTGAAATATCTGTGTTAAAAATACTGAACTCTAAATGTGTCACCCTTAGTAAAGCTGGCAGCGCAGCTCTGCGCCTTCTGCTGAAGGGAGGGGGGGGGTGAAAAAAGGGAGGAAGGAATAGGAGCAGTCTGTCTGGAATGGGGCAGCACCCAGGTCTAGCAGCACAAAGAGGTGCAGAACAACCGTCTGCGGGTGCAGCAAACTGTAGGAACGAGATGTTCAGCTAATGTGGGTGTAGCAGGGAACGACTGCTTTGGGACAGGGTACTTGGCTTCTCTGCTTGCTCTGCCTGTGGCCACTCGCTCGCCCTCAAGATGTTGCATGTTTTTAGCCATCTTTTCTCCTGTTGTAATACCTGGCATGCTGCGGCTCACTACCAGTAATTGCTGGGTCCTGATATATCCTCTTTGAGATCTGGTTATGGAATCAAGTCCCACTTCATCTGAGCCTGCAACCTCGGCAGTGACTCTCCCTTGGTACGCTGGCTCCTCACGCCGTCACGCTGCAGCAGCTGTGGTGCTGTGGCATAATATAGAGCTATCTCTGAAAAATGTGGGATGTTTTGGAAGAAAGATGTCTGCAAGAATGTGTAGTGATGTGAACCTGAGTAACAAATCTGGGAACGATGGGAATATAATTTTTGTTTAGGAGGGCCTCTATGCTTCAAAGTTATTCTAACAACCAGATTTCTTGGCTTCCTACTTTTATTTAGGCTTATTTATCCTAGTCATCTGGTTTTATTTATTCTGCAAACATATTTCTGTTCCCCACAACTAATTTTTCAACCTATTAAGTAGTTCGATTTTGAGAGAAAAAGGTTTTTCAAACCTCTCAGAGGCTTGACCTGCCTACAGTTTTCATTGGCTCTCTTGAGGGAGGACATTATGTCAGTGAGGAAAATTAGGGGAAAAAGTAAGGGGAGCTTGAGTTGATCTGTTTTGTTGATGTGCTAGGTGAGTTACTCAAAATATTTGCGGCTCAGAATTGGTCATGGCTATTTCTTCTCCTTAATAGGTTTTAGGGGGAGATGGAATGGGGATGGGAGAGCAGCAGGAGGAGTTTAGAGGACGTGGAGGGAGGACTTATTGTTGCAAAAGTGAGAAAGATAGATACAGGAATGCATAGGAAAGAACTAGAGTTACTGTAGAGAGGGACAGGGGATAAAAGAATGTAAGTCATAAATCTATAGGAAGAACTTTGTTAGCCATACTCCTTATGAAAGAAATAATTCAAATACACAAATTTTCTGAAGTCTCAGATGTTTTCATTAATCTCCAGGTTAGCGCTTTAAAAAGGTTTGCTATAAATTCAGCACTTGATAGTTTTCTCCCATTGGTGCAAGACTTCCCTGCATTAGATTTTACACCTCTTTTTTTTTTTTTTCCCCTCTTTCAGAATTAGCACCAAGCAGCTATATGCCACATGCACGTTTCTCTATTATAGGCAAACCTCAGGAAGCTCATTAAGTTTTCTTTATGGCTGCTATGCACTGCTGCAGCCATACCTAAGTGGAGTGTTTGACTGTCAGTGATTAGATACCATGAGGGTATGTACTTTAGAAAATATCATAGTTGGCATACAGAAATAGACAAGTATAACAGCACTGCAGAGGACCATTTATTCAACAGGCATTTCAGTTGCATAAACAGTAACACTTACTGAGTTCCTGACATTGGCTTCCAGCTTCAATAGTAAAATTGTTTCTGAAAGAGCTTCTGTGTAACTATAGAGTATGGCAGAAATAAATATATCCTAACTTCCAGAAAATCGTGGATGTCAGAGATGAGCAGATTCCTACTAGTTTAAAATTTTACTGTTTATAATTCTATTTTGAGTGTTTTGGTGTAAAATACTTCTTCGAAAGGAAATACCCTTGTGAGAAATATGACATTGGTGGAATAGCTGGTGGGTTATTAGGGGAAAATAATCTTGTTACTCAAATGTTCTGGTTTAACACGATGCTTATCTTAAAGATGTTAAGTGACAGACTGGAATAATGCCAACAGATAGGCTGAAGCAAAACATACCAGGTCTGTAACTCTTATTATGAGTTTTTATTAGTTCTTGTGTTGGTGATCACGAGGAACTGGTGCTGTTATCAAGGTAATCTTTGATAGTACTCTAGTAATAAAGTACTACAGAGAAATCTTTTCCTTCTTCCTTTATGCCTTCCCCTTTTCCCAAAATTTCTGATTATCTGTTAATGTTCTTGAACTGCTTTTTCCATAACCAGTCATCTTTTCTATTTTAGATCTTCCTACTTTCTTCTGCAGCCATACCACTGCAGATTCATTGCAGTTTTTGTTGCACTTGCGTGGATGGGCTTATCTGTCATACTAAAATTGCAGTTTCCAACACTTATAAGAAGACAATAATAAAATGACAGAGAAGATCATACGGAGATCATGCCCTACAGTGTGTGTACTTTAAAATGTTATCAGGCAGGGCCTACAAAGGTGCTTGTACCACCCATGTTTGAAACCCTCTTGTAAAAAGTTAGCCAATACATTGCAGCTTAGTATTGAGTAGTAGTCTAGCAGTTAGTCAGTGCATGCTGCTATCTGTGTCAGTCTGGCTTAGAAGTGAACATGTATTTGAAACATCTGTCCCCTTCTTTAAACTGTTGGGTACAGTCACACTAGATAAGGAATGTTCACTGTTTAGCAGAGTGGCCCTCCTGTTTTTATGTGAAACAACTAACAGTTCTCAGCTTTAATACAGTCTTGCACAATGAGGTGTAAATTGCGCCAAAACCATTTAAAAAAAAAAATATTAGCGCAATAATTTTCCAAAGTTTTGCCACCTTCACCGTTCCGGTAGGGGCTAAACCCTGCCCTGCGTGGCAGCCATCACTGGGAGCGGCAGGATGCACTGGTGGTTGCGGGAGGACAGAACTGGGCAGCTCCTGCCGTGGCTCCTCCAGGCAGCCCACCCCAGCAGCGTCAGGGCGCAGGTCGTAGGCGGCACCGTTCCAACGCCGCAGCCCCGGGCAGGGCTCTGCTTCCCCCCCTAAGTTAGAATAACCACCAGCTGCTCTAATTTCTCTTGGCAGAAAGAGCTCCCTGGAGGCATTCCTCCGTTTCCGAATACTTCTTGTTAGTTGAAGACACTGCTTAAGATACTCTCTGTCTCAGTGTCAAGGACAGGGAAAACGTTGCATAAAGCACTTTACTCAAAGGCCTGTTAAAGGCACCTTTATGTCTCTAATGGACTAGAGCAGTGCATGAGGGATTAATCAGAGAGCAGGAATGATCCCCCCTCCTTGTTTCAAGAAATATTGGTATCTCACAGACCACATTTTCATTTTCTTGCAGCACTTCACGAGCCAACTTCAGCACAAGTCGCTTATTACTCAGAGACAGTAAAGGATAGGAGCTTCACTGAGGCAATATATTTACTTCTAGGAAGAGTATCTTCTGTCAGTTCTCATTTTCTCCTTGGTTTTGAGCGTGCCTAGGAGCAATTCTGGCGAGATCTGAAGGGAATTGCCACGGGAGGTCACTGACAGGACTCCCTAAGAAGGTCTCAGAGGGCCTCCGGTAGGAGATAGGGTGACATTTTTTACTTTCTCTAGTAGCTTCTACAAAACAACAAACTCTTCTTCGCCACCCCCCAATAATAACCCCCATACTTGTGTGAGATTGTATAGTTTTTCCATACGTGAAACAAAATCAAAGACAATACGGCAGTGGGTTCACGGCATGGATTAACTTGGTCTAGATGAAGTACGTTATCCCTTTGTTTTCTAACGATGCAAAAAACATGCCTGAATTGCTCTAATCAGCTAATTTGGTGCTGTTACTCTTCTTTTTTCTTTTTCTGTTTTTTTTGATAGCCCCCTTTCCATATCCTCCCTATATCTTTCCTACTCTGTTAAGTTGGCGTAATTAATTTTCACCCCATTGTGTTTTACTTTCTTGCTATCATCTACAGGTGAAATCACAGTTCTCCAGCCTCTATATGAGACAAAAGAAACACTCTTACGCTTTCCTATTAAGTACTAAATACCTTAGAGGTGTAGCAGATGGAAGCTCTGAGTACCTCTCTTTCCCCTTGGGCTATCTTTCAGCAACTTCTGTGCTGTTCTAGTTGGCCCTGGCCTGCTAATAATACCTGGTTACAAACCAAGAGAATAAATGAACTCATGATGGGTAAATATTTACCACTGCCATTCCATGTTTTTTATATTCTTTGATTTGGAACACTGTTGCCAGTGTTGGTTTCCAAAAAATCCATGGCAAAGTGTGTCACCTACTACATTTCCACTTCAAGGAAAGGGCAAAGAGCCCTTTCTTAAGAGACAGGTTCATCATCAAAGTAATGCACAACAAAATGAAAGAAAACATAGAAGAGAATGATAGAAATGTTGGTTGAAAGGGAGGTCACCCTGTGGAGCATCCCTCTCAAACCAGGACTGTCACCATCCCTAGATCAGGCCAGCCAGGGCTTTGTCTGCTGGAATCTGGAGAACTTCCAAGGATGGAGTTTGCACTGCCTCTCAGGGTAACCCCCTCCAGCCCTGCCCTCCCCTCCCGACGAGGAACTCTTTCCTCCAGGACGTTTTAGTATCCCCCAATACTAAGAAGAGCCGGGCTGCGTTATGTTTGTAAGTGCCCTCCAAGTAGCTGCAGGCTGCGTAGCCACCTGCTCCCTGAGCCAAACAAATCCGGCTTCCTCAGTCTCTCCTCACAAGTCACGTGCTGCAGGGCCATTTACTGTCTTAATAGCCTTCTGCTGGATTTTCTCCAAATTCTCAACATCTCTCTTGAACTGGAGAGTCAAAAAAATGGTTACGGTATTTCAGGTAAGCCTCAACAAGTGCTGAGTTAGAAGGGTATAATAATTGATCTACTGGCTGTTCTCCTCCTAACGTGCTCGTGTAGTTTGCCTTGTTGCTATGAGAGCATGCTTTTTAGCTCATTTTCAACTAGGCATCCACAGTAAATGCCGGACCTTTTCCAGCATAGCTGGTGCTCTGCAGGTTGGCTTCCAGCCTGTACTGACACACAAGGTTATTCTGCCCTAGGTGCAGAACTTTCTGCTTTTCCTTGTTGAACTTGAGTTGGCCTGATTCTGAAGCTTTTCAAGGTCCTTCTGGACTGACTGGCTAAATCTCTCCGCTCAGAGATTGAATCTCTGAAACGTGTTAAAAGTTCAGACTTAGCCAATTTAACCACATCGAATTAAGTTCGGTACAAGAGTGAGTCTCTTCGTTGTTATTAGAGACACATCATGCGGTTAATTTCTTTCCCCTTGTTATAAAACATGGTGAACAGGAGTGTTCCGCTGAAGTAGGAGATCTGTGCCTGATCTTGACCCATGTGCTCTAACTTGCATTATTGTCTATTCTGTAAACTCCCAAAGGCCTGAGTTTTATCTTCCTCATTTGTTTTACTGCAATCAATCCAGATGAGACTAAACCAAAAAGTTTCAGCTAGTCCAGCTCAAAACAGGCATTTGGGATTCTGGCTGGCCCGTCTCAAGTATTACTAGTCTTGTAGGTATAGTTAGTTCACAGGCTAATTTATTTCAGAATCATCTTAAGCATCAGCAATTTTTAAAAGACTACGGTACTAAATTCTGCCAGGACCCAATGCAGCAAATTCTGCTAGTAATTATTGCATTTTATTTAATTAATTGACATAAAGCTATTCCTCATTTTCAAATGCAAAAAACAAGAACAGCATTAAGATCAGGTTGGGGGTTTTTTATTATTTTTATTGACTGGAAAGGTCTATTTCTTGTTTTACTCCACCACTGAATCATTTCAAAATCACTGAAGGCAAAGGTGTTGCACTAGTAAAAAAATCAAGAAGGGAGTTAAAAGGGCCATACTTTCCACATGCAGTGAATGAGAAGGGAAAGAGAGGTTTATAATATCATAAACCTTGGAACTGTGTCTGGTAATTATCCTTGATATTATCCCTGCCAGGGAAATGACCACCATCTGCTGCTGCCCACTAGTGCCCTGAAAATACAATCAGGCTGCTAGTATTGGCTGGAACTAGCAGTAAACTAATCCTCTCAATTTCAGCTCTTAAGATTACATGTACTTGTGTGTAAGATGCAGGCTCAGTCCACACAGATTTTTCAGACTCTGAAGATGTGGAGGTTGAAGTAGATCACGTTTGTCCTATACTTGCTGTTCAGCTTCCTCCTCTGTATTTGTATTTCATTGCTGCTTTTGTTCTTAAATTGCTGTCAAAAATGGCTACCTGCCGAGGTTTCGGTGTATTCTCTCTGATTTATGCATTTAGAAGTGGGACTTTCTGTCGTATAGCAGCTTTGAGCTAAAGTTAATCTTTTTCTTTATGAAACCGAGATAAGACTGCTTTTAAAATAATGAAAATGTTTCAAGGTTCTGAGGGAGTTTCAGGAATATACATGCATCTCTGCAAGGAATATACAGAAACTAGACCATGGTAAGACAAAGCGCAATAAAGAAATCTGCACAAACGAAAGAACTTATATTGGTCAGAAATAGCACAGAAAAAAAGATTACAAGAAGAAGGAGGTGAAATAGAAAGGGAGAGGATTTGTGAAGAATACAGGGAAGCCATCATTCTAGTTTGGCCATTTCTACATGCTTCTAACTTTCAGTGCAATGTAGAAGGGTACTTTCACAGAAGCTTTTCTTTGTAAAATAAGTAGAGCAATAATAGAAAAAAATACTGTGCAAGTTCCTTGTGCTTCAAAGTACAGCAAAGAAGTACTAGTATATTCAACCAATAGCTGCTAAAACTAGAGGAATATGTAATTTAGGAAAAAATGGGAAAATGAATAAGGCTGAAGCTGCGAAGGGATTCTGTTTTGTTTGCTCTCCCTCCCCCAGTTCAGATGGATTAAAGAATTATTAAAAATTAAAATGCAAAATCACTCTCAGACAAACCAAGTGAGAATGGCTTCAGCTGAACTGGGTAATATCTGGATCCCAGGAGACCCAATTCTTCTTCATCTGTTTTTGGCTATGATATAAAGGGTCTTTCTGAATCATGTGGAGTGGCCTGCAGCAGTAATAATGTATTCCTTGGAGCTGCGCCGCTCATTGACAGAATGCAGGACAAGAGAGGCAAAAACCACTGGAGAGGCTTTTTTTTCAGTGTGAAATGAAGCACTTTGGCTTCTGTGAATGAAAACAAGACTATGGGTGGCATTAGATACAAATTGAGGATGAAAACAGGCTCTGCTGTAAGAAGTATTTCCCAAGAGATAGACATCTCAATTTTTAGTCAGTGTTTGGAGACCAAAAGGGTGTAGGGCTCAAGCTGAGCTCGACTGAATCGTGGAATGTGTTTGCAAAATAAGGGTTGTGAATATTTTAGAAAAAATGTTGTAAAGTTTTGTTCATTTAATTGTGAAAGTATCATTAGGGATTCAGGTGGAAAATGTTACATTGATAGACAGTAGTGTTACAAGGAAAAATAAATCCACTGGCCTTTCAGGCAGTAATGGGCACTGAACACATAATTTCCACTCCATGACACAGAAAACCCTGTTCCATCCATAAACAGGGAGGAAAATAAGGGATTACATATCATACTAAACCAACCCAGTAGTCTATATGAGGGACTCCCATGCGTACGCTGAGAGCGAAAGAGTGGAAACTCCTCTAACTCCCTTGCCTACCTGCCTGGCTCGGTGGCTGTTAGTCACACTGCCCTTCGCAAACGCTCCTGTGCCCGCTGTGGAAAATGCAGCCGGTCCCACGGAAGGAAAGGCGGCACGGCGGTTGCCTCTAGCAGCGGGAGGCAGAGGGCACAGCAGAAGGTACTCTCATTGGTATTGGTCTTCTGAGAGAGCTGCCGCAGCTCTTAGCTGCCGGGGGGGGGGGGGGGGGGGGGGGGGGGGCGCCGCGG
>JAVJGG010000007.1:17582129-17607090 GCA_035590195.1 Aviceda cuculoides
CCCCCCCCCCCCCCCCCCATCTTCACTTTGAAGTCCGTGCCTTCCTTCTAATTATAAAATAATAAAGGAACCTCGCGGTGGTTCTGTGCAATCATCTCGAGGTTTTAGTCCCAACTCTCAACTCGCAATATTTTTATTTCAGCTTAATTTCCTTCTCTCCAGTGATATTACTCCCCAGTTACGCCGAAACATGACTTTCTGAACTATCTTTATGGATAACATATAGATGCAAATTCAGCTAAACGTATATTAAGCAATTTATTGCAAATGCTGCAGTACATATTAGGAGGAAGATGGAACCTAACATGGAAAAAAGATCGTTGTAACATAATTCTGTTTCTACCATTGCCCATGGTGAGTGAAAGATGGCACAATGCATAACTGTGAAGTCAAAGGTACAGTAGAATACATTTATCCTTATACCACTCAAGTGAAACAACCGTGAGAAAGATAAGGGTCCTAACCTCACAGGGTATATAAATGATAAATGTGCTATAATATTTCCTATCTCACTGTATTTTTTCTCCTTTGATAATGCTGTTATTTCAAGATCTCTGCCACAATATTATAGAATATATTTTATTGTTATATAAGTTGGGGTGCTATCTTTATAAATAAATACTTTCAGCATATCAATATGTTAAATGAAAATGCTAACGTTCTCCTAGCATGCCTACAAAACGAATAGCATCCTTACAATGCTATTTGATATGCTGAAGCCTAATGATATTTCTTGTTCAGAGTCTTTAGCCATTCAACTTGAAAACAAATAATTAAAATAAATTATACCCTTAGCGTATATAAACTAAGGAGGTGAACAAAAATAGCTGTGCAGGAGGGAGGTTAACACAGGGATATCTGTTGACAGTGTTCTGAAGACCTCAAAGGGATTCATACATTCGCCTGCCTGCAGTGATGTGTGTGAGGAATCCCACGTCAGACTGTTAAGTTTAGCAAACAGGATCTCCAGTAATAGATTTTCAGAAAAATGTGGTTACCCAGGGGTATTGTGTACTTCCCAATTACTTGAACATTCAAAGAGTCTTTGGCCTTTTTCTTCTCTGCTCATGTATGTGTATATGCATATAATTGTTGGGTTTGCTTGTTTTCTGTGCTGTTCTGCTTCTGTGGTGTTGCGCTTGGTGTAGTGAGAGAGATTTTGTGACCTTTAACTTGGCTGCCAGTCACTTCCTATAGATGCCGGTGCGGATACATGCCAGTTTTTCTGATGGTGCTGGGTGACTCTCACAGCTGTTGTCATTTCACCTCACAGCTCCTTTTAGTTTTCGTCCTGTTATTTTTTTCAATGCTCAGAGGAAAGTTCCCGTGTTCTGGAAACTTTAGGTCCTGAATATTATTAATGCTGAAGGCTCTGAGATGCAGGCCCCTCTGCCGTGCTGCATAGCTAATGACCATGAAGTTTCTACTGCGAGGAAATCATCATTAACAACCCCAAACTCTCAGCTTGGGGCAGGGCATCCTCTTTAGACTTTTCCGTGCGTTCCAGTATTTGCTTATTGGTGCTCATCGTTACAGAGAAGGAGCCAACGGAGGTGATGTATGAGTAGAAACAAGGAGAGAATTTTAATAAGGAAAGCAGCATGGGCCAAGTGGCCTTCTCTGTACTTTAATATGCCTTGTGGTCTTGTTGTCTCCAAACACATCGGACTATAAATAGCTTCATTTTCACCAGTCTGCTACTCTTGCAGAAGAGAAAAGAGGCATTAGGCAGGGCTACGCTGTCTTGCTGGGCACGAACAACCCACGTCAGGCCCTTTGGTGCGTGAGCTGCGGAGACAGGTCTGCGGGGCACATCTGGATCACAACCGTCCTGTCTGCCAAGCACCGTGGCATCTATAGGCACGACGTCACCCCCCAGAAAAGCTTGACCCGTTTGCAGCTATGCATATGCACTAAAAATCAGTCTTTGACAGCTGACGTGTAGATGGACTTCCATGACTTATCACCAACCGAAGTGGGAAAAGTGGAAGGACCAGGACTAAGGGGTTTGCAGTGGTCCGCAGAGGGGTTCCCATTCATTCCCCACCACCCCAAAGGATATCAGTAGCTGTGCCAGAGCAAGCAGCCGAGCCTCTTCCCAGTCTCATTACCTGAATGCCTGAACAGAAGATGATGTCCCACACAACGATAGCCTACACAATGACTGGAATCCAGCCTAATTTGAGATCTGAAAGTTAATTTGCTTTTGGCCTATAGTCTTCAGATTAGCTAGGCTTCTCTGAATAAGGCTGGTAACAAGATGTGTCTTTTTCTACTCTGTTCCTCTTCTGTCCCAGCTGCTTTCTCAGGAGATCCTAGTCCGTAAACAAAAAGTAGAATAATAAAAAGCCAGAGGGAAATGAAGGAAAGTTTTCACAAAAAAAAAAAAAAAATTAATTCAGATTCAAAACATGAGAAAAGTTCTGGCTGACTTTTGATTCTTTTAAAAATCATTTACTTTCCCTAAACTAATGTCTGGAAATAATTTTTTTTGCATTTAAAAAGGAGGTGGTATTTTAGATTTAGTTCTCCTCGGGGAGAACTATTGTTACCTTGAACTTGTATCAGACTTTTTTTTTAACTAAGCTTCATCATTTTGGGCATATCAATGAACAGTGTCACACTTGGCAGCTGTATCTATCTGCCTCTTTGGATTTGAAATGGGAGTAAGAACACTTCAGTGATTCAGTTACAAGACCAGAAGTCAGAAGATTTGGGGACAGATTTAAGACTGGTCTGAATTCATCTTAGCTATTTATGGCTTCAGAGTAAGTAACCTAATTTACATCAGCTCAAGACCTGCGCTTTACAGCCTCTTCTCATCTATTTCCAACTCTGACAAAAAAA
This sequence comes from Aviceda cuculoides, assembly GCA_035590195.1. Taxonomy (NCBI): domain Eukaryota; kingdom Metazoa; phylum Chordata; class Aves; order Accipitriformes; family Accipitridae; genus Aviceda; species Aviceda cuculoides. Next base: position 17,584,977 of record JAVJGG010000007.1, read on the forward strand.
ATACTTATGTAAAGAAGTCCAGCAAATGTCTTAACCTCTGTACCCCAGTTTTCTCTTTTGTAAAATAGGATGACGATGATGATAATTACAAACATTACTTGGATAGTGATACCAAACAATGGAATTTGAGATTTTCAGAATGAAACATCTGTGGAAATAAGAAACTGTATGGGAAAGATATCTAGGAATATCTTACAAGGAAACGGCATACAGAAGCAATTTGATTTTAGAAGCCAAGCCTGTTTTGTCCATGTTTTCAACCAGTCTAGATCATGACTCTTTGAGGATGGATTACCTTCCCCTTGTCACTCTGGTTTCTCTACAGCTCTGGACACACTGATAATAAACTTACCAAAAAATGCTGAGTTACCAATGACACAAGAACGTGCCTAAAGCACAGTTATTGCATTCATTGTCTTTGCCATTTCTTGGCCTATACGAGTCTTTGTAGAAAACAAAGGATATTTCAGTCCTGAAAATGATGTTGCTGTTATTTCATTGTGCTGAGTTTTTCATGCAGTGCAGTAGCTAAAAGAAGTAAGAGAGATGTCCATTTTGGAAAGAAAAAGCTGAGACCATCCATTTAATGTCACCTAGGGCCTATTACAGCAGAATAATTTGGTCATTTAGAATTTTAGATCAAAGTATAAATAGTCTAAAGCTACACTGCATCCCAGAGGTGAGAAGATGGAGACTGTTTGCAGTCATAATACCAGATGTTTAGCTATTGCTATAAATTCAACAACAAAAACTGAAAATAAAAAGCGAGCTGTTAATTGGGAATATTTGGAGTCATGTCACAGGTGAAAGATGATCTAAAATGCTGCTTCATAGCACAATGCAATAGTGAAATTAGCACATGTCTATTATCACCGCTTGCAACTCTGCAGGAAACTAATGGAAATAGCTTAATCTTTTCAATCTCCTCTAAAAGGAGAAATACAGGATTTCACCTGTGTTACTGAGTTTTCCCTCCTCTGTTATTCCTTGCCAAATTCTTACTGCACAGCAGATTTTTATTATTTAATAATAATAAATTGCCTTGACTGTAGGTTGAATAAATAACTGTAGAGATCAGGGACCCGATCATTCATTTTGAGAGGCAGCTGTAGTGATGCATTGTGGTAACAGAAAGGGAAAAAAGGGTGCAGTCCTAAAATTCCCCCGCTTGAACCAGTTTCAGGGAGTTCTCTTTCCAAAGCAGTAAAAGCAAAGGCATTAATTATACATTTCCATTATGACAGAGCCAACATCAGCAGTGACTAAAACATAATTTGTTTAGGTGGCAGTGCAGGCTGTTCTCTGATCAAGTTTTGTTTCCCACAGGGAGGCATCGGTCTTAAATTACACAGCAAGCAGGCAAGAGAAAGGAAGCAAACAATAAAACACTTCCCAGAGGAAGAAAAGAGGAAAATTTGTCTCCTATTAAATAAATAAATCTACATTTTTGTCACTTAACAAAAAATCAGCAATGGGGTTCAGCTTTAATTAAAGGAAGTATGTTTTCTGTGGGGCTTCATAGAAATATATATTTTAGATTTCCAGTGATAAATTGCTTTTAACACAAAGGAACTTTCCCACTGGAAGGAAGGAAGGGATGACAGAAAGAAATCCTTGGGAAGTGCTGGCAAGAGGGAAACGGGATATCTTACTTGACCTGCTGTAATCCATAAAGATAGAGTAATTTGGATTTTCTTTAGTAAGGATTGCACAAGACCAGGACCGGTCTCTATCAGCATATTTAATTGTACAGGAACACTGATACATACAATTAAAGCTGGTCACACATCTTTCTGAGGAAATATATGTATGTTTTAAGCTAGAATTCAGTTTACTGCTATTAAGCATGGGCCTAATTTTACGTTATCTTCAGTTTCAATGGATCTATTATTTTGCATAAATCTATGAACATATTTTAGTACCTGACGGAATCAAAGACCCCAAAGGAATGCTTTTGTTATTTGCTTTTAATTTTTGGCTGCTATAAAGAACTGTTGGTTGTGATTTTCTATTGTAATTTGACTTTTAATATCATATCCCCCGACTGCTTCAGCAGACTCTCTGTGTTTGGCATGCATAAAGCAAAAGCAAATATAAGCTGATTTCTTATTATCTCCAACACTTTCAGGAGAAACAATAAAAACTAGGATGAACTGTGTGCCATTTAACGGGATGGCACACTATTCCTATTCAACATACCATTCCCCCTCCAGTGGAGTTTGCTGACAATTTCAGATGAATTAATAGACAAATCCAAAAATGCACGTCATTTACCCCATGCGCAGCAAATACTCCTTTGGAAGTGCTATTGTGCAAAATTAGATTCTCTCTAATACAGGCAAAAAAAGCTACATGTCATAAAAATGATTATAGAGAATGTTGTATGAGCTTAGCAGGTTTGATTTAATTGAAGTAGTTAATATTTCTTGTATTTAAAAAAAAAAGAAAAGATGCTTCTGACCACTCAAACTTTCCAAAGCGATTAGATACTAGAGAGAGTCACTGCCAAATATTACTTTGAAAGGGAATGAAAGCAGCATTGCGTCTGTATTGCAGGCTTAAACTAGTGTGGTTTATTTTATAATTTAAACATTTAGCCATGCTTTAATTAAAATTTACTATATTATACTAGTTATTTGGAACCTTAAAATACAGTGATCTAAGAGCATGTATCTTGATACATCTGTCATTCACAAATGGCCAAGTTGCATTGTTGATTACCCAAAAGGAATAATGGAAACACAGATAAAATAAAGCCATAAAAAACGCTAAGAAAGTGGTCTGGGAACAAATGATCTCAATCTTTTACATGTGTTCGCAGTTTCATTGCTCGTAACTGAAATAAGGAGCAAAGGATTAATATGAAGACTGGCTGACCTGGTGTCCCAAGATTACATCACTTCAAGTCAGAATTTTGTGGTCATTACTGAAGTGGCAAAGGCTGCAAACCCCACTGATATATGGTTAGGGTACGTAATGTGGGGGAGGGTGTCTGGGCTGCACTATGCATGGACACTGCCTTCTGGCTGTTCGAGAGGTAGAAATTCTAAAACAGGTCGACCGCTGAGAATATAGTCTGCACCCCCTATACAACACGCACACTTGCCTCCGAAGCGTTCCATTAGATTATAACTGGCTTTGCCTATCTGTATTAAAACTGGCTTCAAATGGCACATCTGCAGCTCCTAGTGCTGGTGAGCTTTGTGCAAGCAGGCAGACGAACTGCCTGCCTGCAACCAGTAATTTTCTCCTGAACATTTCAGGACAGCTAAGCCAAAAGCAGGGTGTCTCACAGACACGCTGTTTCACTCTTCCTGCAGTGGAGGACGACTGCAGGAGCGAGGCAGTTCTGCGCTTCTGATACGTATTTGCCCGTCTTCAGTCAACATGGTCACGCAAGAGAGATCGTATGAAACTGGGGCAAAGAAGTAAAAGACATGACTCAGAATGAAATGTGAGAAGGATGTTCAGCCAAAAACATGCTCAAAGGATCCAACTCTAAATAGGCAGGATTAATTTCAGTCGGTCTGGTTATGCTCCTGAAAGGCAGAACTGCACAGAGACCGGTGAAGTTGGAACCATGAGGCTCAGTCCATCAGACTAAGAGGGAGACTTTACGGTCATGCGTGACCCATCCAACCCATCTATGAAAGCCTTTTGCAAAGGCAGAAAATCAAATGAGTAGATGTTGGAAAGGTCTGCTGATAAGTTTTCATCTATACTGATTCTCTCTGAGGGCCTAGGGGACTCATAGGGAAGAAGATAAGACCATGGGAAGGGAACAGCTCTTCTTTCCTTGCTTTTTGGTGCACCTGCTGCAAATGAGGTGGTAAGAAGCAGAAACACTTCTGTCATCTGGCAGTGCTTAAGGGCAGGAATTCTGCCTGTTCTTGGGAATACTGTCTTGTCTTCTACCCCAAACATGGCAGTTCTTTGAAAGAAGAGCTTTTCCTATCTAAGAGGTACAGTTAAACCTTCCTAGGTGGTCCAGTCTTTGACTTCCATCCTTCTTAAAGCAGAAAATAAAAACTACGAGTGGAATAAGGCTGAATTATCGGGTTTATGTTGTTCGTAACAACAGTGTTGTATCATGGAGCAATGGACATGATGTTTTACATCTAGGTCACCATAGCTAGTCTTTTTATTTAGTGAGAAGCACCTCTTTTGTCTTTTCACCACCACCTTTTCAGTGGACCAGATAATAAGGCAGAGTTACCCTGATTTATGTTGGTGATTTTACTTCAAAGACAGGAAAAGATTAAATGACTGGGTGGAGGTTTGTAGTTTTATATGTACAGCGGTACGTATATGCAATCTCATCTGTTGAAAATGGATAATAATATGACAATGAAGTTGTAAATGGGACAAATAAAGTGAGCAATGCTAATTGGATCTGAAGAAGAATAATCCTGGCCCTGCTGATATTGATTGGAAAGACTCCCACTGACTTCGTAAGGGCCAAGGATTTCAACCAAAATATCAACACTGAATGAACTGTAACAGAATTTTATATAGACTGGGAAATCTTGTTCAGGAATGTACTCTTACCTAAACAAATTGTGAAGAATATTCCAGAATCAAAGCACTGGATGGAATTATCTCTGAACATGATGGAAAGTCAGATCAGAAACTAAACATAGTAATTCAGGACCAACCCTACATATTTCTAATTTGGTACCATCTTTATGTCCTTTATAAAATGTTGAGTTACTAGAAAATTTCTGTTGAGAAATCATTCCAAACTGCATGACAGTTAAGCGTCATGACCGAACGGTCTCGCTCTGATTGTCTCTTGCTTTGGTTGGGGTAGAAGATTGCAGTACTGTGGGAGGCAAGAAACTGTTCAAAACGGGAAAGCAGGCGGGAGCGTGAGTGCAAAAACACAATTGCAGTGATAGACGCCAGCCTGCTGGAGCAACTACAAAGTGCGTTCCCGTGTCATTTGGATAGTTTTCTTTTTGTTTAGTTTATTTTAAAATACTGGTAAAAATTCCTCTTATCTCGCTTTTCTGTATGCATAATTCTTCTTAGGTCTTGTTAAGTTTTGATAGTTTAGAGACAAACCAAAAAGAACCACACAACTTGAAGAAGTATGTTCAGGTTTTTTGATGCTGGAAATTAATTGGGTTTTGAAATGTGTTCTGTATTTTCAGATTTTGCTTGTGAGAAGTGAATATTCCTAGAGAGAGTTTTGCATCTTTGGTTTTACTTTCCCTGAAAAAAACATTATTTAATGATAATATATTACGTGACATTTTACATTCAGTTTGAAAAGCCATCTTTTATTTAACAGTGTTCTGACAATGTTTTTAAGATAATTTACCTAAAGTCATTGTCATTTATTCACACTGTTAAAGTATGATGCAGGCTTCGTGAATAAGGACACTGAGAAGATCTTTGAAAGTTCAAAAATGCATTTTCTGCAACAGCAACTGTGATAGAATTGCACTTGGGGAATATTTTTCCTCTGATGCCTTGTGTTTATACAGCTTTTATGACCTTAAGGAAGATCTCAAGCTGATCCACAGTTGTAACATTATTTTCCTCCTCATAAATCTGGCACATAAGACTGACTACACTGATTTACTGAAATCACTGAAAACGTCTTCAGTTTCTTCATGTTGCAGATGAAAGCTGGGCAGCAGGAAGAGCTTTCCCCCTGTGTAAATGTAGTTTTCATCTGCAGACATCAGGGCTTCCTGGAAGATGCCAGACTGAAATGGTTTGGATGTGAAAAGTGCCATTTGGTTATTATCCAGACGTAGCGAGCCATTATCTAAATTGTTCTTTTTGGGGGTACAATGAATGCTGGAATCTTAGTAATTTCCTTTCCAAGCCCATTGAAGTGGACTAAGTTTTGGACTAAATACTGTTGCGAGCAGATTGGAGACCCAGCTAAAAGGAATTAAGAAGAGAGGTTGCTCTGGCTGTTCATCTCTGTAATGCGTGTATTTGAAATTTGGAAGTCTGCTGCTCCAGATTGGCTCCTTGTTTCCCAGGCACAGTCATTCTTAAGTCCCCTTTTAACTTGCTCTTCTCAGCAGGATTTCTTCTGCTTGCTAATTGCCAGCAGTGAAAAATCTACAGAGGCAAATTGATGAGGAAGAAAAGGTTTCTAAACCAAAGTGGCTAAAAGAATTCTAGCCATTGGGGAGCAAAAAGAAAGGCAAAAAGCTTTTAGCACTTTATTTTCTTTCTCTGTCTTTTTTTTTTCTCTTTGTTTTGTTTTGTTTTGTTACAATAAGGAAAAGATCTTTTCCTACTAATCGTAATGACAATGATTTGGCCCCTCAGGAAGTGTTTCTGCAGTCTCATAGTCCCAGCTCCATAGATACGCAAGAGATCAATAGTTGAAAATAAATATGGTAACCAGAAATTCTAGATTTGTGTTACAGATTATGTGTTTACTTTTTTTTTTTCAGCTCTGAATCACAGTATACCTTGAGCAGAATGGCATACAGTCTCCATTGGTGTGCATCAGCAAGGACATATGTTTTACAGCTTCAAGTAAGTGCACTTCTTTTTCCCTCCTGATCATGCTAAATAGCAGATATCTGTAATATAGAGTGATAGATCTTAAAAAGTAATTGTACATAGGATATCATCTGCTGTGAGAATTTCTAACAGTTTCTGCAGTTATCTGTTCTTGGCCCAGTACTAGCCAATATCTGTATCTACAAAGTGAAGTCATAGGGCAAATTGGTATTGTTCTGAATGAAAACAGCATTTGGGTGCACTGGGCTGGCAGGCTTTCTCTGGGTCATGGCATTAAAACAAAGTACTAAATTTTACCGAGAACTGTAGTTTCGCAGAGGTAAACTGATGAGACAGGTAGTTTTTACAGAATTGTGTAGGTCATCAAATTTTCCCTATTTCCAAAGTGTTATTATATGTATATGGATCAATATTTCTCTTGAAACAAGAATATACGCCACACTTACTGAGGAGACTTGTAGCATCACAGGTTTAAACCAGGCTCCTTCTTTAAAATTGTAAGATAGGATTCCTGGATAGAAACTCAGGAAAATATAGCATAAAAGTAGGTGTTTACTATTCTACTGTAGGCAACATTCATGAGAGCATTATCAATTGTTGGGTCAAGTTTCATTGTATTTTTAAAATGAGTTCAAGAAAGAACTGCAGGTATGATTTGAAGTTAAAAATAATTACTTTTCAGCAGGAAAGTGAAGAAATACTAGGAAGCATACTCTTCCAGTACCCCCTCAAGAAGAAGGTTTTTGATGATTTTTCAATTAGCACACTAACTCACAAGACATTTTAAGGACGGAAAGTTGAATCTAGTTTCAGATGAGAAATAAGATATGTTTATAACACAGGATGTAATTAATTACTGAAACAACTCTTCAGGGATGTTTCAGTTGAAGTATTCAAGTGAACTTTTAGGGACATGTCTTGGCTAAACCAGAAATGGTAGATTCTTTGCAAGGCTCATGGGAAGTCAGTTTCTAACGTTTAGAACTTTCTGGTTTTTAGAACTCAGCAAAGTTTTGAAGCTTTTTCCATACATTGTCCCTATTCTAGGCTCAAACATTTTTCCATGACTGTGTAACATAGGATGATCGCTTCCTTTTCCACAAGATGAAAAAGCTGAGTTGCTTTAACTCTTGTACTAGAAGAAGAATGAGGTCTGATTTTTTTTTTTTTTTATTTGATGGATTCCTTTTGTTTTTCCACACTCATTTTGAACTGCTTGTATCATTCAAAACATGACACAGATGTTAGGGGTTTAATACAGGTCTGACTCTTAAATGACTCTTAAATCCTGTTTTCTCAGAAAGGGTCTTTTGTCATAGCTTGAATGTTTTGTTCAAATATATCTTGCACTGAATTTTTCTGTATTAAAGCTTACTTATTGGGATCCAGGCAATCTGATCATTCTTGAATGGTTCTTTTAATTGCTTATTACCCTTAAAAACTTTAGTAGATGTGGCAGAGTTGCTGGTGATTGTATTGTAATCTGGGTTACTGATGAAAATACGGAAGAGCATTTGTCAAAATATGGACCTCATAAGGGTCTGTTGATGGTTCTCTATCAGGAAATTTCAGTTTGGTTTAACTTGCAATCCATTTTATTGCATGATCTGTTCATTCCATTTACAAGTCTTTAGTTAAGTAAAATAACCTGGAAAGTGGAAAATAACAGAGGTGGCTTTATCAAGCAAACCTGCAATGTTCAAAAAAACCCCACCCCAAAACCAACAACAAAAAAACCCAGGTTTGCTAGAAAGGATTTGAGCTCAGAGTACTGTGTGAAAAGCCTTTAATTATCTTTATGAAGTTTACTCCTCTTAGAGGCTTAAATAGATAGTCCCATTAAATAGTCCTATTCAAGATTCATCAGGACCATCACTTACTGGTTCCCTGGGGCAATTATCTTATCCTATTCTTTCTTGGTACTAAAAAGGATGGCTTTTATTCCCTCTCACTGCGGAATCACACTGGAAGGTGAACATCTCAGAAATATTTCAAGCCATAGAATATTTCCATCCTCACTGAGAGACTGAAATGCTCTCCTGGCCAGGACAATTCCTGGAGAGGAAGCTGAAGAGCCTGGTGATGGCCTGACACACGCCTTGTGATGGAAGCAGCTATGCTAAGGAACGCTTCCTACAGAACCAGCCATTCCTGTCGTCTCTCTGTAGTTCAGAAAGCAGAAGATGTCAGGAAGGTACAAATATCTGAGGGGGGAAAAAAAGAGGTTAAATGGCCACTGTGTCCTAGGAGATCACTCAGTGGACTTTTTCTCCAGAGGCCCCCAGAGCCTGGTAGAGCTCAGGTCAAATGAAATACCAGGTGTGAGGGCACAAAGTGGCCTTGCTGAGCTGCCTCCTCTCCTTTAGGGAAATATGTGGTCTCTTAAAGGAGCTGTATGGGAAAAGCACTGGCTGCTCTCCCTGTAGCCCCTACAACCTACAAAAGTGCCAGTAGAGGTGAACGGGTGCGCAAGGAAATCATACCATAACTTACTTTTCTCTGAGCCAAGGAGGAAAGTACGGAAGGTGGATGTGACCCATTCCCTAGGCTCTCCTGCTGTGATGGAGACTGTTAATTTGCCAATTCAATCGAAATGCTGAGAGGGAACTCAAGACTATCTCAAATAAGAAAAGGGGATGCTGGTAATTTCTCCAAGATCTCAGTGTGAGAATTCCAAAATTAAATTTAAAATGCAACATACGTTCCATCATCCGATGCTGGTAATTTCTCCAATATCTCAGTGTGAGAACTCCAATTTAATTTAAAATGCAACATACATTCCATCATCCAAATGTACTAGACTATTTTAATGCCAAGTAAGTTTTAATTCTTGTTCATGTAAGTTTCCAAAGTGGAGACAAAGAAAAGGCATAGTAAGAGGTGAGAAGCATTCTTGCTATATGTTCAGAAATGAACTAGAAATAACACCTAAGTAAGTGAATTATTTATAGAAAGCAGAATTTGAAGAGAAATGCCAAGAGATGTCAAAACTGATTGAAACATGCAGCCTTGACAGCTCTGAAATTCATAGGCTGACTGCCTGCCAGAATTTGTGCACGAAGCTTTATTTTCTTCAACCACTAGTTTTGGCTATCAGTGTAGTATAAATGGGTGAAGGGAAACGAGAAACTAGGAAACATTTGTTAGTTCTGCTTCCCTCCTCCAGGCTTGTGCGATGTATACTATTAACCACTCCGATGCAGTTGGAATGATAGAACTACTGAGGCTCACTGAAATACCGCTCTCTTCATTTAGTGCAAAAAAACAGTTTAAAATAGATTTCAAAAAGATTAAATTAGACAAGCTTCCTATGCAAAGCCGATTCTTGATTGTGATGCTGAATAATGATTACATTCTGATCATTTTAACACTTCTCCCAACAAACAAAATTATACAGAGAAGAAGCACCAGGTGGGAATGATATACAACGAGCTCTATTCTCCTGTCAGGGTGCGTAAGTACTATGTCTTTGCACTGAAATCTTTGAAGTTATACTATTATAAAAAATGTATAATAAAAAGAGAATGAGATACAGTAGTTTTTTCATTATAGCCATAGATTAATCATAGTTCTGTAACAGTGGCCACATAACTTCATTGTAACTGAGGCATATTATATAAGCAAGCCTTGCAACACCAGTGAAAATACAAATATTATTATACTGTATTATTATGTCTTTACCTTATTATTCTCCTTTCACAAAAAGGCAAACTGAACTGTACAATAGTTAACTGACCTATTTAAAACTGCACAGTATCTTCAGAGGTACATCTGAAACTAGATCTCAGATCATCTAACCCTGATGTCTGCATAAAGACCAATAAAATGACTTTCTTTTCTACAAAAAGAAAAATAAATGGGCTTTACAGAATGACATCTTATGTAGATCCATATAAAGGCTTTGTCAGATGTAATACTGTAGAGATTCTCTCTTATTCATGACCCGTTATAATCCAAATCATCCCAGAGACTTATATGAAAGCAAGATACATGCCTTGTTCTTGTTGTCCTGTAGACTTTAGAGGAAAACTATCTTAAATAAAAATAGCAATTACGATTATTCTACAGTTTTAATTTACATGTAAAGCTCTTATATAATAAAATAAGCACAGAAATATGTTAGGAAGAATTAATCTCATTTCATTACTGTACATTTCAAACTGCTATTTTCAAAGAATATCAGTTACCTATTCATAAACACTTCTTAGAGTGGAAAAGTACATTCTTATAATAAAAGCAAATTTAGGAGTAATACATTAAAATTGCAAAAGAGATTTGGTGCAAAGAGAAGATAAACACTTCAATATTTCAATAATCATCAGAAATACCTTTCCACTTTTGAGACGTAGATATGTAATCAATTTTATCCTTCTTTAATTATGTTTCATAGCATAACCTTCTGCTGACAGACTACTCAAGGCTTATGTCAACCAGAATAATAGGTTGCACATGTTATTGATTTAACTATCACTTCTAGGAACTGATCTTATGGTTTTATTAGACTGTTTTTAACAGTTCCTTTTGGACAAGCTAATTCTACAGATCTAAACAAATATAGATCACGTTCTCTCGAGATGTGCAATCGTTATACCTTCCTTTTAACCATCTGTGATAATCAATTAAAATTACGGAGCATTCAAGCAGATGTTCAGCTGCATTATGTTGGACGCATTAAAGACAGAAAGATGTAAGTTAAGAAAGAGTGTGTATACGAGACAGGTTTACGCAGAGTCATTGTATCTGAGAAGTGATCCCTCAAAGCCTATCTGTAGACTTTTTGACTACAAATCATAAGGATTTTGTTTCCCCATTTCGCTTTCAATATATGCCCAGGAGTTAAGGAACTCCACCGGGTTCTTAAGGGTAGGAACACCATCAGACCTTCCATAAAATAATATCCTCTTAAATTTGGTTGAAACTGTCTTAGTTGCTGTTTAAAAGTCCTTTCTCTTATATTCAAATCCTAATTCAGTGCTCGATAAATTAGAAATAGTGAGACTTTTCTTTCATTATTGATACGTACCTGCATTTTCTCTCTTCCCTATGCTTTTAACTTTTCCCAGCTGGGTGCTTCTGAATAGGCATTTAGATTTCTACATTGTGGACTTGTGGTCCTTACCTCTAGGATCACGTGTGCACATTTACATCCTACACCATTTGCTATGTGCCCACAACATCCTTCTGCTATACGTAGGTGGTCACCAACATCTAAGGGGTAGTATTTAGTAAATAAATTTTGCTCCACTGCAGTGAACAGAAGGCTGCTGAATTACATGAGCTGAAGCTGTCGTTTACAGTGAAAGCTTGAAGCCTCAGCCTGCGGTACTGGGCTGTTCAGAACGCTAAACCCCCGGAAAGTTTCGGTAGTCCTTCAAGCTCGGTTATGTGAATGGTCAGATTTATATCTGCGTTTACATGCTAAAAGATGCAAACACCTGGCTGGTTCTGTTGGGCACCAACAGCCTCGCATACAAGAGACCAAGAATCTGAAGCAATGACATCAGGCTTTTAAAAACTCTCCTTCCCTGAATTTAGCAGTTTTTCTTCCAGAAGGCTCAGCTCACCTGTTTTTCTCATTTGAAACTTCTGGGGGATTTTTGACAGGTGAGGAAAAGGTGAATATTTTTCTTTTCATTTCCATGTTTCCTACGTTTAATTTTCTTCATTGTCTTTCTTTTCCTTAATAGCTGAATAATTAATGGAGTTTCTGCCTCCTAACTTTGTAGTACAAACTGGTGAATCATCACAGATCTTTCAGTGTTACCTTTAGGGAAACAGGGAACTACCTTCAAAAATCTCCTATTATAGGTAAGTAATTTGATTTCTCTTCCCCATAAATCATTCTTTTTTAGAATATAAAATTAAAGAGATTTCTTGACATTTACCTACCCTCACCTAGAAACAAAACAAAACTGAAAGACACTTCTTTTATGTTTGCTGTACTAAAACTTTGTATGTCTTTTCAAAGTTAGATGTGTACGAGCTTTACCTTAGTTTAAAATAAAAATAATAAAAATAAGATAAAGAAAATACAAAGCTTTCCTGTGAAGCACTCTGGGACTGAGTTTTTTTCTTTGCACTTAGGCTGAGATGCTGATGAAATGTCAAGTAGATGATATCTGCCTCATCTGCTGAATATAAAGCTCTTGACAATAGGAATCTTCTCCATGCAATAGTGGGTAGGCTTGGTTTGAACCATACATTCCATAAAGTTCAGAAAGAGCTGAACTTACTTTACTTCTGGAACTCAAAAGGAATCACATGGAAATACTGGAATTGCCTTCCAACTTACTATTGCAACATTTTGGTGAAGTCAGGCTCCCTGAAATTATTGACAAAACTCCACTGCTGTAAAGACACCTTTACAACTTTGCATTGCATTATTTGTTTTTACTTTATACTTACTGCTGTTCCTGGTTTACAGTAGTATTAGTTGAGGTTAACAGTAGTCAAATCATAGCAGAATTTTTCTTGACTTTTGACCTTGTTAGCTGCAGCAGAATAACTACAAATGTGTTGGGAATAGATGCATGTAGCTCGCAGATTTGCCCAATACGCTTCCATCTTCTAACTCATTCTGTTGTATTTCTGCATAACGTTATTCAAATCCACCAGTGTTACTACATAGGCACCTAACAGTAAAGATTGTATTTGACCCACTGTAACATGTCGTATCACTTATAAGCATCTTAAAGTTCACTAGAGTATTTTACTGTTTGATCCTTGTAGCAGACTTTGTTTGCGGTACGCTAATTGATTCAGAAGAATGAAAACCTACGTGCATGTATGTACTCTCTTTAGTTATCAGACCTACTGTGCACATATAATATATAGTTACCCTTATATAATTTTTTTTCAACTCAGTTGCTTTATCAAAACTCACTTGCTTTTCATTATAGTCAAATACAGGCAGCCTTTCTGATGTTTTGGTCCCCCTTTTTAAAAAAGTGAATGTTTTTAAAATACATTTCCATATGGTATTGCAAGCTTTCTAAATAGGTCAGTTTTCATAGGTATTTTGTTAAATCAAAACTAATACTGAACTCAGAGCACCAAAAGAGGTCCATCTACTTGACAACTGAAAGGATAGCAAAGATCTGTGAAATGTATCAGTGGTAGTAATTGCTATTTAAAGTATTTTGCTTCTTGCTAGTTAGTGGAATTGTCTCCTACGACTGTAAAAACGTTATGATAACTAGACAATGTAGAAGTTGTTCTAAGAACGTGCTCTTTTCTTTTTCTCTAGCTATTTGATGGGTACAACGCATTTTGAAGAACAGGCAGAACATTTTGTGTATACAATTATGCTTACTTTAATAACACGCACTGCTATTTTAGGCCTGTTCAGTACAAAATCAGACTTGTAAAATGTAGAAATTTTTTAAACTCAGTAATAGACAAGTTACAGCTTGCAGGATCAATGCACTTCTGTGAAGTAAACTGAGAGGGATGAAGAATTGGAGGGCAAGACTGGTGAAAGTAAAAGCGAGATGGTCAGGTAGAGATGTGCCCTTGGAATATTTTAATTACCGAGTGTGTGCTAGCACATAGAGCATCAACAGGGTGTAAAAACAAAATGGTTATTCATAGCTACTCATTTCTGATGTGCTGCTTTTTCTATTGAACAGATTTTTTAATTAGCTTTGTAGGTTTTGCATGATTTGTAGTGACCATACAATGCTTCTTTCAGGATATCTGGGTCACTATTTTACACTTACAGACTTTTATCAATCTTTTGTCAACATTCACGGTAAAGTTTCCCGGAACATCTTCTACATAAGTACCAGTTTCTAAATTTGAGAGTTCCGTGGATCCCAAGCACAACTGGAACATTAAGGAGAAGCAAAAATCTGAAATTCTTCAAATCACAGTGCACTTTATCAAGAATTAAATTGATCTTATATACCAACCTTATGACTCTTTAGCACAAGCTATTTTATTCTGCTTCAGAGATTGGGAACGAAACTGTACGTTGCACCACTTATTGTTAAGAACGCTGTAAGCGTAATTAATATTAAAACTGAACATGTGGTTAGAGTCAAGAATAAACGAGGTCTGCAAGAATTGAGACTGGTATTTAAAACTTATGTTTGGTGTTGGGTAGAGTGGTAAGTTAGTGCTTTCCCGCTTGCTTCTGTTCTTTTTAGGTACTTGTTAAGTCAAAGATGAACCTCACTAGGTATAAAGTAAACAAAATCTAATTTTTTTTTACTTCAGCAAACCATGTGCATAATATTGTATTTCATTTTAAAGAGTATGTCTTAGATTCTGGTTTTGCTGGGTTCTAGAAAAAGATACAAAATAAAGGAATATGCTATTGAAGAAATAACCGGATATTCATAGTTTCAGAAAATGATACTGCACGAGTTCATTGAAATACAGTTGAAAAATATATTGAAGACCGCAAGAACTGACTGGGTTCTAAACACACGTCGTTATCTGGGGTGTAGTTACAATTCACTACTAGAGCTGTATCTTTCACTCACAGCAAGAAGGCGGTGTAGTTGTGTGTTTCTGCAAAGCTTTAAACTACCTTCTTTGGAGTCAAAAAACTTACACTATCGAGAAAACTTGCAGTAATCCTAAGACACTTAGTGCGAGGGTTGTCTCGTAAGTTCCTGAATACGCTGTATGTGATCGATATTTGAATTATATTCCTTTGAGAAGTCAATAATTTCGTTTTACTGAGTCTCATTGCATTTTTATGTTACTTTCCGCCCTCCTAGCACACAGCATTGCTACTGAGTTGATTCTGAACATTCTGTATCTTTCAGTTACTCGTAAATCTGGCAAATTCGTCTTCCTTTTGTTAAAAAAACCCTTGCAGTTACAGCAATCTATGATTAATCCCATAGGTGATGTTCAGGTTTTGTAAGTCTTCGGATACTGGGGGATTTTTATGGAAAATAAAAGAATCTTTTCCCCTATTTTTATTTCAACTAAGTCTATTTTATTTTGCCAACTGAGAGACAATGACAGCCCATTTAAAATGTCAGATCCTTAGCTTCACTGTTTCGACGAACTGGGTTAAAACTGCCCTAAATCTCACCTGAGAGAAGGACCTCTGTGGGCCCACAAACCTGATGCGGAAGAAACCTGAAGAAAAGGAACACGGATGGCGAATTTCCGTTACTTTTACTCCGTATCCCAGACTGGCCCTTTGGTACAGTCTGAATTAGATGCCACGGTGCTGAGCAACACTCAGGTCACACAGGAGACTAAAAAAACCAGACGGCCGTTTACCCTTGCCCGGTTCTCCCGTTCCCAGATTAGGTGAAGTTCTCCTTCGGCACAGCCGCAAACGCGGGGTTTGCTTACTCTCCGTCTTCGAGGGGACGGCAGTAGTGCAGGTCCCGCCGGCTGGGACGCTCAGCATTTCGTCTTTGGTTCTGTTGTCCAAAAATGTTAGCTCGTTGCAGGCCGCTCTGTGCTTTCCTAACGGTTCTCGCGATTTCAAATGAAGCAGCGACCAAACAAAAGTGGGTCCTAATTACCTAGATCCCCCTTTTTTTTTTTCCTCTGCCAGCGTTTAATGGGTATGAAGTGTTACTATTGATTTCCACGGGAACAGGAAAGGTCTCGTGTTATCCAATGCATGCCAAAAATCCTATGACAGTTACTGGAAGGCAAAAAGATACACTAACTCTCCTTTAAATTGCAGGACGAAAATTGTGTATTAGAACAATTATGCCTCAGGGTGAATGTGTAAGTAGAATGATACTGAAACTCAGCTTCTTTTCAAAATATACAAGTCTTTGACAGTTTGGTATTGAAAAGCTAGTGATTCACATACGTAAAAAATAGAAGCTGAGCAAACATGTCAAGGTGCGACAGAGGGCAAACGTAAATTACTGCCAATAAGGAAAAAGAAACTGTTCGTTTTCAAAAGAATAATTACTGAGTCTCTTTCTAGGAATATATTTATATCATTAAAATATCACTTATGTATTAGATATAATTGTAAGTTAGATGGCATAATTTTTTAAAAGGTGCAAGTATATAAAGAAGCCTCCCACTCTGCACATTTACTACGCAGAGAAACAGCTTATAGTACGGAGAGTAGGAGTTAACGGTCAGTTTTCTTGCTGGAAGAAAATCACCATGGAGTCCCATGGGGATGTATTCATCAGTGATCTGAAAAAGAGAATGAGCAGTGAAGTGACACAGTTTGCTAAGTTATTCAGGGTAATGAAGGCAAGGGTAATGACAAAAAAGATGCAGAAGGCGCTCTCAGGGGCTGGGTGGTAAAATAGCAGATCAACATCCATGATGATCTATGTAGCGTGGTAAACGTAGGAAGAAAAATAATTGCAATTTAACATGCATAATGGTAAGTAGTGAATTAACTCTTACACTGAGAATCTTGTTACTGAGTATTGTAAGAAAGAGTTTTACAAAATTCAGCTTTATTTTCCTCTGTGGTCAAAAGGCCCAGATATTTTTAGAAAATAAGAGAATAAAGCAGAGAGCATTGTGAGCCATTATACATACAGCTGCCACGTCACCTCGATTTGAACACTAGGTGCAGATCCACTCCATCCTCTCCGAACAGTACAGTAAAATGTGATGCTATAGGGATAGCACAGTAAAACTCAGTAAGATACAAGGAAACATGACTAAGATAAGGAGAGTTTGGGACAGATTTTGGGCAAGTATTTGAGAAAATTCAGACATGAAAAACAGGGCAAAGCAGGTGGGAATAAAGTATGTAAACAATAAAGTGCCTGCGCTCCTGTGCTCATCCAGGGCTATCTATAAATGACCAGTCAAAACCACACTCGTTTATAGACCACACTAAACTAGCTTGCTTTTTAGTTTATGCTAATATTGCTATACTTATGAAATGTATGTACCTGCATACTATACTGTTGAAATTCTCTTTCTTTTCATGAAAGAAAATAACCTTTTTATTTGCACAGACATCTTCCTTAGATACACTTGCATAGTTTCTAGTGAAGTTCCTGGATGTCCTCCAGATTCTAGTGAGATGATAAACAACTGGGCACTGGACTGAGTAACAGAGGTATTTATATGAATCCATAAGTCGTGAGTAAATAGCTTAGCACCCCTTCAGGCCTCAAATCTTGCATCTCGGTAAGTCAATTATATATAATAGTTACATTTACTACCTCTACTGTGATCCAATTTACAAATGAACTATGCCACTCTGTCACATCCATTTATTTCCTATTTAATTCCTTTCTGGCATTTTCAAACCATTCTTTTCTTTTATTATAGTTTAATCTAGGACAAATTGAAGAGGAAATGAGGCTAAATTACAAAAATATTTTTTCTACTTCATCTGAATTTTTAAGCATCTTTTAACTTTTTTTTTTCCTACCAGATTACTAATAACCACCTGTTACATTTTGTGGAAAATGTGTTTTAAAACAACGTGCAATGTGTGCAAGCCTTGGAAATATATGGCTTTATGACTGCTCTCAGGCTTACAGTCAGAGTAATCTTTATCTCCAGTCAAAGAAACATTT
Organism: Aviceda cuculoides; assembly: GCA_035590195.1. Lineage (NCBI taxonomy): Eukaryota > Metazoa > Chordata > Aves > Accipitriformes > Accipitridae > Aviceda > Aviceda cuculoides. The sequence goes on from JAVJGG010000007.1 coordinate 17,602,961, forward strand.
AATTCTGAAGGGCCAAGGTTTATTTTCAGGACTAGTTGAAATGGTGCTGATTTAGAAATGCACACTACTGCTTTGATTTTCATCAAGCTTGTTTTGGGGAATCTCTGAAGTAAGTGTGGTAAAAAAACTCACCTGGAAGGATCTGCTTAGCTTGTTTGGGCAGTGATCGCTTTTGAAAATCTCTCTTTTAGGTCCATGCCAGTATTTTGTTTTGCAAAAAGGAAGATTTTGTTTAATGTATTATGCTTATCTCTCATTCAGTTAAGAGTACGTTATTTTTTTGCTTTGACAACATGTTTCTATTGCATGGGATAATTTCTAAAGGGACACCATGCTTTGTACTTACGGTGACCCTTGGGTAACGTGATGGTTTTACTAAACCATTGTACCTGTCTATTGCAAGATGGACTGTTAGAGTTAGTATTATACTTTGTGAACGATGGTTATGCTTCATACGGCTGTGATCTGGCCAGAAATTCTGCTCTGCTCCAGCAGAAAATCAAATCTGGAGGAGTTCAGCGTTCTCTGATCTTTTCCACATATGAAAGGAGTATTTAAAAGTATAATGTCTTCCATGGTCTTATTTCATCAATTTGAGGGGAAAATAATAACAGCATTAAATGAATTCCTATGTAGAAAATTGCCTAAGGACTCAGGCCCCAAGTGGTTTGAATTTCAATATAAAATGAGAAATAGCTGCTTTGCACCTACCACAGCAATTTTTCCCTTCAGCCTTTCAATTCTGCCTCTGCATGTTGTGTAGCTTCAAATGTACTGATATCCTGAGCATGAAAACAAGCTCTTCTGGATATTTTGAATCCAAATTTTTATGAATACTCTTCTGAAGTTACCTATTCACGCACCAGCCTTTTTCCAGCTTTGTGTTCAAGTCAGTCACTCTGAAATGAACAAGTGGGGAAACTGGTGTTTCTTCATATTAAATCTATTAATACTGCTTTTATTCAGCTACATTGCCTGCTTAAATATACATCTATTAGCATGAAACCTTACAATGAGTAAGATATTAATCAGCTGAGCGGTAGGGGGAGGGACAGTTTTGAAGATTTAGCTCATAACTTACGCGTTTATGAAACCTAAAAAGTATCAGTGTGTAAAAACTACTGATGCTCGAGTCACTATTAATTAATAAACCCAGTTAACCTAATCTGACTATTTCTTTAAAAAAAAATCAAGTAATTTGAATAAAGCCTGCCACCTAGATTCAGCAGAGTCACCTTTAATTTGGTGTTGAATTCACTAGCGGATTCTGCAACATCTTAAAATCAGCTTGGGAATGCTAGAAACGTTTTTCACTTTCAATGAAAAAACTTCTAAACCAGTCACATTAGATGTTCTAGCAAGCCTGGTTTGAGCTGCAGGTCCTTAATGGTTTTGGTTTTCCATGAATAAGTTAAAAAAAGTCCAAATAGGGAGAATTTAATCTACTTCTGATAAACCACTGCATTGTGAACCTTTGCTTTATTTATCAGGATTTGCTACCCCTTTAGCTCATATTTAATTCTCCAGCTTCCCTTTTAATCGTTTGTAGTTTGAATCCTACTTAGTATGAAATAATTGTGTGTTATGCCAAAAAGCGCTTTGAAGCACTCTCCCAATCACATATAATTTCCCATGTATTTTTTTAAAGCTTCTGCATATTCAAACCAGCTGTTTCCAACTCAATATGATATTTAGCAATACAAGCTTTATTAAATATTCCAATTAATTCCATGCTCGCTGCTAGAAGGATCCTGGATTTATTTTCCTTTTAAGTCCTCCTTCAGAAACAGACTTCATGCTCTTCTGCCTCTACAGATAAGACTAGGCCAAGTCGTTCAAATCCAGTAGCAAATGTTCAAGACCAAGGACATACGTAAAATACAAGACAACAGTCCCCTCTCCTGTAAGCACATGAGCAGCTACAACTACTACAGCTTGGATAGACCCCAAACAGCTGCCCTTACGCAGCAAAACTGACATATCGATAGACAAAAATAACCTCTGTACAGTGCCAGAACTTGAACTATGGAAGCATCGCACATGAGGTGAAATGGTACTACTGCTTTATCTTTGATTCCAAAATGGGGCGCTCTTTTAAATAAGGTACAGATGAAAATGTGACATTCAAAGTATAAGGGCCAAAGAATTTTACTGGATGTGCAATTACTAAGAACTACAGGCAGGCTATTACCTTCCAATCTTGCTCGAGAAAACAAGGAGAGTCATTTCAGAATAGCAGAAAAATATTTGTATATTCAGAGGGACCCCTGGGCTGATGAAAGGGAAATGAAGGTCACTGCTTATGCAAAGTGTGGCCTCTTGGAGACAATACCAGTAGTTTATTATGAGTGAAAATCATTCTGATTTGATGAAGGTTATGTGGAACAGTTGTTTTTTTCTGGAAAAAAAGATTTTATTTATTATGGTACATATCATATGATTTAAATCTTTGCAACCTTGTGCCAAGCATGTTTCTTAGGCCCTATTTTCTATTGTAATACACTTATTTGTAGAAATTTCTGTAAGAAGGAAATGTCCTTGTCTTTTTCACAGAAAGATCATCTTCACTGAAAAAAAGACCTTGGATGTATTAAAGATTCCCCCCCCCCCCAAGTTATAAGACTAAGGTAAAAATTCCACTCCCTACTCTTTTACATCATTAATAATAATAAATTAGTGGGGGAAAACAAAGAACTTAATTTGTAGTTTTGTAGCTCTCAGCTTATGCTTTGTGGAGTCCCAAACACCTATTGACCTTTCTGTTTTCATTAACAGACTGAGTTTGTGTATGATGTATTGGTTCATGAGCTGACATAAATTGCACTGCATTGTGGAACGACATGAGAGTGCGCTTTTTTAGGAACTCTGAAATAACAGAAGCAAATGCGGACCTTTAACCATAGAACAAGCACTTAAACAAAGAAACTACGCAGTCTTCAGTTGACTGAGTCAGCGCTATGTGAATTCTAGTTTCTTGCTTCTTACACAAGTGTTTAACTTAGGAGTTACGTGTGTAACTCATGAAACTAAATTACACTAAGACGTGGTTAGAACTCATCTGTTCATCCCTACACACAGATTTACTAAATCTGAGGACTAAGCCACGCTGAATCAGTGTCATGTCTGGCAAGAAGTGGTAGCTGTGGGAACGGAATGTGAAATCGCGTCATTCGCTGGTGCTGCACCTGAGGCTGCCTCCTGGCTTCCCGCACGCTGCTCTGAGGTAGGCACGAAGGCTCGCCGCCGTCAGCCGCTTCAGGCCGTCTCCCCAGAGATTATTGTACGTCGCTGTCGCTCTTATTTCTCCTCTGCGCGGCGGCAGCACCAGCGCTGTTGCAGAGCGTGTGTGCTGGTAGAGTGGCCGTGGGGGTCTCCTGGGCCCCTCCTCTGCTTCGGTCCACCTTCCCAGGTGACCGAAGTCCCTTACTGTTCCTGGGAGCTTGAGGACGCTGCTGACTGATGGTAACTGTCACCTCTGCATTGTGAACAAAGAGCCGTGACTTTGACGATACCACCTTTTCTTTGGGATCTGGTTAAAGACTGTGTAAGCTGGGACTTAGCCTGAAACAAGATCCCAACATATTATCTATGGGGAAAATCACCTTATTGAGTTTTTCCTGTGCTGGAATGCTTTCCATGTCGTAACTGAAACCGTGTCACAGATTCCTTTTACAAGATGTTTAACAATAACATAAGCTTCAGCTGAGCCCTTTTATGGTAGATATAAGGTGTTATACATAATCTTCTTAGGAGCTTTGCATGCACTGCCTTATACAGGCAGAATAATAATAAAGTTACGTTGACTTGCTCGCCAAGGAAAAAAAAAAGTTACTACAGCAAATTAAATATTCTCCTAAACAAGCATTTAATTAACAAAACAAGATACAGTAGTTATTGTTGGTCAATTAGAGATGTAATAATTACTCCCGATTAGTTCACGAGAACAGGATAAGTAGGCAATTACCATAAAAAAACTAAAGTGCAAGTAAAATCAACTAAAGCATATATTATGTTGAAACAAGTAAGTGGTAACTGAAGTACACCATCAAGTCTTCTGTTCGTCTTTTCAAGTACATGTTAAATTAAAAAAAAAAGTCAGTACAGAATGGTAGTATAGAGCTATTATTAGA
>JAVJGG010000007.1:17607190-17625683 GCA_035590195.1 Aviceda cuculoides
CATCTTTTAAAGTACATGTTAAATTTAAAAAAAAAGTCAGTATAGAATGGTAGTATAGAGCTATTATTATAATATATATAATACATATAATTAATATAGATAATATTATAATACTATGTTATTAGTATAGAATAGTACAGAGCTTCTTTCTCCTTTACTCTTCACTTTCAGTTGCCCCAGTGTCTGTAAAAACAAGAAAAACTGGGCTTCCAGATTGTGTCAGATTCTTAGAGAGAAATTCACACTCAAATGAGGATCTATTTTATAAAGATTTTTTTTTTTAACATTTATTAGAACTGGGGAAACAATTTACAAAAATTAACATATTCAAGAATCTCTGCCCTTATTCTGTTCATAAATTATTTCCAAACAGACTGAAATGAAGGAATTCATTCTTACTCAAAAGTACTCAAAAATAGATTGTGCAAAGATAGACTAGCTGTTCACTAGCTCCTTTTATAATACTTACCTAAATCGTATTCCATTGTTCCTTTACTTTGATTAGATTGCTAAAATATTTATAAGTCTGTAAAAGGATAATCAAAGATTTTCTAGTGATGAGTTCTTGAGCTATCACTGAGATGCAGGGACTAACAAATCCGTCCATTAATGAAAAATAAATTTGATTAGCAAGTATTTAATCAAATGTCATTGACAATAACCTGACCTCTCCCTTTTGACAGGAAAGGATGCCTCTATTAGACACAAAGTAATTTTTGTAATATTTCAAATAATGTAAAGGAAGACACTGGCTCTGGACTGCACTGCAGTATATTTTTTGTCGCTCAGCTGCTGTAAAGAGATTACAAAATAAACTCCATCTGCTCCAAGGGATAGCTTTAAAGCACGTTCAGAAGTGAATAAGTACTTTACACATCTTCTAAGGCTTGGTTTTCAGGGATCAGATTAGGGGTGCAAGTGGTCATAGCCAGAGTGCTTTTACAGGCATTGGGGTCATGGTGCAGCCTACGCACCGGAGGGTTTTAGCAGCTCTCTAATTTAGATGAGGAGCACGGACTCTTCCCGAGGACTGAATTCTCCCCCTGAAGAAGGGTGCCACGGACATTTCTTTGAAGGCAATACGGGCTTTAATGTCCTTATCTCTAACCACTGCTCCCTGCCCCTCTTGCTGCTGTGCTGGTACCACTGTTTCCACAGCTTAGTAGTGAACTGGATAGGGGAACCGATTCCTTAAAAAAAAACCAACCCAGAAGTCCTTTTTCTTTTTTCTCCCCCCACCCCCGAGGGATCACTTACCACTTTTTAACTAAGCATTTCTTTATTCTCTGCCATAATATCTAAAAATAACGGATGTATATATTAGATTCCTATTTTTAGGGCAAATCGTGTAATTCTTAGATGTGATCATATTTCCATTGTCATACACTTTAACACAGACGTGCAAAAATATTTTCTAAGTGTAGCCAAGTCTTCTTTTGAAATGAGGTTCAGATCATTTTCTTATGTAATTATTCTTAGTTTAATTGAAATGTTCAGTATAATTATGTAGATCAAATAATGACTGTGAGCCTGTGATGTGATGGATTCTGAATTCTAACATCAGATACATCTATTGTTTTATTATTTTCCATTTATCGTGTGCAACTTAAGAGGGGAGCCATTGCTTATACAGTTCTTTCAGTTCTCCAAGTACTGTAAAGATGCTGGTCCCGTTTGCTTTCTGAAGAAGCTGCAGCTTAGACCCAATGTTCGGTTTATGCAGTTGTTCTATTCCCATGGAATACAGAGCACCGCAAGTAAGTTCTTTATAATGATTATCATTTTGTTGGTATGGAAGATGATGTGTATAGACCTTGTTGTATGAGATACCGTCCTTATTTATCACCTTCTTTAAATAATTATACCGAAAGGTTCAGGGGAAATTAAGCTAGTGAACGGTCACTACTGGGTGGAACTAATTTTATTTTCCTACCAGGAAATGAAAGGCTCTTGCTTTTTCCTGATGGTGCTAGGACAAAAAATCATTCCATGATGCATTCTTTATCTGCATATCAATCACCTTGGGTAAGTATGCACAAATTAATTCTTTTATCCCTCTCCCTTTCTTCCTTTTTTCCTTTTTTTTTTCCTTAAGCATCTTCAGTCATTAAAGTCACAGAAGTCTGAAGCACAGATTCAAACATCTGACTCTTTTTGAGTGTTATTGTGCAATATTTGGTTTTAGCTTGGCAAGAAATGTTACAATGCCAGCCTGTCTTCCATTGTTTTTGTAACTTTATTTCTTAATTATGTCTAAGCCACAAATTTGACGAAAGCAGAAATGTTCTATGGACAACTATGAATTGAGAGTTTAGGTCTGTGGTCTGCTGCACTGTAGGATTGGACAGAAGTCAGGAATCCCTTCAATGACTGCTTAATGTTACAGGCAGTAAAATCTTAGCCTGGGAATTTGGAAGCCCAAGAGAATAATATGATCTCAGTATATGTTCTTTAGCATGGTTTAGAAAATGAAACCTTTTGTGTTTGTTCTGTAGAATTGGCTTTTTACTCCAGCCAGTTTTCCCCATAAATGGTGTTTTGAACATGAGAACCAGAAGGTTACTGAACTTTCGAGTATCTCTGTTTCTTTACTGTGTCTTTTTTGTTTTCAGAAATACTTGTGGTGCAGTTTTTGTTAATTCATAACCTTAGAGATAATCGATATCTTGCTTGTAGATCCATTCAGTTTTAATTCCAAATAAACAAAAGGTACGCATCCAAACATTTGCAGAAATGTAGTTATTTCAGTAGATTTGGAGGCAACGCTTAAAAATAGGGAACACTCTTTTGGTGCAGAGGTCAGTGGATCCAATAGTTGGCTACACCGGCACTGCTTAATCCCCCTCACAACAAAGGCATTTTCAGCACGACAGCTCTGCGGCAAAAGTGTCTTTGGAGAAAGTTTGATGGCACAGTACTTTCATAATAACTCTTAAAAAAGAAAAACCTTTCTCCATAAAGCCAATCGGTCTACCTGGACAATCTCAATCTGCTGTTGGCAACTAAAATGGGTAGGAACAACTTTTGTGTTTCTCTGGCCTTTAACTATTGGATCAGCTGGCATCGAGCATTGCCAGAATCCAAGGTCACCTTCTCACTGCGCTTTTCATCTGAGCAAACTTGGCTACGATGGGTGAGAGCCTGGACCAATATATACTGATAGGAGAAATCAATCCTGAATTCAGCAATAATAGCTAATTAAACATTGGTAATTTAAATAGATAGTCATAAGGAACATTTTCCTAATTAATGTACTGGCAAGAAAACTCTCTCGTGGAATGCCAGATTTATGTATTTTGAAAGCACGTTATATATATGTAATTTGTTAATGTGACGGTGGAGAAACTTGACATAAGAAACTCTAGAAAAGCAGTCTATACTTTAAAATCTTTAGCCTAATGGAAGTTGGAGCACCTAAAAAAAACAGATGGAGAAAACTGAAGGGAAACCATGAAGAAAAGTACATTTAATTTCTAAGGCTCCAGCAATTTAGAAATACTGGAACACACATTGAAGTCTTCATAGTCTTAAAATCATAACCAACAATCCCAATATAACTGCTTGTGGAACCCCAAATTTAAGTTGTTTAAACTTATATTTACTAAAAAACAAAACCCAAAGAAAACCAACACCAACATTTGTATATTGCCATGGTTATAGAAGGGTTAATATGTCAGAAGAGAGATACTAAGTCTAATGATCTTCTAAGTGTTATATAGCACAGCCATTTTGCATTTTTTGATTAAGTCAATAAGTGTATTACTATGTAAGCAATTTTCTTGACAGAAATTCAATATTGCCTTGTGTAACCTGGATTTTCCACAGTGAAGTTGTCCAAACCATAGAGCATATCTAGTGCAACGGTAGAATGTAACAGTATTCGAGTATTCATCATCATCATCAATATTATTATTGCTATTAGCAGTAGATTAAAAACCCCATATGCTCAATTTATATCATTATCAATACCTATTAAATAACTTACTTAGCAGTAAGGTTCTGCTGTGGTTTATTTTTTTAAACGGTGTCTGATCTTTACCTATGTTTTCCTGAAAAAATCTATGGATATATTCTAATGGTTATAGCGGTCTGGTCACTCATATAAAATTGGAAGCAACATTCTTTCCAAATTCAGAGTTATGACCCAAAAATAAATTCTACTTGTGTGCTCTTCCAGAGAAAGGTGGACTTCTTGGCTAATGTTGCTGTTATTCTGCAATTCCCAAAGGATTTTTCTTTAGAAGTCAGGTTTGTGGAGTGATAGTTAGCCATGACAGTTACAGAGTGTTCTTGGATAACTCAGATTTTTGTAGGAAGACCTGTCACAAGCCAGACAGGTTGAAGTATTTCACAAGCTGTCCATTTTTAGTAGAGAACTCAGGAAGTAGTAGCGATAAAATTTATAGTTGAGAAAGAACAACCTGCTGTGTAGTCTTGTGGCATTTTAGATCTAATCGTAGAAGAAAGACATTCTTTTCAAATGTATTTTTAAGAGATCAGAAACCAATGAGCAGAATGAGCAGAAAATAACTTCCTTTTACACTCTAAATTACCTTTTTTTTTTTTTTTTTTTTTTTAATTTGAGGGGGATATAAGAGGGAGAATGTGTGACTCCTTCATGCCCTTTCAAATTTTGAGCACCGCTGTAGGTCTTTTGGGAACGACACTGAAAGAAACTGTGCTAAGATAGAGACACAGGATTTTTTTTTTTTTTTTTTTTCAGAAGGGACTTCTGGAGATGTCTGATCTCGTACCTGACTCCAAGCAGCTTAAACCGTGAAGTCAGATTCCACTCCGGAGTTGAATGAGGTTGCCCAGGGCCGGGGCCAGTCAAAATCTCGGATGCGTGTTCCAGTCTCTCCAGACAAGCCATTGGCTTTCTACCTCATCAGCAACCAGAGTGCACAAGTGCATGGGGATACTGCATCTCAGGCGCAAGACTCTCTTGAGCTTCATGAGGTTTTTCCAGCTTATCAAGTTCCCTTTGAATAGCAGCTTTACCCTGCAGCTTTTCGGCCTTTCTCCTGATTTAAATAATTTTGTATTTCACCTTTCATTTAAAGTCTTCATAGAATATTTTGTGAGGAAGGGTATGGTAACAGGCATTCAGGAAATAAGGGAAGTGTAGCACGACAAGTCCAAGGTGACTGAACTTTGGCAATTCTACTGCACAGTCAAAATAGAAACAAACCCCAGATTTTTATATGCCTTTTCTTGTCACAGAATGTACTAAAAATGAGTATACAGTGTCTGAACTTACGCCTCTTATGCAAAAACTCCATTCAAGTACCATTGCAGAACAGTCAGTGACAAATTGTGGTGGCAAGGTAAAAGGAACGCAGAACACAGATGTAGAATGGAAACCTGGGGACAAACATCATGACTGAGTCACTTAGAAACTGTGTATTTACTAGCTTTTTATATATTTATTTTATTAGTGGCTTGTTAATATTTATCATGTGTGTGGCAATATCAGTACAGACTCCACTAATAAGGACTTTCATGTAATAGAAAATGTTTTAAAATGTAGTTACTTTTTTCTTCTAGATGCCCAAGTTGAAGAGTGCCTGAACTGCAGCAACTTAAAAAGAGCTAATTTTCAATGGGTGAGTAGCAGGTTTTTTTCTGTATATCAGACCTTCTGACATTTCCCCTTAGGCTGAGCAAAGCAAACAGAATTTTTTTACTAAAAATCTAACTTTGTATTTAGTCAAGTACATATATTTATCCACATAGTTCTATTTCTATGTAGACCTTTGGGAAAGTCTGTTCTTTTTAGATTATTTTTAAAGCAACTGAAAAGTCTATTTAGATCCTCTTCTATACAGGAATATTGGAAAGTTTACTGGTAATCCAGTTAAAAGCTTATTAACCAACAGTAATTAACAAGCAACAGTAATAACAAGCTAATAATAAGCTAGTTACATTCGTGATGAAAAAAATGAGAAGTGAAATCCTGCCAATTTGATTACTGGATATTGAGTAACTTTAAATAATATCCTCCAGTGATAAGTTTGAAAGAAACGCATTGAACATTTAAACCTAAAATTTAAGGTGAAAACCACAGCAATCAAAATTGTCATTAAGCATAACTTTTATGCAACCTGAAGTACTCTGTATTATTCTCTGTAGGCTTGTATATAAATAAATTCTGCAAATCTGTGCTGATAAGAGAAGGAAATGTACTATGTTCCATAGTTGAAGTGCTTATGCAAATACATGTTGCAATATTACATCTGGGAGACATGATATTGCTGCAGTACTTCTAATATATCATAGTAATGCACATGGTCATACACACAACATATTCAGGATAATGGTGTCATTAAAACATAAAAATACTGCTAGTTGTAAATGATGCATTAATATGCTCTTCAAACATAAGAATATATAGATTCATGGACATGGAGCATTAGATAATTTAGTTTGAACTCTTCTGTACCAAAGACGTTACATTTCACCTACTCCCAGGTATTCTGCCCAAAGAAACAGGTATTCTCTATTTTCATTTGTCTCACAGTTAATTATCTTCACTGCTTACAAATGTATATATACATGAGTATATCCTTACAGTCTCCAGAAAGCCAGTCCGAAGCCATTAGGTTAAAATTATCTCAGCTGGTCCACCTGTATGAGGCAATCATACTTCCGTTTGTATGGTACTCAGTGATTGATACACCTTTCTCTGGGAGATAAAAAGAACCTTTCAGAATTCAGTATTCTCTTGTCTTTCACATATAATTCTACAATCAGGTTTTGCCCCATTCTTTTTCTGAAAAGACAAGAGACCGAGACCTTTTTTTCTCACTATAAAAATTCTGCCTAGTATTTGTGACTTCTCATTTTCATAATTTTTCAGTTTTTCTTTTTTAATGTGGACGTGAGATCAGGATAAAATATTTGAGCATCGGTAACTTCAGTGCTACCTAGAAGGATTAACACCACCGAACTGCTCCTGTCCATTATTTCTGAGTTTAGAAGGCTGTAAGATAGCTTTATTTTAATTTCATTTTTCCATACCTAAGTTTGTTTATCCAATATAACCCCCACAACAGATTTCTGCCCTTGGAAACCTTAGCTGAGTCCCCTGTGCTATAGACAGGACTCCAATTCCTTTTCATTAGGTGAAAACCATTGCATTTTCTTCTCTTAAAACTCATTTTGCTGGAATGAGCCCAGAGTATCAAGGGTGAAGGGATTTTTAAGGAAGACGCAATTGCTTTCTGCTAATACTCCAAACCCAGACAGCAGCAAAACAGAAGCTGTGCGGTTGCAAGTAGCAGGACCGTGTGCTCAATAAGCTAATGAACACTGCTGAGAGTTCAAACACGCTTGTTAGGCTGACTGCATCTGCATGCCTTTTGAATCCGAGCTAGCACGCGTCTGGCTGCCTCAGAGCCGAGCCAAAACCAACAGAAGTCAAATAAATATAACTATTGTAATCCAGATCATTCCAGATGAATGCGAGGCCTGATTATTATTATTTACCACTCAACCAATCCTTGCATCAGCCATAAATTTTATCAGCAGTGATTTTGTGCTTACTTCCAAATCATTGCTCAAAATATTGAGAAGGATTTATCCTAGAGTCCTGTAGTGGAGTCCTGTATCACTCCACTACACACAGGGCCATATGTTTAAAGTGTTTGACTCAAATTACCTAAGAAATATGCACCTATAGACGTATACAGGTTGCAAGCATATATATGTATATATGGTTGGAAGCACTCTCGAATAGCAAGAGATGCTCCTAGATGACTAGTTATAATTCACCTAATGATAAATTTAGGCAAATCACATCTAGTAACCATACACAAACCTTACAAAAAAGGTCACAGTTTTTATCATTAAAAGGCTGTGAAAACAGCTTGCCACACCCAGGAGTCACAAAGGACAAAGAGACAAACTCATACTACAGAGTTGAAATTCCTGTCCTGAAAAGTGAGGAAGTCTGCATACCTGGTTATTTAAAACTAGTAGCCTGGATTCTGGCATCCTTGTGGAAGTCTGAAATGGAAAACATGAGTGATTTTATGTTCTTCAGGGTTGCTCTAATTTATAGTCTTGAGCAAGAATTGGATCCTTAGAAGACTGCCAGAACACCATATACTTGGGTCTCTCCTCCCCTCTGCCCCTGGACACTCTTTTCTTTGAGATAATTGAAATACTTGTTTACCACCCAGGTCTTCAATTATGCGGTCAGGATCCCCAGCTGGCCACTTAATCCAGTTTTGGGTTTGTTTTTACCAGTAGTACAGCATAAAAGTACCTTTTATGCAGCTGGATCTTGATGATACTTTTCAGAAAATCAATTAAGTATTATTTGCTAATTTCATTACTGCTGTCTAACTGATGACTTTGCAATCTTGTTCTTTGTAGTATATTAAGAATCTGCACCAAAATCACCTCTCTGCATAAAAAAAAGCACTGGTCCAAAGCGCAGATGGAACAATAACATGAAATAATGGCTGTTGTGTTTATTTTTGGCTCTAGACATTTCTGGCTTTAAATACGTACTTAAGAACTGTATTTTGTCTTCAGATGTAGCACCAATAGAGAAGTGTGGAGTGGTTTTCCCAGGGTAGCTCTTCCGACTTAAGTATTCTTGCACAGGTTTACATTTTCAATGGCAGTGCCTAGAGGACATGGAGGGATAAGAATATCATTAGCTTAGTAATTCAGATCACATTAGAGTGACCCAGCCATCCTAATTTTAAAGGTTATTTTAATTTTATGTAAATCTGTAAGTGCCATTCACAAAAAAATCTGCATAATATGCCTTGCATTTTAGTTTTACTTGTCACCCACTTTTGTACATGAACATGAGCTAACTTTTTTTTTTGTGTGTGTCTTCTCATACACCAATGTCTTCTCAAGTGAAACTTGAAGAACTTAATTAAAACTGAAGAGGCTTTTCTCCCCCCTTATGAAACGCAAACTTGTAACTTTCCATTCTTATTTCTTTTTGTTCACCAAACAATTTTCAAAATTATGTGCAGCTAGAACAGAAAAAGCTGACTGTTTCATATCTGTGAAAAGAATAATCTGAACCAAGGAAAATATTCAAATGCTTAGGCTAGACTCTGACCCTAATACTCATATTAGTGAAGGGTTATTCACCTTATTAAAATTAATCCCGTGTTCATGTCACTACCTGCCCCAGAAGACATTTATTTATTTTAATATTTATTATATTTCATATTCTGTACTTTTAATTAAATTTTATCTTTAATAAATCCCCTTTTGCTTTGTTTCACTCCCTTCTGTGATTCACTAGAGAAGTTGCATGATAGGGACTCTAATTTCCTGATTGGTTAAGCCTACTTCCAGAAAAAAAATCTCTAAAACTGAATGACCACATTTTATATTCTACCAGAAAGTCAAAGAGAAAAGAATCAATCTAAGAAAATGCTCCCTCCTCAATACCAGTGGATGATACTCTCTGCTCTCTGTTTGTACTTTCAAGTTACTTTTTACTTTTTAAGGTTGGCACTGGCTGTGGCTGAAAGAAATATCAGAGCACATTCTTTGAAAATCACCTACTGGTCCTTTCCCAGTTTGGTAAAATAAAGACTTTGCATGGGAAGACACACAAATATGCAAAAAAGCATGTGCTTTTTTGTTGTAATCAGAGGACATGAATTTAAGGAGGCATGAATTTTCACAGATATTGGTACATGGTAACATGTATGAAATTCATGACATCCAGGCTCAGCTATGTAAGAACTAGACATCTACTCTTAGTGGGTCTCCTAGCCCCTCTAATCAGTGCATAGGGGGTAATAAAGGGTAATAAATTAAGGCTGGAAGCCTCTATAAGATAATGGGGACAATCACCCTTTGTAAAACTCTGTCTACCTTCAGTAATGCTAAATATCCAAAATATTTTCCAGAATGGTAAAAATCTATACATTTCTGAAGAACAGACTGACAATTAAATGAAGATCATTACTGTCTGTCATTAAAACAGTAAAATCAAGTAATACCAGAACATCTTTTCGAAAACCTTAGCATCCAGGTGGGGAGATGCACCTCAGATACTAACACCGGTACATTCACCTTTCTATCCATACAGTAGAATTATTTCAGTTAGTTTTGAAGTATTTGAATAATCTGGATTTTAATTGTTCCTGGATTTTAAATGTCCTGAAGCCCATAGCAATTTAGGGTGGACTCTGAGTATCTCATTTCTTTTCACATCACTCTCTAAATTTGTTAAAGCTTCCTGTCCTTTCACACCTTTGTTCTGACCAGGAACATGGTGATAATGAAGTCCTCACCACAGCAGCATCATGTTAATCCTTTATCTGTTGATGTTGATTCTGGACTTTAGCATTTTGTAGTTCTTTTTAGTTTAACTCTCACAATGACTTTGTTCATTGTTCTCGTTTTATGTTCAGCAAGGCTCATCAGGAGATGAAAAAAAGCTTGAAGCATAAGAAACATCACAGAGACTGACAATTAATATCTCATTAATAAAGAAAACAACAACAAAATGAACAAAGAAACAAGGAAAAGAGGCTAAGTGGAAAGGTGTTAATTGAGGAAGATCTGAAAGGCTCCAAAGATCTAAACATAAAGAATTAAGAAAAGTGAGTTTTTCATGTGAATTCATCTGCTTGGAGGTTTAAGGAATTGGTCCTGCACAGCTATGATGTTGTGAAACAACATGAAGAATACAGGCATAAGCAAAATCGACAGAATTGGGAAAGAGAGTAGATGGACAGTCAGGATTCTGGGTTAGTGTAGACGGAACAGACACTCAGTTGAAAACTTTTCATTTTCAGGTGTCATTGGAAAAAAAAAAATTCAGTCATTTCTACTAGCTGAACACCAAGCCAATGACCCTGTAAAGAAAAAAATAATCAGCATTCAAGACTTCTGATTTCTGTGAAGGGCTTGGAGTGAGGGATGTGCAGCACGTCTCGGGTCCTTGGAACCCAGTCTCCCATATCGGTCACTAAAAATTTTACGTTATTCTCTTGACCTAGCTGTGTTAAACCTAGCTACGATTAAATAATAAAACATATAAACAAAATATGAAGGTAATTTTGATCCATTATGTGTAAGAGAAATTTTAGTTTCACTTTTCTGTATGATTCCCATTATTAGCATAATCATCTAGTATTGTGTGTTATTCCTTCTCTTTCTTATTTTCACTAAGACAAACAAAAAGCTGTACAGATCTTGCGATATTAGTATTTTTAAAGCTTTTTTAAAAATCTTGAAGTTTTTTATAAGATGGAAAAGACTAGCTGAAATTGGCACAGATAGAAGAAAAAATAAAAAGCATGATTATTTTTAGAGCTGGTCTCTTGGGCTGGGTATGGGCATTTCAGCTGAATGGAGAAAATCTTGCAGTTCCAGTGTCATACTTCCTCTCTTTGCATATTTTAATTTCTAACACTGTCAAGTTAAACTGTTTTATCAAAACTAAATTGCCTGAACTAAAAAAATAAAAGCAAAACAACAGCAAAACCTATACCTTATTCATTAACCACAGTGAATAAGGTGTACAGTATTTTTTCCCCAAGACCAATTTATTCTGTGAACCATGCTTGCAAGCTATCAAAAGCTGTAAATTAGTGGTCACCTCAGGCATTAGAAATGAGAGCTCCTTTACAGGAGCTCCCATTGAGTCAGTCTTTTTCATCTTTGCTAATTAACACTTTTTTACCATTGCCTTATAATAAATAATTGAAACGATCATGTAGGACATGATTCAGGAAAGAGAGAGCAAAAACTTTAAACTAGATCATTTTCAAAGAAATCTTTCTCTGATTGGCTTCTTCAGTAAAACCCTGAATAATTAGAAAATAAACTGTTTTCTGGCTTTAATAAGTCTTTGAAACTCTCTACTACCTGAACAACTTTATTTTATCTGCCTATAGAACATCTTACAGGTGCTGAAAACCAAATATTTAATTCCCTGAAAAATCCAGGTAAGCCATAAAATACTTCACAGTAGCACAAGGATCACAGCAGTGTATTCTGTAAGTATGCTGCAGTATCACAAGATCTTCTAAAATGAGGAAGCAACTTTTAGTATGAAAAGGAGAGAGTTAATCTTAAAGCTTTTGGATTGTGTGTCTTTGATCCTGTCTGTACAAGCAGAACACCCAGCCAACCACACAAGCAAGACTTTGCCCGTATTTCTCAGTAGCTTTTAAAGCATCCCAACTTGGTACTAATTCTGAGCTGGTATTAGCTCTTGAGTGCCACCAAAAGCAGTAGTTGTTTGCATATTTTGAGCTACTGGAGGTAACGTGATCACAAAAGAACAGTTTTATGGTCCCGGCTCTCACCTGCACTTTCGTTTCAAGCAATTCTGTAATAATTAGATACATTCGCAAGGAAGAAATTTCTGCCATACCATGATTGTCAGTATGAAGACTGGTTTGATTAAGCTGTGTTAAGCAAATGTGGAGTGTGTCTTTTTCACGACTGGTCCACAGAGCTTCAGTGCAAGGAGATGCTGTATGAATAAATACAATTATGGAAAAGGAAAACCTAAAGGTAATTTGATAACCCTCTGCAGAATTTAGCAGGGTGTCTAAAAATGAAATGTTGACATTTCTGTGGTTACTTTACATATAAAAGAGGTACCTTTCATAAAAAGCAAAGCACTTACTTAACATTCCTCAAAGGTGGATCTAGTATTCTTCATTAGCTAAGTTTCAATTGCCTTTGTCAAGCTTGTCTTCCCGGCAAAGGTCTCTGTCAACTGTGAAATCCACTTAAGGTAATTAGTATTCTGTTAGATTTAACAGACTCTGTGAATTAGAACTGTAACAAAAGAGAACGTCTACTTGTTTCTTCATCATCAAACAAGTGGAGCTTCCAGCTCCTGCGGTGGCTGAATCTGACTCTTTTTCATGTCATACAGGCCATGCTTAGAGTAAGGATTAATAACCCTGCTCACAAATCTGATTTTGCATTTTACCAGAAAAGATGACATTTCAAAATGATTCTGTTCTGATTCATAACAAGAGTAAATCTCATCCTCTCCACAATCAGGAAACAGTTTCCTCCAAATTGGTGTAGCATTTTATTTTAAAATTTGCTACAGATGTTCAAATTTTATTTAAGAATTTTGACATTTTCTTTGAGTTTTATTTGTAAACTGTAGTCATATTGTTATTTTTATATTTGATTATGTCACAGAAGCAGTGGCTATGTACAGATGTACAACTGTTACCTCTGAAACTCTGACATGAGAGAACGTTTGAAGCATTCTAATGCATACTTTATTTTTAACATCTGTCACTGAGTGTTTGCCACTTGTTGACTGGAATATTTTCTCTTTTCTAAGCCAAAGAGAGGGTTTTTTGATCCAAAAAAAGCATGCTGGAATAAAACGGAAAGCTTTGCTAGCATTAAGCCTGCACAGACTTAGAAACAAAAGGTCCTGAGTAATTATAAGCAGATACAAAATCTGGACAAGAATATAGAAACTGGGAAAAGACTGGATTATTCATTGTAAGGTCAAAGAAGAGACAAGGAGGAAGATAGTGGATCAATTGGCTGAAAATCTTACTGTCTGTATACTAGTGCCAGAAATATGGTGAATAAACAAGAGTAGCAGGGAAATCTTATAGGTTATGAAAACATATGTTTTAGTCTAAGTTTATGATTTTGCTATGGTTTGATAGGGCAAGCCTTCTGACTGGAATATATTAATATTAAAACCCAATATATTATCAATAGAAATTGTCATACTATGAAATGAAAAAGTGTTGCCCTGTACTAACATTACACGTGCACCCTTTGAACTGCAGACCATAAAACGAGATGGTTCTGTTAGTAATCTTGGCCGCAAAGAACGGCTCCTTTTTATTCCTTAGCAGCCCAAAGGAGTGTCCCCATCAGGTCTCTACTAGTTTGTACTTAGACATGCAGGCTCTTAACGTTACCCATGCCAGCTAAATTCAAACTAGAATGGATGTCTGTACTGTCACTGCACCTTCAGTACGTTGTGTAGACGTACTCTGAGATCAAAGTGTTTTCTGTTTGTCTTATAGTGACACAGTTTGACACTTCGAAGTATGAAACTTCTTCATCACAACACAAATAAGAGATGTTTTTGATGCAGAAAATCTGTTCCAGTCACTAGGAAGGGTTTGTCTACACGAAGATGCTAGTGAGAAATTGGGAAGTGTGTGAATGGAGAAGTAGTAGCCGTTGCAGACCAACTCTCTGTTTGGGCAGTCTTAGTAGGTGCTTAGGGCCTTTCTGCAATTCAGCTAAAACCTTTTAGGAAGTGTTTTTAATAACAGATAGTAACAGCCACACCAGGGACTAGAATACATTAATGACTCAGGTCAGTTCAGAAAACGAGGTTTAAGTAGAAATTTTTTCTCTTGCCATGAATTAAACTGACCAAAACAGGAAAACATGACAGAGTTCTGTACTTTTAAGTGTGAGTCTGAAATTCTGAATTTTTGAGCTTTTCTTAAAATTTCACCTATGATTTAGTACTCCAAGAAAAAATCTTATCAAAATAGCAGCCAGTGCTCCTCCAGGCAGAGCTTCCACATTCCCAGTTGTCCTGTGCACGTCCTTTGTATCGCTAAGTCACGCTCTCTCAGGGTAATGCTCAGGGAAGGAATTATTTTGGTCCACCTCATTTGTTTGTTCACGCAGTTGCCCTGTGGCACACTTACTACTGATAGAATTCTTCAAACAGCTTCATATCTCTGCTGACATACACATATAGCTTGCCTTACTATCTTATTTATGTATATGGTTTAGATTTAAATATACCTATACTTTTTCCTAAGTGCCTGCTATCATTATGAATTGTCCAGGGGGCTTTTCAGAGCTGTGCTAATGCATACACATGCACTGGGAGAGAAAGAAAGAAGGAGTCCGGCTTGCCGTCTTATTTATGTATTTATTTTCTTCTAAACATACCTATATTTTTTCCTAAGTGCCTGGAACAATATATGCAATAAACAATATTAATCAATAACCATGCTCAAATCATTCGGTTCCTTCAGTTCAGTGCTGTGAAACAAATGTGAGAAACTAAATAGACCTTGTAGAGTGCCCTGTAGTTCAATAAATCCAAGGCTTGTCTGATCAGGGAGACAAGGTAATTTTAGCAATTGACATCTCATCTGCAGTACTCTCCCTCTGTTTCCCTTCAGCTTCAGCTGGAGAATTATGACCCTTTTTTTTCTACTTTCAATTTATTTTAACAGTTATGACATGAAATAGGAGGAGAAATAGTTAAAAAGTAAATGGAAAAGACTCAAACCATTTCAAGACTGATAGAGTACCACAAATAGCTTAATTTTTACTCAGGAAAAGAATCTTGGGCAAAGAGGAGAAGAAGGAAGAAACTCTTAGTGGTAATCTCAAGAAAATACTGAAATCCAGAAGAAATCTGAGAGCGAAGAGAGTTAGAGGAAAAAAGAAGAAAGTGCCAGGCATAAGTAAGTACAACTGCACGTCTGAAGCATTAGTTGTATCTCTAGGTGTGTTTTCAGTTCTTCTGTACACTTTGCACAGTTAATACTGTATTCAGTATTACTCCGTAGTAACTCTTATTCCCATAAATCTGGGAAATAATATGCAAGAAGTTTCTTCTCATCAAAAGCTGAGAAGAAAAAAAATTTTGTTTTTCAAAACCATGATCATACACAGCACTAGTTATTATAAAAACCGATTATGCTCAGAGTTTTCACCTTTGTATGTTACAAACTTTTCAGCTGCTGAAGTTTCAGACTATTAAATGGAGAAACGCAAATGTTAAGAGATTCTTGTCATAGGAAAGTGATGAAATTTGCACAGCTGTTGTGTATTTAGCATGTAAGTGCACTAATAGAATAGGCCTGATGCAGTGGAGAAAATTTATCAAATCTATACAAGAACTGTAAAAAGTGACAGCTAACAAGTGTTTATCAAGTTTATTTTTTATTACTCAATTCTTTTTTGATAGCAAATCTATGGTATCATTAAGGAGTGTGAAGTTGAAATTACATGGACCCTCATAGCCCTTGAAACATAGCTCCTTTGACAGTGGTCTTTCACTGAGTAACCTAAAGAGAAGACAACCTCTTCCCCTCCCTCAAAATACGTATCTATGCCAGCAGTACCTCTGAATTTAGGTGAGAAAGAGAACAGGCACATGACTTTCTGTTGTGCTTATGAATTTATTTTAATTTAATTTCATTTTAAACATACCTGTGTTTTTCCCTGTGTGTAAATTGTGGATGTGAATTGTTCAGATTGGTTTTAAGTCTATGCTAATAACTTTGTATTTTCTTCACGTGCTTGTACTGCAGTAATGCTCAGGAGACTCAATCATGGATGAGGTCTCTCTGGGCTGCGAAGGGTGTACAACCCAGAACAAATCATTGGTGATCCAAATAATCTGATTTTGTCCACACTTTCTTCTGTTCTTTAATAAGAATATCTTTTAAAACTGCTTTTCATGATTAGGTTTAGAGTTAGAATAATCCTTTTATTTACTGTGGCCTGATGATTGATTTAGCTTATCTAGACTTCGCAATTTCAAAGCATATATATTATGTTCTTTTTCAAACTGCAGGACATTTGTTTGCAGAGGTTTTATTGGTAACTGAGTAATTGTACCAGAAACAATATGTTCATTGGCAAATCTATCTCCAATTTGTATGCACGCAGCTTGATATTTTTCTACCCAGTTCGTATTTTAAGCACTGCAGTCTAGATGTTCAGGTTGATATTAGTCAAACGAAATGAAAAACTGAAAACCAAAATGCCTGCTTATCCTCAGGGATGCCACGACAATTTAGTGAGATGATCTCATATTATAACAGTGTTTCCTGTTGTTATGACAGTTGTCATATTTTAATTCTTTATGAGCTTTCATTTGGGCATTATCATCAGAATTCTTTGTACTATCTAATTTGCTTTTGAGGTAAACCTCCCTTATTTCCCAGTTCTTTTGAGTATATGCCAGCCTGGTCCCCTGTGAATCAGAGCATCCTGAGAACCACTCCATTTTCTAAGAGACTGTCTGTGTTCCCGAGGCATCGTTTTGGCAGCAGCCGATGATGGAGATGCTGCAGCCATCCCTGCTTGTCCCTGGCTGTGGCGGCAGCGCTGCAGAGAATAAAGCAACTCTGCGCTACTTACGGACTAGGAGGAAAGTCAGCTGAGAGCTATTTCAGTTGGATTACAGCTGTTCTATACTGCCAGAATGGCACAAAGCGTCTATAAAACAACATTTGGGACATGGGCTGGGGCGATTGTGACTGTCCTTTTGTATCCTATTCTAAGCTGTTAAGTAATGCTTCTGTTAATATTTGTCACCAACCTGACAAGCTTCAGACTGAAAATCAGGAGATAAAATGATACCATTATCATTCCTAATCCCTGAGTCACTTCTGCTCTCAACTCTTAAAAATACTATGGGTTGGTATGCTGGGCCTTTGGCAAGAGATTCTTCAAATTTCTATTGCATTTCTTCATTTGATTTGGAAAAAAAAATTAATGCATCACTGAAGAGTCCACTGTCTTTATTCTTAAGATATGAAGTGACTATTAGTAGCCTTCAGACAGTGTAGATGACACTGTCCTGTACAGCTGCATTGTGGATCTCCCTCCTCTAAAATAAATCCAAATAAACAAATAGAGCAGAAGCCTCTGTAGACTGAGAAAAGGTGTCATTAGCTGATTTTCATTCCAGGACCAAAACCAAATAAAGCCAGAGCTGAAAAAAACCCAAAATGTATTAAACTGACAGAAAAGTCTCCAGTGGGAAATGGAAGACAACTAGAAACAATGATGATAACATTTTCATGTGCTTTCATTACATGAGCAATTTGGGGATGTGCTGAGCAATTCAGAAATATTTCAAATTGCTGGGTATATGCCATAATTGCTGGTTTACAAATATGTCAGATCCTTTACCATGCAGGCTCCTTTTATCCATTGCAAACAATTCTAGATCAGATTTTTTCCATTTAAACTGTTAGAAGAAAATAGTGCAATCCAGAACTAGTATTAATTTAAACTTCATGGCTGCACTGATGAGGATTACTGAAGCACAACATGATCCTGGCATTTATCAATACGTAATCCTAATTCCCATAGTGATCTCAATTAGTCTCACTCTATACTAACTCGGTATAACATAGAATATATATACTTACAAAACTAAGTATAAAGCTGAGTAGCCTGGGACAATAGTTAAAATGGATGCTTGCAAAGATGCTAGAATTAAATAGCAATTACCTTTCGGTTAGATTATCTGGTTTAACATTAATATAAACAATTGATTTTGAACATTTATTGGTGTTTATATATTGTAGGAGTAGTCACCCAATCTGAGGGTTTAGCATAATAATAAATCTCCTTAATTGCTTATTAAAATTAGAACAATTTTGATATCATTGTGGCCTTCTAACTTTGGGATGGTAAATGTTATATTTAAGAAGTCCCCGAATTGGGGGGGGGGGGGGGGGGGGGGGGGGGGGGGGGGGGGGGGGGGGGGGGGGGGGGG